>OY829914.1:149938344-150382785 GCA_963691935.1 Nephrotoma guestfalica | reverse complement strand
AACAACAACGACATTAACATTTTCACTTTCTCACAAATTATAAAATGCATATCATGAAAATTATTATTTTGTATTAAAAAGTCATATTTCGAATTCTTGTTTAAATGCTTATGTTAAATTTTTATATATTTTATTTAATTTTAAATTTATCACATTTCAATTTTATTCCCACAAGTTATTTTTGTTAACGTAATCAAGAAACATATTTTTATATTCAATAACCATTAATAAAATATAATGTTTTAAAGAAAACAAGAATTCAGAATGTATTTGGAAACGAACGATGGAACATCGTTCTTAAAGTAGGAACGTCATAATTTGTAAAAAATATATAAGATTGTATTGTTAAGTGAAAACGTTGTGTTTAATAATTAATAATTATTAATTGTGTCTAAATAAATAAAAAGTTATTATTTTGTGTTCAGTAATTAATTAATTGTGGTTAAATAAATAAAAAGATATAATTCGTGCAGAGAAAAATATTGCTGATGTAGCAGCTAGTGTTGATGAAGACCACAAAATATCCATTCGTCGTAGGACACAGCTATTGGATTGTGTTATTCGACGCAACAACATCTTGAGGAAAATCTGTTTCTAAACCGATAAATTCTTTTCAGCAAGGAACCTTATTTTTGGTTAAATGAGTACGATAATAGGCAAAATTGCCGAATTTAGTGTCATGAGCAGCCGCAGGTAATGCAAGAACTACTAATCCACCCAGAAAAAAACACTATTTGGTGCGGTTTATGGCCCGGTGGAATCATCGGTCCGTATTTCTTCAAAGATGATGATTGCCGCAACGTTACTGTTAATAGCGCATGCTATCGTTCGATGGTTTTGAACATTTTTTGCCCGAAATACATGAACTGTATCTGGCCGATCTGTGGGGTCAGAAGGTTTAGGTTAGGTTTCAGTGGTTGCTTACTGCACACTTAGGCCAATTTTTAGGCCCATTGTGATACCACTCATTCACTCCACATCATTAACCCACCTACTTCATCTACTCACACAACTACAGTATACCACCTGCACATTGCAAGCTCCATGTCAACCTGTACATTGACATGGAAGGTGGGTCGGCGCGTGACGGCAATTCGGCACTCCATCAGAGGGTCTTAGTTGTATTTATTAGCATCACCGATCGTAATCGATGATGAAAATTCGATTTGCATCTAGCCTCTGATGGGATTCGAACCCAGCACCTCCCGGTCCAAGTGCCGAAGCTTTAACCACTGCACCACTTGTCCGGTTATGGGGGTCAGAAACACAGCACCACATATCACACAGCACACGAAACCTTGCACTTATTGAAAAGTGAGTTCGGTGAGCAATTTATCTCACGTTTCGTTATCTTTCGTTTATGCCAATAAACCATCAACAATTGCAGAATTGGAAGAGAAAATAAAAGGCAAACATTGATTTATCGATTGAAATAAAAATTTCAAACATTTTGCAATTTTACTGTAGTTTTTTTGAAAATTATAAATCAAAAAAAAATCTTAAGCTTAAGAAATCAAAATTATTATTTTTTTTTTAAATAAATAAACGAATTACAGCAAATAATTCATCCAAACGTGCCAGTGGATAAAGCTTTCGGATCGGTAGTTACCGGGTTAGGGGCAGCATGTAAATGGAGTTTTCATCATCATATTACGAGCTGTGATGAAATGAACACAACTATCACTTCCTGTCGGAGAGCTAAACCCATGGGCCGGCGGAGTACTAATAGGCTTGCATGGAGCTATGCAATGTGCAGATGGTTCTACGAAAATCGGACCTACAGCCGTACATCCTCGAATTGGCTGGCAACGGCGTTAAGGTAGGACGTGAAAAGAGGTGGGAGTGAATCGGTCCCCATAACAGAATGCAAAGATAATGACAAAAGGAATACTAATCAAGATAAACATTTAACTATACTAATCTATATATACTACAAAAATAATAATTACTATAAAGTTTATGTACTAGAATTACACATGCACACAGAGCAAAAGAAAGGTTAAATTCTAATAAATAAATAATTTACTATTACTAAACATGAAAATAACAATCATAAATTATAATAATTAATCATATAAAAATGTAAATATACCAAAATTGGTCATAATAAAATATTATGTATTTAACTCACACTGCGTGCTGTTGAACCACTGGTAGCCATCATGTTAAAAATGTATGTTTCTTATTCATTTAACATTCCATTGACGAATGATTTTGTTAGAAGGTGTAGAAAAAATATTTCAACTTGAGTGCAAAGGATTTTATTGCTCTATAGCGTAGTTGTTGGCGAGCCTTACAAAAGTATACTTTGTGCTCTAGAAACACAAACAACCATTTCAACTTTCTCAACAAATCCGATATTATTTATCAATCAACGCCAAAGATCCATTTGTAACATTTGTAATGTTCCAGGTAGGTAAACAATATGTTATCGGTTGAATTTTCGATTTGCTTTCATATTTCTTGATTTTCGAATGATGAGGTTACGAATGTATTAACAATGTCCATTCTGGATATAACCATTTATTGTAATTACTTTCACTTGTTTAATGGGCAATAATTATTGGTGTAATCATGATTACTATTGAAATAATAGATGGAGGTGATGATCATTTCCATACCGGTTTTTTTTGTTTGTTGCTCTTGTTTCCTCTCCGCAGATGTCGTGTAAAATCGATGTCGATGAATTATTAAATCATATCAATCATTCAAGTTTTACGTGCAGATCTAAAAACAATAATTAAATTGTGCATCATTGTTAAATGTGTTTCGTTTCGGAAAAATTAATAAGCGGTGGCCATTGATCTTGATTGATTTAATTGATTGGATCATTGGCAAAGTGAAACAAATTATAATTAAAAAAAAAGAAACTAAAGTGAAACGTTATCCTTTACATACACAAATATATTGTGTTGTACATATATAAATAATTTATTATATCTTATTGTCGCGGAAAGCTAAGAATTTTTATCGTGCGCGGCAAAAAATCAGCTGGGATTAAAACTATCTTCGTGACCGGCGGATTTATCATTAAAAAGTCACGTAAATAAACAATTGAAAACACACCGTTCAACACATTTTCTTGGTGGCATAAATCGAGTGCCTTACGGTAAAAATACGGATTTTTTTTTATAATGGGTAATTACGGATTGCACATAAAATTTAAGATAAGATATACATTTTTTTTTTATATATTATTCTGTTTTGGTTGGAACATACGTAGTAGACCTAAAATTACAACTACGAATATTTATAAAACCTTGAACCATATTTCATTATACATATTTATATTACTACATATTTATTTATATATTACTATATTTATTGATTATTTCTATTCGTAAAGTTTTGTTTATATGTATTCATATTGAAAATATCTATTTATCTATTATCAAAATTTATTTAGTTATTTATTAGCATATATATAATATTTATCTCATTTACACAATCTAACTAAATCTTACTAAATCATGGACCGCGGATCCTAAATTTCTATAGTGCGAGAATGCATGACTATTGATAAGTCATGCTTAGTTTTAGTTATATATTTTTACATGTACTGTTATTCTTGTATCACTAAAATTCTACTGTAAAATCAAATAATGCTAATAATTATTGTTAACGCCTAAATTTCTACTTTTATTTATTTTATTAATTCCAAAATCTCATCATTCAAATCATATTGCGGTAACTATTTTCGTTCTTCATATGTCTTGTTGTTATTCCATAAGTATGCGTATTGTTAATTGAATGGAATTTGATTTAGTTACAATGAGTGATTAAAATGGGGTAATTTAAATGGACTAACACATCTCTAAAGGGGGGCATATCCAAAAATTGTACAAGATATCGCCTGTATGGGAAGGGAGGAGAGCACGTGGTCCAAGATATCGACCACACAAGGAAAAGACCTTGTCTGTGACGTATCACGTGGAAGGTGGAATTTACCGTTTATGTGAACAATTAATCTAAGGTCCCGTTCGTTTGTGCTTTTTTTTTGTGACCTTTAAAAATTATACAATTAGCACCAATAGTCGTTCCATATCCCTATGAACAGCTGACAATCATCGTACGAGTAAGCAGCACTTCTAGCTTTCTGTAGCTGGTGACAAGGACCCATCCCACCGTCGACAACTAGCGGACAAACGTGCTGCTGTCACCAATGTAAAGAGCTACAGTGAGATCTGTTGACGTAACGAAAATTCAACCACGAAAGAACGTAGTTCCGTCACACATTCAAAATTTCAGGTGACGCATTTTAGGTATTTAAGTTCAAACCACCTCGAAATGCCTTAAAGTGTTATTTTAATAATAAATAACAATTGTGATTACAACATACGTTATGAGAATAAATGTATATATTGTGATTAAACAACTTATAACCATATCATAAACACATATAACCAGTCATTTAATTATTCAATTAAAACAGATTAAATAATTTTCTTAAGTATGTAACGATCGCGTATATACTAAGTACTCATAATATAAATATTATTTTGAGAGTGTCTCATAGTGGGGGTGGACATTAAATTGTATACATGTTTTGCACATTAATAACAATAACTATCGTATGTATATAGATAGAATTTATTGTAATCAAATTTAACCAAAAATAATCGTACACAAACTATTGAGTGAAATGGATATTGACAAAAAATCTAACAACCTTGATTTAGATTCAATTCTGGAAGAGATTGGCAGTTTTGGGAAGTATCAAATTTTTAACTATGTTTTGATATTTTTGGCAGTTGTGATATCAACGCCATATACTATGTCATATGTATTTACGGCAGGTGATCTTAACTATCGGTGTAGAGTGATTAATTGTGATACAAGTAATATTTATAATGCATATTATGTTAATTTTACGATACCATATAAAGATGGCGAACTAGTTAAGTGTGAAATGTTCAGTGCGAATAATAGTGATCCTGGTGATCGCGAAAGCTGCACAATGAGTAATTTTGATCAGTCGAGTGTAACGGGTTGTCGTGGTGATTTTGTTTATGAAACGGAAGAAATCACTATTGTTAATGATTTTGATATACACTGCAGTGACAATAAGTGGAAATTGGCTTTGGTAGGTACCATCGATACGGTTGGTCAATTTTTTGCCCTTCCCATCACGGGTTATATATCCGATAAGTATGGTAGAAGATTTGCACTTGTATTTGGTTTTGTAACATCCGGCACTTTAGGACTGATTCGATCATTTGCAACAAGCTATGAATTTTTCTTAATTTTCGAATTTCTAGATCCCGCAATTGGGTCTGGAATCTATAGTTCAGCATTCATATTAGGTAAACAATGATCTCAAATAAGGCTAAACATTTTAAAATAACAATTTGATTTTTTAGCATTGGAAATGATTGGGCCAAAATATCGAACTTTTGCAAGCGCCATAATATTTGCAGGCTTTGGAATAGGTGAGGTTATGCTGGGATTTTTAGCCATGTTAACATTAAATTGGCGACTTTTAATACGGATTACCTATCCTCCTGCATTTTTATTTATTTCGTATTATTGGATTTTACCGGAGAGCATTAGATGGCTACAATCATCTAATAAACATGAACAAATTGAAAGTCAATTAAAAAAAGCGGCTAAAATAAATCAAGTGGTGCTATCTGAAAACGCAATAGTTAGCTTAGAAAAATGGAGAGACGGTATTGCGGACAAAGAACTTGAAAATACTTCTAAAGTCATTGAAGTAAACATAAAACAAATCTTTCAATACCCGACAATAGTCTTTCGAGTTCTTACATTATCATTTATTTGGATAACCAACACACTTTGCTACTATGGACTAAGTTTGAATGCGATAGCATTAGGGGGGAATAAATTTACGAATTTCATTGCGATATGTGCAATTGAAATCCCAGGCTATTTTATAAGCTATTTTCTAATCAACAAACTTGGACGTAAAAAATCTCTAGCCGGTGCTTTATTTATATGCGGCATATCAAGTTTATGCAACGGATTAATACAAACCGATTATGCATGGACTCTAGTTCTATTTTTAATTGGAAAGGCGGCCATCACTATTTCATTTCAAATTTTATATTTATATACAGCCGAATTATTTCCAACGAATATGCGACACACCCTGCTCGGGTGGTGTTCAACATTTGGACGATTTGGATCCATGCTCGCACCACAAACTCCATTACTACAGTCAATATCAAAATCTCTTCCGATTATATTATTTGGTAGTACAGCGTTCATTTCAGGAATATTAACGCTACAATATCCCGAAACATTGAATATAAAATTACCTGATACTCTGGAGGAAGCAGCCAATATGAAGAAAAAACCAGCGACAGAACTTATAACTTAATATCTAAACTAAATAAAATTTAATTTAGTACTAATCATTAAATTATATGTGCGAAACTATTTCATTTTATTATGGATCTGATAATATCACCTACTTTACGGTGCGTACTTAACAAATATTTGTACAATGTTTGTTATCGTTATTTAGTGGCCGTATTTCAAAATTAACAGATAGCTTGACAATGGTTTGGAATAAAAAATTAGATAATGTCTATAGATATATTAAAAATAATAATAATTATTTTACGGCCCATACTGCTGAATTTATAATCAGTTTACGATGAACGTCTATAAGTGTTTTTTCTTACTTACTTACATACGTGTCTTACCTTTTGGTAATTTTGTCAAGTATGGAATTTTTGTTGTACATTGAAATCTATATCTATAGAAGTAAACAACTAACAGTATTTTTAAAATAAAACCACTTCGGCTTAACCTGTTACCTATAGATTTGCTATATTCCTGTTTTTAGGTTTTCCTGATTATACCTGCTTTCGTTGAAATGTGATTTTTGTTTGGGAAAGTATCATTACGATTTAAGGCAGATCGCCTGTTTTATTCATATCCACGAAATAACATAGTTTATTTTCTGCTTGCGTGTAATTCAATATGTGGTTTTAAAAAATGCTGAAGTAATTTACTTGTTCTTCATAGTAGTTCGAAAAACTAAAAAAAATAATGCAATAATATGAGCTTCATATTTACATGAATTTAAATAAATGTAGTGGGACTCGAGTTGAGTTAGCCCCAACTCCCCCCCCCTCCCTCCTTCAACCACTAAAATTCGAGTATTTTGCATATTTTTTTATTGTACAAGTAGGAGCTATATTAAAGCTTTCAATTTAAAATAACTTCGATTTTTGAGCTTACTCTTAAAACCATAAATAACCCCTTAATTTGTTTTAAACAATCGCATAAAGTTTACATGGAAGTGATAAATTCTTTTAAAATTGCAAAAATTAAATATTTCAAAGTCGGACATGATGTATCGATTTATGAGTTTACGAAGTACGTGCAGTTTGAATTTTGATTTGCTACCCGTTAGCACGAATACCACGCTCAATTCCTCAAGTGCAAACGACAAATTCTTTTAAAATTGCAAAATTAAATATTTCAATATCAGATATGATGTATCGATTTATGGGCTCACGTATTGAGGTGCTATCCCTTAGCACGAATATCAACCGCAATTTTTGAAGATCGTTAACGATTTACATTTAATAAACAGATGTTTACATTTCAAAGTTGGTTTGGTTATTATCGTTCAGTCCATTATATGTTTCGCCTGGTTGTTGGTTTAAATTAATAAATCTTCATTTTTGGCTAACACAGGATAGTAGGGAACATTTTATTTTTATTTAAATTGAACCAGCCCTACCTTTAACCAAGTCACGAAATAACCAAAACGCAATTTAAAGTATTGTATAGATAGTGCTTCACCCAATGACACATGGCTTATACCTACTAACACACAAACACGTCGATATGCAACAAACAGTACAGAAGCTAGCAGATCTTGCAAAGGAGGTTGGCCGACGATACTAAACACACCAATATTCGCATAATTGATAAAATTAATAATTGATAATTGATAAAAATTGATAATTTGTCGTAGAGCCATTTTTCAGGATATTTATAGTCAAAGTTTACTCAATGTTGAATGGCCATTATCGGCCATTCGCAGAGAAGACTATTCAGTTTTGGTTAGTGCATAACATAGAATATTATAATTCCTTTAAAAGGACCGGTGTGAAGTACTTAACGTTAATGAAAAGTGTAGCTACACATTTTAACGAAAAGTGTAGACTCAAAGAGTGTAGATACACAAATTATCAAAAAGTGTAGCTGCAAAGAAAAAAGTTTGGAATTCGAAATGCGTGGTTTAATTAAAATTATTAAAAATAAACAAAAAATATTGAGAATCACAATACAATAATAAATTTTAGTAATACCTTTTTCATAAAAAAATTATTTAAAAGTTTTTCTAATTCAAAAAATCATCGGAACAATGAGTGCCGAGTGTGGAATTTACTGTTCTCAACTTGGCATGGTGTCTTAAATGTGTACAAAAAATTTCAAGACAATTTGCATGTTGTGATTGGCGATATGGCGCTACACTTGAAAGTGCCTTTGGGGCCAAATTCACTTAATTCTTTCACATTTCAAAAAATCATCGGAACAATGAGTGCCGAGTGTGGAATTTAGTGTTCTCAGCTTGGCGTGGTGTCTAAAATGTGTACAAAAAATTTCAAGACAATTTGCATGTTGTGATTGGCGATATGGCGCTACACGTGGAAGCGTCTTTGGTCAAATTCACTTAATTCTTTCATAACTCAAAAAATCATCGGAACAATGAGTGCCGAGTGTGGAATTTAGTGTTCTCAACTTGGCATGGTATCGTAAATGTGTACAAAAAATTTCAAGACAATTTGCATGTTGTGATTGGCGATATGGCGCTACACGTGGAAGCGTCTTTGGTCAAATTCACTTAATTCTTTCACATTTCAAAAAATCATCGGAACAATGAGTGCCGAGTGTGGAATTTAGTGTTCTCAACTTGGCATGGTGTTTTAAATGTGTACAAAAAATTTCAGGGCAATTTGCATGTTGTGATTGGCGATATGGCGCTACACGTGGAAGCGTCTTTGGTCAAATTCAATTAATTCTTTCATAATTCAAAAAATCATCGGAACAATGAGTGCCGAGTGTGGAATTTAGTGTTCTCAACTTGGCATGGTGTCTTAAATGTGTACAAAAAATTTCAAGACAATTTGCATGTTGTGATTGGCGATATGGCGCTACACGTGGAAGCGTCTTTGGTCAAATTCACTTAATTCTTTCATAACTCAAAAAATTATCGGAACAATGAGTGCCGAGTGTGGAATTTAGTGTTCTCAACTTGGCATGGTGTTTTAAATGTGTACAAAAAATTTCAAGACAATTTGCATGTTGTGATTGGCGATATGGCGCTACACGTGGAAGCGTCTTTGGGGCCAAATTCAATTAATTCTTTCACATTTCAAAAAATCATCGGAACAATGAGTGCCGAGTGTGGAATTTAGTGTTCTCAACTTGGCATGGTGTTTTAAATGTGTACAAAAAATTTCAGGGCAATTTGCATGTTGTGATTGGCGATATGGCGCTACACGTGGAAGCGTCTTTGGTCAAATTCAATTAATTCTTTCATAATTCAAAAAATCATCGGAACAATGAGTGCCGAGTGTGGAATTTAGTGTTCTCAACTTGGCATGGTGTCTTAAATGTGTACAAAAAATTTCAAGACAATTTGCATGTTGTGATTGGCGATATGGCGCTACACGTGGAAGCGTCTTTGGTCAAATTCACTTAATTCTTTCATAACTCAAAAAATTATCGGAACAATGAGTGCCGAGTGTGGAATTTAGTGTTCTCAACTTAGCATGGTGTCTAAAGTGTGTACAAAAAATTTCAGGGCAATTTGCATGTTGTGATTGGCGATATGGCGCTACACGTGGAAGCGTCTTTGGTCAAATTCAATTAATTCTTTCATATTTCAAAAAATCATCGGAACAATGAGTGCCGAGTGTGGAATTTAGTGTTCTCAACTTGGCGTGGTGTCTAAAATGTGTACAAAAATTTTGAAGACAATTTGCATGTTGTGATTAGTGATATGGCGCTACACGTGGAAGCGTCTTTGGCCAAATTCAATTAATTCTTTCATAATTCAAAAAATCATCGGAACAATGAGTGCCGAGTGTGGAATTTAGTGTTCTCAACTTGGCATGGTGTTTTAAATGTGTACAAAACATTTCAGGGCAATTTGCATGTTGTCATTGGCGATATGGCGCTACACGTGGAAGCGTCTTTGGTCAAATTCAATTAATTCTTTCATAATTCAAAAAATCATCGGAACAATGAGTGCCGAGTGTGGAATTTAGTGTTCTCAACTTGACATGGTGTCTAAAGTGTGTACAAAAAATTTCAGGGCAATTTGCATGTTGTGATTGGCGATATGGCGCTACACGTGGATGCGTCTTTGGTCAAATTCAATTAATTCTTTCATAATTCAAAAAATCATCGGAACAATGAGTGCCGAGTGTGGAATTTAGTGTTCTCAACTTGGCATGGTGTCTTAAATGTGTACAAAAAATTTCAAGACAATTTGCATGTTGTGATTGGCGATATGGCGCTACACGTGGAAGCGTCTTTGGTCAAATTCACTTAATTCTTTCATAACTCAAAAAATTATCGGAACAATGAGTGCCGAGTGTGGAATTTAGTGTTCTCAACTTGGCATGGTGTCTAAAGTGTGTACAAAAAATTTCAGGGCAATTTGCATGTTGTGATTGGCGATATGGCGCTACACGTGGAAGCGTCTTTGGTCAAATTCAATTAATTCTTTCATATTTCAAAAAATCATCGGAACAATGAGTGCCGAGTGTGGAATTTAGTGTTCTCAACTTGGCGTGGTGTCTAAAATGTGTACAAAAATTTTGAAGACAATTTGCATGTTGTGATTAGTGATATGGCGCTACACGTGGAAGCGTCTTTGGCCAAATTCAATTAATTCTTTCATAATTCAAAAAATCATCGGAACAATGACTGCTGAAAAAATTGATTTGTCTATTCCTCAATGCTACGCTGTACCGCTGTTCGATACGCACTGTTTGACGTCTTGCTGGATGCGTATTATCATTTAGGGTATACGTGGTACGACAACGATCCATATAGTTAACCAAATTACCCGCTCTGATGGACGACTATGATGACCATAAAATGCACGATGAGTTTGGCGAACAGAACCATTTTTTTGATAAAAAAATTCTACAATTTGCAAGCATTGCTCTGGCGTAAGTCTATTCATTATGAAATGGCAAATCAAGCTAATGACAAAGCAAATGTCAGCTGTCAAATCGGTTATCAAACAATACAGTGTTGCCAACTTAAAGATGTGAAACTCTAAAAGACACCGTTTTTAATGGCGATATGGTGTTAAACGCGGACGCGTTTATTGGGCATAATGACGTAACATTTTTTCTAGATTCTTCAATCTATGTTGTTATTAACAATATGAAAATAATTAGTTTGCATATCGTTTTTCAGAAATATATTTAAACTTTCCAATCCATTATTGATTTTGTTTTTTTCTGATTTTTATGTACATTAATTTTCGGACTTCGCTTCCCATGATATGGCCCGGTACGTCTGTATTTTTTGGCTGATTTTATAAAAATTCAAATTTGTTAATTCTGGTTTCAAATAAGATCGCACGAGAGCCATACCATTTTTTATTTGTTTATTTTCATTTTTTTATTGTATTTTATGTGCAAAACTAGTTCAACTATAAAAAATTAAGAAACTAAAATATTAATATAAAAATTCAATTAGATACCATATGAATGAAACAAAAAATATGATTTTATAATTATTTCAAAAAAAATTTATTAAATTCTTGATTAATTAATTAATTAATACTTTGAGAAAACAAGTACACAGGGATTTAATTTTGTTTTCTCAGAAGTTTCAATAGAAAATGGCAACAAATCATCGTACTGATACCATTTATTATTTCGCTTAACATAGGCAATGAAATGGCGTGGGATGCGATCGTTTTTAGGCCTCTGAAAATGTATTATTGCCTTTATATTAAAATTGTCTTCAGATAATTGTATGTGCTGGCTTATTTCTTGAATTGAAATATTATAGGTACTGTTGATTGGTTGAACGTCAGCCACAACAATTCCATAGTGGCTGAAATATTTTTTTGTTCTTTGTTGGTTACAACCAGGACACATGGTGCAACTTACATCTATTGATTCTTGAATTTTGCGTAATGAATTCTCATTGAACATGAAAATGTTCTTAAATGGAAGATAAAATATTTCTCGAACTCTTTCGGTGTGGTGGTTAGCACAAGTTCGAATTTCCGTCAAAGGGTACTGCAATAAATTTTCTAAGATGAACGATATAGTACATGCAGCATTTAACTTGGTAACTTTTGTTTCATAGACTATTGCTTTCGTTTTTTTATACAGATCAAGAATTAATCTTGAGCGTTCTTGATACAATTGATCGGGTTCATTAAAATTCGCTAGCATAGATACAAATCTGAAAAATGAACTGTTTGAACTGTTAAATAGTCCTCTAAAATATTCTGAATCGACGAACATGCTTAAAAAAATTTGTGCTGTGGCGTCAAAAGCACAAGTATTTGACAATTCAATGGTGTTTCCTTTATTATCAGTAAAACAATAACCGTTTTGCAAAACATGCAGTTCCTCTATAGGTCCGGAAGTTAATTGTAGTTTTTCATTACAAAATTTTTCTTGTGAAAATCGAGTTAACACACGTTGTCCGAAGTGTTTTGGAGAGTCGTATAGTTTTTGCTTTTTACCCCAATTCTCCTCATGTTCATCAATATCTGGGTCACCCACCGATTTGGGTAGAATCTTTCTAATAGTGGTAGGCGTGTTATATGTTAGCTCGACTAATTTGGCTAACTTGGCTGTTTTTTCTCTTAATAAATAAATGAATCGACCAATCCTAAACATCTTATGATTGGTATAGTGATTTTTTACTATTGAAAACCAACTTTCCACATTCGCGTTCGATAGTCTGCCAGGAATACCCAATTTTCTGGTAAAACACACTGCCCAAAAAGGTAAATAAGCCATATATTTTTTTATTATGAATTTTATAAAATCTTCATTGTGATAAATATTCAACTGGTCTTCTTCTACTGTCTCCTCAACCAATAATTCGTCTTGCACTCTTTCTAAAATTTTAGAGTAACGCATGTAATATGGGCTGCTACTATATATTGGCTTAGAGCTTAAATCTTTTTTATGGGGCAGCTCCAATTCAGCGGTCTCTGATATTGCTGTTATTTTGTGAAGATCATAAATATTAAATAAAATTAGTTTAATTTTCTCTATCGATTCTTTTACTCTTTGATTTGAAAACTTGGAACAGGAAATGTAGCAATATAATCTAAATAAGTCATCCACGGATTCTAAATTTTCGGAACTTAGCATTCCACAAAATATGTCCAGTACAAAATTTCTCATGTTAGATTTGGCATTTGGCATTTTTTCTTTAATTTGGATTGCAATTATGTTAGAAAGTGAGCACAACAAATAACATTCGCGACTCTTAAAGTACATTCTTTTTCATCATTTAAAATTGCATAGCTAAGATTTAAATATTCGGATATTGTTAAACCATTCACAGTGAACAAAACTGACTTAATCAAAGCCCAAGACCAATCAGTTACAACAAATTGTGGGCGATATGACTTGGGCATATTTTTGACGACAACTTCTAGAAATTGTTGAATTGTGTCAACGCCATGGCTCGAGGAAATCATTTCACCAATAGGCAATATATGGCCATTTATATTCACTACGCATGCATAATAAAGTATTCTTTTGTATGAATGATAAGAATGACATATAGGATGTTTTACAACTTTACCTGTCGCATCCAAATAAATTCCTGTTATTGAGTACTTGTGTAGTAGTTCTAATGTGGACTTTCTCAAAAGTACAATCTTCAATGGATCTAAAGATAGATCAAACATATATTTAGTTTTTTTTGGCTCTACCAAGTACATTTGACAAATGTCTATGATGTCGCAATCACTAACAAGGTCGTCCTTTTTCATATGCTCCGATTTTATTTTTCTGATTGTCGTAGGTAAAATGAATGATTGTGAGTTACCCTTTTTAAATAACTCTAGGTTTGTTGTCGCCGCCAAATCCAACGAAAAATTGTGGCAGGAAGTAACTTCCAACTTGCGCTTCATACCTTCGCGCTTTGCGCCTCTTACATGTCTGTACACTGTTGACCCTGTATGTATAGTACAAATATTACTATTCATGTAGACGTATAGAATTCGGTTCTCTCTAATTACGAATTTATATTTTTTTTCGGGCTATTGTTTACAATTGCCATATACAACTATCTTTTGTTTGTTTTTGGACATTCTTATAGTTTTAAAACAAATAACGCAAGCATTAGCAATTTCAATTAAAAGATCATTAATCTTTTCTCGGATTTCTTCTAAAGAGAGATCACAAAAGTTGGTGTGATCAATATTTATAGTATTTTTAAGTATAAATTTGTCGGGTTTTGATAAAATATTGTTATGTGATAATTCATAAGTAGTATCTACTGTAGCATAATTAAACGCCAAGTCCGGATTCAGATCGTTTGAATTAAAATAATTATCATCGTAACTATTTACATTTTGGTGATTTTCTAGATCCTCGCAAATCAGTAACATATTATTTGTGATTTTCGACTCTTTGGTCGTATTCGGAATGATTTTATGTTGGTTAAAATTATCACTAGTTTCTATTTGGTTTTCGAGTTTAAGAACAGAAATTTTTTGATTTAAAGAAAATAAGAAAGAGCTGCTTTTAAACAATCGTTCGAGTTTTCGTCTGTTGGCATCGGTATTGTTTAAACCTGGAACTTTTAAACAAATTTTAGCGAAAAGGTCAGTGTTCATAAGCTTTTCGAATTTAATGTTATAAACAATAAACATCATCAACAACACTAATAAAAACATTTTGAATTAAGTCTTCGTTAGACTTTGAGAAATAAAACTTTTGAAATGGCATTTTTATGTCGGTGCATAAGATTTTCTATTAAAATAATTTTAATGGTATAAACAAACTTCAAGTACAACAGTTTAAAAATTAAACTTTCACAATGCGACACTTTCAAACGTAATACAAATTACAGAACTTTAATTTTATTCCGTAATAACTCTCAAATGAAAAATTTCCTTTTATACCTTTTTCATAAATAAACAGATATAGCGAATTATAAAACATATTGAGAAAAATATTTTAAACCCATAAAAATTAAATAATTAAAAAATGCATGATTGTTACTGTAAGCCAATGTTATGCTACTACGCGTGTTTTGGAATTGTCCACATGTTAGTATAGAAACCAGTGTTGATAATTCGTTTGTGCGTATACAATGTTGAAAATTGGTAGAAAATATAAATAATTGTAATCAATATTGAATATATAGTTTTAATTGTTTGCCCCTTTAAATTTCTATACGAGGTAACCATCTAAAAAATTTCTGTCCAAAGCAAAATTTATCAATAATTTTCGAAAATTAAATTAAATTTTACACTACAAATAAATGGCACTTGTACATTTGAAACAATTAAAGATACCAAACTACCGTGGATTGAGAACCGATTATATTTACGGTCCTAGCAAAATTTTTATACTTGACGGGCGATATTGTCAAACGCAACATGCAAATTGTCTTGAAATTTTAAACAGTCAAACAATATTCCAAGCAGAGAACACTAAATTCCACACTCGGCACCCGTTGTTCCGATGATTTTTTGAATTATGAAAGAATTAATTGAATTTGACCAAAGACGCATCCACGTGTAGCGCCATATCTCCAATCACAACTTGCAAATTGTCTTGAAAATTTTTGTACACATTTTAGACACCACGCCAAGTTGAGAACACTAAATTCCACACTCGGCACTCATTGTTCCGATGATTTTTGAATTATGAAAGAATTAATTGAATTTGACCAAAGACGCTTCGAAGTGTAGCGCCATATCTCCAATCACAACATGCAAATTGTCTTGAAAATTTTTGTACACATCTTAGACACCATGCCAAGTTGAGAACACTAAATTCCACACTCGGCACTCATTGTTCCGATGATTTTTTGAATTATGAAAGAATTAAGTGAATTTGGCCCCAGAGGCACTTTCACGTGTAGCGCCATATCGCCAATCACAACATGCAAACTGTCTTGAAAATTTTTGTACACATTTTAGACATCACGCCAAGTTGAGAACACTAAATTCCACACTCGGCACTCATTGTTCCGATGATTTTTGAATTATGAAAGAATTAATTGAATTTGACCAAAGACGCTTCGAAGTGTAGCGCCATATCTCCAATCACAACATGCAAATTGTCTTGAAAATTTTTGTACACATCTTAGACACCACGCCAAGTTGAGAACACTAAATTCCACACTCGGCACTCATTGTTCCGATGATTTCTTGAATTATGAAAGAATTAATTGAATTTGACCAAAGATGCATCCACGTGTAGCGCCATATCTCCAATCACAACATGCAAATTGTCTTGAAAATTTTTGTACACATCTTAGACACCATGCCAAGTTGAGAACACTAAATTCCACACTCGGCACTCATTGTTCCGATGATTTTTTGAGTTATGAAAGAATTAAGTGAATTTGGCCCCAGAGGCACTTTCACGTGTAGCGCCATATCGCCAATCACAACATGCAAATTGTCTTGAAATTTTTTGTACACATTTTAGACACCATGCCAAGTTGAGAACACTAAATTCCACACTCGGCACTCATTGTTCCGATGATTTTTTGAATTATGAAAGAATTAATTGAATTTGACCAAAGACGCATCCACGTGTAGCGCCATATCTCCAATCACAACTTGCAAATTGTCTTGAAAATTTTTGTACACATTTTAGACACCACGCCAAGTTGAGAACACTAAATTCCACACTCGGCACTCATTGTTCCGATGATTTTTGAATTATGAAAGAATTAATTGAATTTGACCAAAGACGCTTCGAAGTGTAGCGCCATATCTCCAATCACAACATGCAAATTGTCTTGAAAATTTTTGTACACATCTTAGACACCATGCCAAGTTGAGAACACTAAATTCCACACTCGGCACTCATTGTTCCGATGATTTTTTGAATTATGAAAGAATTAAGTGAATTTGGCCCCAGAGGCACTTTCACGTGTAGCGCCATATCGCCAATCACAACATGCAAACTGTCTTGAAAATTTTTGTACACATTTTAGACATCACGCCAAGTTGAGAACACTAAATTCCACACTCGGCACTCATTGTTCCGATGATTTTTGAATTATGAAAGAATTAATTGAATTTGACCAAAGACGCTTCGAAGTGTAGCGCCATATCTCCAATCACAACATGCAAATTGTCTTGAAAATTTTTGTACACATCTTAGACACCACGCCAAGTTGAGAACACTAAATTCCACACTCGGCACTCATTGTTCCGATGATTTCTTGAATTATGAAAGAATTAATTGAATTTGACCAAAGATGCATCCACGTGTAGCGCCATATCTCCAATCACAACATGCAAATTGTCTTGAAAATTTTTGTACACATCTTAGACACCATGCCAAGTTGAGAACACTAAATTCCACACTCGGCACTCATTGTTCCGATGATTTTTTGAGTTATGAAAGAATTAAGTGAATTTGGCCCCAGAGGCACTTTCACGTGTAGCGCCATATCGCCAATCACAACATGCAAATTGTCTTGAAATTTTTTGTACACATTTTAGACACCATGCCAAGTTGAGAACACTAAATTCCACACTCGGCACTCATTGTTCCGATGATTTTTTGAAATATGAAAGAATTAATTGAATTTGGCCCCAAAGACGCTTCCAAGTGTAGCGCCATATCTTCAATCACAACATGCAAACTGTCTTGAAAATTTTTGTACACATTTTAGACAACACGCCAAGTTGAGAACACTAAATTCCACACTCGGCACTCATTGTTCCGATGATTTTTGAATTATGAAAGAATTAATTGAATTTGACCAAAGACGCTTCGAAGTGTAGCGCCATATCTCCAATCACAACATGCAAATTGTCTTGAAAATTTTTGTACACATCTTAGACACCACGCCAAGTTGAGAACACTAAATTCCACACTCGGCACTCATTGTCCCGATGATTTTTTGAATTATGAAAGAATTAATTGAATTTGGCCCCAGAGGCACTTTCACGTGTAGCGCCATATCGCCAATCACAACATGCAAATTGTCTTGAAATTTTTTGTACACATTTTAGACACCATGCCAAGTTGAGAACACTAAATTCCACACTCGGCACTCATTGTTCCGATGATTTTTTGAAATATGAAAGAATTAATTGAATTTGGCCCCAAAGACGCTTCCAAGTGTAGCGCCATATCTTCAATCACAACATGCAAATTGTCTTGAAAATTTTTGTACACATCTTAGACACCATGCCAAGTTGAGAACACTAAATTCCACACTCGGCACTCATTGTTCCGATGATTTTTTGAATTATGAAAGAATTAAGTGAATTTGGCCCCAGAGGCACTTTCACGTGTAGCGCCATATCGCCAATCACAACATGCAAATTGTCTTGAAATTTTTTGTACACATTTTAGACATCACGCCAAGTTGAGAACATTAAATTCCACACTCGGCACTCATTGTTCCGATGATTTTTTGAGTTATGAAAGAATTAATTGAATTTGACCAAAGACGCTTCCACGTGTAGCGCCATATCTTCAATCACAACATGCAAATTGTCTTGAAAATTTTTGTACACATTTTAGACACCACGCCAAGTTGAGAACACTAAATTCCACACTCGGCACTCATTGTTCCGATGATTTTTTGAGTTATGAAAGAATTAATTGAATTTGACCAAAGACGCTTCCACGTGTAGCGCCATATCTCTAATCACAACATGCAAATTGTCTTGAAAATTTTTGTACACATTTTAGACATCACGCCAAGTTGAGAACACTAAATTCCACACTCGGCACTCATTGTTCCGATGATTTTTTGAATTATGAAAGAATTAAGTGAATTTGGCCCCAGAGGCACTTTCACGTGTAGCGCCATATCGCCAATCACAACATGCAAATTGTCTTGAAATTTTTTGTACACATTTAGGACACCATGCCAAGTTGAGAACACTAAATTCCACACTCGGCACTCATTGTTCCGATGATTTTTTGAATTAGAAAAACTTTTAAATAATTTTTTTATGAAAAAGGTATTACTAAAATTTATTATTGTATTGTGATTCTCAATATTTTTTGTTTATTTTTAATAATTTTAATTAAACCACGCATTTCGAATTCCAAACTTTTTTCGTTGCGGCTACACTTTTTGATAATTTGTGTATCTACACTCTTTGGTCTACACTTTTCGTTAAAATGTGTAGCTACACTTTTCATTAACGTTAAGTACTTCACACCGGTTTTAAAAGGAAGGTTCTCGTATAGAGTTTTAGCTACAAGCTAATTTCAGTGATATTTATAGAGGGAAATTTAACTCAATGTTAAATGGCCATTAACGATCACTCCCAGAAATGATGAAATGATGATTCCTTACCTTTCACAAACACTTAGAAAACTTAAATTCTCGTACGGAATTTTAGTTACAAGTTATTTTCTTGTGTGATATTGGTTATTATATTAAATTGAAGGAACATTACAAAATTTAAAAGTTCAGCGACATATTAATTGTACAAATTATTTTCTTGAAATATTTCTATATTTATTTAATCCGAATGAATTGTTTTCATCGGTGATTCCAAGATCTTTTGATTTGTTTTGGTTGATCCTCGCACAGGCGTTTAAATTTTCTTTCTCCAACATAAAAACCATTTAGAAATTAGATAGTGTCTTTACTATCCCAGCCGAAAGATGATAATGCAGATATTGTTCTTGCTATCCCAGCCGAAAAAATATTTTATAGCCGAAAGATATATTACCTAATAAACTTAGTCCTATTATCATTTCCAAATAACCAGAATACAGCAAAAAAATTCTGGAAATGTAAATTACAATAAATATACATACGTTTTGTAAACGTTTCTCTATCACCTTATGTAACCCACTAGACTGGCCAGCGAATAATTTCTGAGTTCAATGGACTATATCTCGAATACTAAACAGACTAGTGGGTTGCATAAGGTGATAGAGGAACATTTAACGTATTTGAAATAATTTTTTGAGAATTTTTTATGTTTAGTATTCGAGATATAGTCCATTGAACTCAGAAATTATTCGCTGGCCAGACCAGTGAGTTGCATAAGGTGATAGAGGAACGTTTAACGTATTTGAAATAATTTTTTGAGAATTTTTGTATGGTTAGTATTCGAGATATAGTCCATTGAACTCAGAAATTATTCGCTGGCCAGTCTAGTGGGTTACATAAGGTGATAGAGAAACGTTTACAAAACGTATGTATATTTATTGTAATTTACATTTCCAGAATTTTTTTGCTGTATTCTGGTTATTTGGAAATGATAATAGGACTAAGTTTATTAGGTAATATATCTTTCGGCTATAAAATATTTTTTCGGCTGGGATAGCAAGAACAATATCTGCATTATCATCTTTCGGCTGGGATAGTAAAGACACTATCTGCATTACCTTTCGGCTGGAAACTTTCGGCTAACTTTAATAGTATTCACGAGTAGCGCTGCGCAAACCAAAACGCAGCAAAAAATCAAAACAAAACAAAAAAGGAACAACATAATAATAAAATGTCAGATAAATAGGGTAAAATTTTAGAAAATAATGAAATTATGAAATAAAAGTTTTTAAATATGGATTAAAAATATTCTGAAACTGTACTTGGAAGAAAAACTTAAGTATTTAACCTTAGAATCGTGTTTGGGTACTCGGCTCCCCAAGCGTATTTCCACATTGAATAGAAGACACTATTTATTCCAAACTCATATTGTTTCGTTCGACTTTAATGTATTGGACATCTATGTACGTAAACAATGTCAATTCATATTATATTTCGCGAGAGTTATGGTATAAGAGTATTCAAAAGCAAACTCTATAATAATCGTGTATGGGGAGCTGTATACCCCGTATTTTTCTCAGTAACTTTTGTTTTCGAATGCATTTTTTTCCTCGATTTTACACGTACATAGATACCTATGATCAAAATTTGAGAGTTCGATAAAAGTGCAGTTAGCTTTTGTAACGTATGTTTTTATAATTTAGTTGTGCATAAAGTGACAAGTATAACGCAGTGGTATTTCATTCCTTAAATTCTTGTTTATTGTAAAACCGTTGAATTTTCAAAGGTAAGTTTATTTCGAATTGGTCTAAAACAATATATATTTGGTTTATTCTTGGAAAAGTCAATTTTACAATAGATCTCTTTTGATTCACGTTCATTTTTAGCTGTAGAAATGGATAGAATTGTTTATTTGGCGAATATTAGCCGTGATTTGTCTAAAGAGGAACAACAAGAACTTGCTGATTATTTTGATAAAGACGATGATGTTGAAACTGTGTTGCAACCGATTGGTGGACGAGATCATCCTACAGCTGCACTATTATCTGACGATATAATCGATTCGAGAGTACATGATCATTCCGATCGCGACGAAAATTCAAATTATGAACCGAACAGCGATGATTCCGATTTTGATACCCCAAATGCAAATGATGTACCGCTTCAAGATGTTCATTTTATACAATTAGTTCAAGATATGGAAAATGCTGATATCAATCACAACGAAGGAGGTTATGAGGAAGAACCTGAAGTTGCAATCGAGGCAAATCGAGGTCAAAAATATACAGGACAAGGCAAAAACGACAAAACCATTTAATGGTCGATGCCTTCTGCTTCTGAGAAGTTGAGAACCGAAGACTTGAAAAAGAAGAGACTGGATTCCGTGCCTTGTACAACCGAAACTTTTACTAAAAAGCTAGACGCATTCAAGCGCCTCTTTTCAACATCCATTGTTGAATGTATTGTGCTGGAAACAAATAGAAAAGCTAAGCGGACGTACGAAGCGAATGAACGTGCACAAAATCCTACAAAAATGCGACCTTGGAGAGAAACCAATGTGGATGAAATTTACGCATTTATAGGCATTTTGCTTTACGCTGGTGCTGAGAAATCAAGTTTAGTGGCAGCTAGAGATCTGTTCCACAAATCCAACATGCCATTTAATAGAATAGTGATGTCGTTGGAGAGATTCGAACAAATTAGTCGATTTTTACGTTTCGATGATTCGAGAACTCGTGCAGATAAATTAAGAGAAGATAAACTGGCTCCTATCCGTCATATGTGGGCTCTCTTCCAAGCGAATTTGAATTTGCCGTTCATTCCATCGAAAGAGCTTACGATCGACGAGCAGTTGGTTACTTCACGAAACAGATGCAGCTTTCGGCAATACATACCATCGAAGCCAGGAAAGTATGGCATCAAAATATTTTGGATTGTAGACGCCGGAACAAATTATCCTGTATCAGCCGAAATATATTTGGGAACCCAACCAAACGAGCAAAGATCCACTGGGATTTCTCATGCCTTAGTAATGCGACTTGCTCAACGCTATTTGAATATTGGTACAAATATAACAATGGACAACTTTTTTACAAGTTATGGACTGGTAAAAGCTTTATGAGCCTGTAACACAACTCTAGTTGGCACAATTAGATCCAACAAACGTGAAATATCATGACTATTCGCATCGGTAGAGGAAGTTAAGTAACGAGGTCCGTATAATTCCGTTTTTTGCTTCTCGAATGAAGTGTCACTTGTGAGTTACACTACTGATTCAAAAAAAAATGTCCTCCTACTGTCCACTGCCCATGCCTCAGAGGAGTTAAATGAAGCAACCAGAAAACCAATAATTATTCATGATTACAACGAAAAAAGGGTGGCATCGACACTTTTGACAAAATGGTCCGTGGCTATACATGTAAAAGAAAATGTAACCGTTGGCCAATGGTACTCTTTTATAATACACTGAATGTGGCTGGACTTGGGGCATATCGATTGTTTGAACTAAATCATCCAGCTTGGAATACTAATAAATTCGAGAAACGGAAAATTTTTCTCAAGGAACTGGCACTTGAGTTGGTCCAGTCATGTTTAGATAACCGAAACAAACTTCCGTTGAAACCAACCGTCAAAACTGCAATGGAGTTAATAGGGTATCAAGTCACACCCACTTGTACTCAGTTTCCACAAACGCAGTTGAATAGTTTATCACGCAGATGTGAGCAATGTAAGAGCTTCCGAACGAAAAATAGAGACACGAAAACAACTGTTGTCTGTGATTTATGTATTAAGCCAACATGCAGTAAACACTATTTTAGAGTTTGCGAACCATGTTACCTTCTAAAATTCAAAGAATCTAATTCTGACGGAGAAATTTCAGACGAAGGAGATGCTCATCCACCACAGGATTCACCTAAACGACAACCATCGACAGCCAAACGAGCCCGCATTGGTCGAAGCTCTTCAATACATATATCAGACATATAAATTCCATAATTACAAAAGTTTCTGAAATCGATCGGTTATATGTTTTATGTTATATTTACATATTATATGAATACAAGAATTAATAAAAATTTGTTGAAAAAATTATAATTTGTAAATGTAATTGTTTTTATATACATCTTTGATTTGTTGCTTCAATTTCCAAAAACTGTAATGACTTGATCTATCCAAATTGCACGTTTAACTTTACTGGTGTTGTAGAATCATAAAATATAAAATACATCCCATTAAAAACATAAAAAACAACATGGAAAACTTTCCCACACAAAAATCTAAAATGTTCTCACCAAAAACACGTGCACATCAAAAAAAAAACAAAACTACAAAATTAATTAGAACAACTAAATTAAAACCAAAATGCATCAAGAAATAGTGTATGTTTTCAGTCAAATCAAAGATCAATCAAGAAATAGTGTATGATTTAGTCAAATCAAAGATCAATCAAGAAATCGTGTATGTTTTTAATCAAATCAAAGATCAATCAAGAAATAGTGTATGTTTTTAGTCAAATCAAAGATCAATCAAGAAATAGTGTATGATTTAGTCAAATCAAAGATCAATCTGAAGTTGGAGCAACGTGACGCATTACAAACACCGCTGATCCTGGCTTACGCTGATGATATAATCATAATTAGCCGAGATGTTGTAGCGTTGGAACCTGATCTACAGGAGTTAATAACTCTTTTGCGATATGCAGGATTAGAAATAAATACACAGAAATGTACCACTCTTATAAGAGATCCCGATTGTTCCTCTTATCCACCTTCATCAAGGGTTCTTGCAGGGATTACATTCACTAGAGTCGACACTATGCGTTACTTAGGAACGTATTTGACAGCGAAATTAAACCGGCCCCTAACTATTAAAACGCGGTGTCATCAAGCACTTGGGATTGCACGTCAGATGCAAGGCTTCATACGACAAAATAAAGTACCATTTAATACTGTTCTAACTATGTACAACACCACAATTGTACCAATACTAACATATGGTTTAAAACAGCAGTTCTTACCGCCGCGAATAGACGCCGTTTGAGAAAATACGAACTGATTTCACTAAGCAAACTAGTGGAATTTAGTATCCAAAAGCCGAATGTTAAGAAGGTGAAGGAGTTATTAAATGGTAAAAAAAATACTAAAAAAGTTAAGGTTCATCGGATAAGCTATTGGGAACACATTTATCGCCGTGGGCCGAATCATATACTAAGCGCAGCAACGAATTATATTGCAGGCCCGAAAAAGTTAGGTCGCCCGTGTTTTACATGGAACGATACGCTCAAGTAATATCTTAACTACTATGATAAATCTTTCCGTGAATGGTTGGCACTGTTGCCTTGTCGGAATGAACTACGAAAGGCAGCGGAGGAAATATACAATTTGGAAGAGTCTGATTCTAGTGATTGTATTGAGTATGAAGATGAAGCAGAAGATGTTATACTTGTTTAAATAAATATATAATCATAAATAAAATAAAATTAATAAAAACAAAATCTAGTTTTCTCAGGGTGATACAAATAATATGGCTTTAAGTAGTTTCGTTCTTATTGATATGTTCACGGATACGAGTATATGGGGTATACTTTTATCATGGGCTGATAATAAATTATGTCATATTAAATGCATATTTGTTATACCAGGACTGAGCACGGTTGTACTCTATAACCCGTGTTGTAGCAGCACATATGAAGCGTTTTCACTTTTGTTTAGTAGTGTTGTGCGTATGCGAACGAACACGACATTGTTTATTTATTTACTCTACAGAAATATACAGAACAAAATCACGCTTTTAACTTCAATCGCCCTACCATTCCTGTTAAAAGTTAAACCACCGACACATGTCACATTTAATTTCTTATTATTTATTAACATTACAAATATGGTTTGGTTTCAATATTTTTAACCATTCGGAATTAGCTACACGATAGATATGCTGTTTTGATTAAAAATTAGATTCTTTCAGAAGCAGGCAAAAACTTTTAATGGACAATTTTGTAGTATAGAGATCTTCAAAATTTTTTTTATAATTAGTACTGCGTCCAGTGGATTGTATAATAATAATTATTAATTTTAATTTTTTATTATTTCAGATCTTTCTTTTTAGCTTTTATTAAAAATATAGGTATTAACGAAAATTAAAAAAGATAATTTTGCAGATGTGGGTGCAATTAAATAACAATTTTTAATTTTCAGATGACCGGTAGTTTTTCAGTTACATTATTAATAATTATTTAGTAGTTAGAATTGTGTCGTCATTGTGTTACTAACTATCGACTACTAAGGTGTCTGTAACCGGGTCGAGTCTCTCATTACTAATTTAACCTTTCCTATCCCTCGATTTTGTTATGTGTAATAAAGGTGTACGGTGGGACTCGGCCATAACTGGGATTACTTGTCTAATGACTTGGCCGTACATCTCAATCAAATCAAATCAAATCAAAATACATTATTTTAAAATACTACTACTAAATTATGTTTAACCGGTTGGTCGTCATGCTCATGCATTAACCGGTTGGCGGTCATACTCATGGTCAGAACATTCTGCCCGACCGTGACCACTGTCTATTTCATACGTTGACCACTCTCCATTTATATATCTGAATCTGATGTTACTGCTGTTGAGCGACGATATAATATGATTAAGCTGACGGTAGTTATTACAATTATGGAGACGAGTGGTGTAATGATGAATATCATTGTTGTTCAACTCATTATAGGTTCCTTGGTACTTTTTAAGGTCCCTTATTGAGTTTTCTAAATTATTAATGTCGGTATCATCGATGATGATTTGCAATTTTAGCCGGTTAACTTCCCTTGTTAAATTGTAAGTTGGTAGGAATGCCTTATCTGATGGGTAGTGTATGTTGTTTTGCTATACAAAGTGATTAAATCTCCCTTGAGTGGGCAATGCATAGGTAGTTGAAGTATCCCAGATCCTGAAATTGTTATTGGAGTGATGGTAGTGTTGCATATGCTGTCGTAAATGTAGTCTCTGTTTGCTACAAAGATCCAGCTGTTTGGCCTGTGAAGCTGTAACCAGATCATACTTAGTGGTGTTGAATGGATGGCACAGCTTTTTGGAATAACAGGTTTATGATGTAGTAATCCTGTTTCGCAGCGACCGCTTTTAGAATTATCATTTTGTAATGGTTTATTTAGAATAATTTTCAATAATTTGACATGTTTGGAAATCAAATTATGTTGCAAAATAATATACTTGCCGTTGTAACGATACTAGCATGTAATATGCGGAAGGTTTGATGTAGATATATGAAGTGGTTCATTATGATGTGTTGGTACCGATATCGATCAGTGGGATTTTTATTTCAAAAATGGCCTTTCCTTGCAGAATACTTGCCTTGATGTTTAAGAGATTGTATAGTTGGGCTACTTCGCGCGTTGTTAGATCCAAATAACTAGGTAATGCCCGTTGGATATACTGGAGTTGTTCGTTTCGTTGGTTGGGTGTAAATAGTAAGGTATAGATAACCCTGATGCACATCTGAGATTACATCGTTTAAAGCTTCTTGTACATCCTTGAATGATATAACTGCTATAATGATTAGTATTGTGGCATCTATGAATTCTTCATGAAACATGATTGTTTCTAGTTCATCTTGGACTACCTTGTAATGATAAGTGATCAACTTTATGTCACTTGTGATAACGTTGGTGGTTGTTTCGGCGAAAGACATTTGTTATTTTACCATGTTTGCTATATGTATTTGCTTGTTTATTAACAAATTGATTTATTTATCATATTTGTCAGCGTCTCTTTGATCGAGTACTCCAAACAGCTCGGTTGTGATATTGTCAATAATATTGAATGGAGACCTCTTTTGTCTGATTGTTGGTTTGCTGGTGTCCAATATTTGGTTTCTATCGTCCACTTCACTTAACAGATGACTCACTTGGCTGAAGATTATGAAGCAGACTTCATTGTTTTTCAGGAACGTTGGTTTGTTGGCTCTTCCAATTTCGTCAAAAAGATCCCTCGTTGGAATTGTAAATGAGTGACGTTAATCGCTGCAGTTAACGCTGAGAGAAGGAAATAAAGTGTAGTAGTTGTATATATAGCATGACTTTCATCCAGATCTTTTGATGTTGATGTCTTCAACCATTTGCGTAATTCTTCAGCTTTTTCGGTCACTTCTGGATTGACCATCATTCTCATGAGTAATAAATTTCAATAAAATCCATATAATCATACGTTGAAATGAAGGTTTTAGTTATCGAGACATTACTATATTTCTCAAGTTATATGAAGATGAAATGAAAAACCAGCAGTCAATATTCAATAACAACAACAACAACAACAATTCAATTAAGAATTTTCGCGAACAAATGTACATAGGCGATCGTACTTGTTTTGAGAAAGAGTTTGTTATCCTCGATCAGACTCGAAAACGTCTTATATGAACATATAAACCGTTAAAATATTGAAAATCATCACGTTTTGAGATATCTAAACGAGAAAATGTTTGTGTATGCGTCATAAAGTATTTGTCTTACAAATTGCATCTTGAAGACTTGATTAACCACAGCAATACTATTAAATTACTTTTTTACTATCAAAACATTATTCTTATGCGCGAATGGTTAACGCATTCCACTTTTCATTTCAATAAAATATACAATCAAAATGCTTTCCTACAAACAACAAAAACGGTAAAAAAAATAAAATTAACTTGATAGCATGCTGTGAGTAAAAATAATGGTAATTACAAATGAATTCATAATGTAATGCGACTTCTTCAATAACTTGTTTAAAATTTTTCATTACAGTTGAACGAGTGACTGATAAACTTTAATAAATAAAATAAATATAAATAATACAAATAATATAAATTATATAAATACATAAATATATAAATTCAGTTATAAGGTGTTAGTTATCGAGACATACCTGTATTTCTGCTTTTCCATATAGAAAATATTACGTAGACGTTGTGTTGTTGTAATTAACATGGGAAAAAATTTTCGGCTCAACCGATTTTCGGCTGCCCCGAAACCATCCACTTTACACTACTCACAGTAGCTGTGGGCAAAAAGTAGTAAGACTTTAAGCTACTGTGGGCAAAAAGTAGTAAGACTTTAAGCTACTGTGGGCAAAAAGTAGTAAGACAATTTAATTTAAATTAGATACGAACAACAAGCGATTTTCTTCTACCGACAGTCATACCAACATAGATAATAAACCGACATAATTAATTTTTAATGAATTAATATAGAAAAATATTAAAATATTAAAATAATAAAATATTAAAATATTAAAATATTAAAATATTAAAATATTAAAATATTAAAATATTAAAATATTAAAATATTAAAATATTAAAATATTAAAATATTAAAATATTAAAATATTAAAATATTAAAATATTAAAATATTAAAATATTAAAATACTAAAATATTAAAATATTAAAATATTAAAATATTAAAATATTAAAATATTAAAATATTAAAATATTAAAATATTAAAATATTAAAATATTAAAATATTAAAATATTAAAATATTAAAATATTAAAATATTAAAATATTAAAATATTAAAATATTAAAATATTAAAATGTTAAAATATTAAAATATTAGTTTGATTATCGAGCATTAGTAAATTTCCCGGAAAAGTATCTTCTAATTCGGTTTTGAGCGCATTTTGAATTTATTCAAGATGAATTAATATTAATAATTAATGCCAGTAAGGTCTCTGACTGTACACAAAATTTAATGGAACTTCTTTGTTGAATAATTTCACTAATTGTAAAAATCGCCGAATGCACTTTTTGTACTTCAGAAAGACAAGCGTATACTGAACACTAATGATTATTTTGATGTGAAATTTTTTTCACATGTCACTGAATTTCATACCAATATAGGAAGAAAATACGTCGACGAATGGTTTCTCGCGCGAAATTTAAATTAAAAAGTCTTACTACTTTTTGTCCACAGTAGTATATCAAAACAATAAAATAAGATTAACCTCGGAGAAATTGGCTTATAAAATTTGCACTACTTGATTCTCTTATATATTTATTCCTCGATGTTTGTAATGATGAAAATGCTGAACGAAAAAATATAAAAAAAATTGGTTTTATCTAACAAATTAAGAAGCAAAATATGTAATTACTATTAAATATTTTGCTTCTTAAAAGAACTAAAAATTATTTGATTACTATTATTAAAATAAACAAAATATTAAAACAAAAAAAATCTTTGAAAACCAAAAAATTGACAGCCACTACATAAAGAAGTATATGTGCTAACTCGCTAACTAGTTAAATATGTAGTGGTGCGAAATGACAAAATGAGCCGAAGACCAAAAAATAATTACATAGGATTGATAGTGTACCCAACACAATCTTCTGTAGTTTCTTGTAAGTTGGTATCTGAAAAAATGACGTAAAACCAATGCAGTATGAGAAGGTGCATTATCGTTGTGCAAAAACCAATAGTTGTGGACCCATAATTCCGGCCTCTTTTTACGAATAGCATCGCGCAAACGACGCATAACACTCAAATAGTATTCCTTGTTGACAGTTTGGCCGGTCGGAAGGAATTCGGAGTGCACCACACCTCGATAATCGAAGAAAACTGTCAACATCACCACAACTTTTGACTTGCTTTGACGTGGTTTTTTCGGCTTCGGCTCACCTTTGGCACGATATTCGGCCGATTGATCGTCTGTTTCCTGTTCGTAAGCATAGATCCAAGACTCATCGCCAGTTATAATACGTTTCATAACATCCTGGTAGTCGGAAAGCATTGTTTACAGACGTCAACGCGACGCTGTTTTTCCAAAAAAATGAGTGATTTTGGAACCAATCGTGTTTACACTTTTCTTGGGCCCAAATGATCTTTCAAAATGGTTTTCACTGATCCTTCCGATATTTCAACGATGCCAGTAAGGTCTTTGATTGTTAATCGTCGATTCTCGAGCACCAATTCCTTGATTTTATTAACGTGTTGATCATCAGTTAATGTTGATGGCCGTCCTAGACGTGGTTCGTCGTCAACACGTTCTCGACCCTCTTTGAACAATTTGTACCAATCAAAATCGCTTGCTCGCAACAAACAATTATCACTGAAGGTCTTTTACAACATTCTGAACGTTTCTTTGTTGGATAATTTCACTCATTGTAAAAATCGCCGAATTCACTTTTTGTACTTCAGAAAGACAAGCGTATACTAAACACTAATGATTATTTTGATGTGACATTTGACACAGATGTCACTGACAGTCATACCAACATAGAAAAAAAAATATTTCGACGAATGGTTTTCCGCGCGAGATTTAAATTAAAAAGTCTTACTACTTTTTGCCCACAGTAGTACATACGTACATACATAATATACTTAAATATGTCCTGCTAACTCCACACATATGAAATAAACAATAACTAACTAAAGATGTATTGGTAATTTTTTTTCTAAAGTAATTTTTTTTAATAACTAAGTATAAATGTTTGGTGCAGAAACAAACCAAAAATGAAAAAACAATCATATTTACATTGAATTGTAAGTGTAACCAGTGCACTTAGAATACTACAGGCCACACTGCTTTAAAAATGTTGCTATATGACGTCAATTTATGTCGTAAGTTCCTTTTTTGATAAATATTGTAGGCAGCACTAAAATTATAAAGATTGTTTTGATTTTTTTTGTGTTTAAGCTGTCATATTGATAAAAAAATTGTAAACAAACAACATGAAAAATATTTTAATAATATATTTTACAATTTAATAAAAAGCTATTGGTAAGTATTAATTCATAATATTATTATAAAATTATGGATTTTAAATTATGTTAAATATGCAAACACGTACAAAATGTGTACACGTTTCTTGTAATTTAAGGAAGACCTAACCTTACTTTTAGCACTCGTATAAATTTTTTCTTTATTCTTTTTATTTTCGTTTCTTCTTTTTATGAACATGACTGCCGTCTATAGTTCAAAGAATAAACTGTAGACATTAATTTGATGACATAGAAGCAGTATGGCCTGTAGTATTCTAGGTGCACTGGTACCAACACAATATATGATATATGGTATTTTTATATCGGTCAACGAGAGTTAGAGCGGAACTTATTTTAATACCATCGAACCTCTATGTGTATAAATGAAATATAACGACGTAATCATATTGAAATAAAAACTGTGCGAAATCAGAAAGGGAACTACATGTGCCATATACACCTTTCAACGGTTACTTCTGTTCTACTTTCCGAAAATTTTAGCTGAAATAGTTCATATACATACGATTAGTACGGAAGTTCAATCTCTTTTATCTTTCTTTTGACCATACTTCAAATAGAAGAGAAAATCAAAACGAAAACAACAATAGAAAAAATGTAAAATAGAAGTGGAAGAGGAGGAGCCAAATTTCATTATAATTTAAATTTTCAATTTTTTATTTTGTTTAGTGTGATATTGGAGCGAAGGGGAAAAGCTATCAAATTTGTATTTGCTGCTGTAATTTTTTAAAATGAAAAAATGGGTCAAATTTTTTATAATACTCCATTTTTCACAGCAATCTTGTGATAAATGTGGTGCGTTTATTAATGAACTTATAGACTATTTTCCGTTTACAATTTTATTTTTAATAAAACAAGAAACGATTGGTTACTGTATAAGGATAATTATTACGGACTTGTTAATATAAAGTTTCCACAAATTGTTATTTTATTTTTCGTTTACACATTGTTTCGTTCCTATTCCCGAAAATATTTTTTATTTTATTTATACACAATACCATGATATAGTCGACCGAAAATTGTGTATGTGTTCCAGCAAATACGGCTTGTGTTGGTTTCGTACTTCTGCATACAAAATTAATTTATATAAATTGTTATATTCTCAGGCAAATGTGTATGTATATAGTTTATATACATGCGTGTGAACTTCTTCACAAATTCACACTTTTATGTATGTATTAGTTTAACACTGTTAAATTAAAATCTAATTAGGAAACTTGAGTGTTCCTATACGAAAATTAGTACTAAAACCAACACTTCTGTGTATACTAAAATTTTATCCAATTTAAAGTAATGTAATAAAATAAAGAAATACAAAAATTATAAATTCAGTATAGCGATTCAGTGAAATTTAGCAAAAATAAACTAAACTAAATTTTAGTCTATTGTTTCATCCCGTTATTGAACAATTTAAAATAATATTCTGATTGAAAAAATAATATTTATCCACTGTCGAGTAGAAGGTCAAACAAAGCATATTTTATAGTTTTTATTGTAGTGGAAGGAAATATTGTATTCTGTGCTAGCACTTAAATATTCCTGCCTTAAGAATAGGACTAGGAAAAATTAACTAAATAAAATTGTTTACATTTTATACCTCATGTTAAAAGGTAGATTTAGGTATGGCATCCTTGCTCGAGGAATTTAGTTAGGTATTAGAAGCACTATCGGAAACTGAGTCAAGATCTCTGGTAAGGAGTGTTAATGGCCATTTTTAGTTCCAAGACAAATTTGATTTTCTTCGAAAAAAATTCCTGAACACTTTGGGACCCGGGTTGGGAGATGATCAGATGAGGAATTTAATTAGCTATTAGAAGCACTATCCGAACTTGAGTCAAGATTTCTGGAAACGAGTGTTAATGGCAACTTCCCGTTTCAAGACAAATTTCATTTTCTTCGAAAAAAATTCATGAATACTTTGGGACCCGGGTTGGGGGATGATATATGAGCTCAACGGATGAGGAATTTAATTATATACTAGACACACTATTGGAACCTGAGTCAACGGTAAGGAGTTTTAATGGCCATTTTCCGTTCCAACACAAATTTGATTTTCTTCGAAAAAAATTCGTGAACACTTTGGGACCCGGGTTGGGGGATGATATATGAGCTGTTTAGATGAGGAATTTAATTAGCTACTAGATACACTATCGGAACCTGAGTCAGCATCTCTGGTAAGGAGTGTTAATGGCCATTTTCCGTTCCAAGGTAAATTTGATTTTCTTCGAAAAAAAATTCATGAACACTTTGGGACCCGGGTTAGAGGATGATATATGAACTGATTAGATGAGGAATTTAATTAGCTATTAGACACATTATCCGAACCTGAGTCAACATCTCTGGTAAGGAGTGTTAATGGCCATTTTCCGTTTTAAGACAAATTTGATTTTCTTCGAAAAAAACTCGTGAACACTTTGGGACCTGGGTTGGGAGATGAAATATGAGCTCAACGGATGAGGAATTTAATTAGCTACTAGACACACTATTGGAATCTGAGTCAACATCTCTGGTAAAGAGTTTTAATGGCCATTTTCCGTTCCAACACAAATTTGATTTTCTTCGAAAAAAATTCGTGAACACTTTGGGACCCGGGTTGGTGGATGATATATTAAAACACGCAATAAAATCGCATTTTTTGAATAATTACCATTTGTGTTTAAAAACAATCAATATGCCGGTTAATACGTTTACTGTAGATTCCAACAATATAGTAGTTCTTGCAGAAGCGATAGCAAAAGAAGTCTCTGTCTTTAAAGATATAAGGTTTGGATCCATAAATGATGATTTTTTATTTTATGAAGTATGTAAAACTATCATTGGTCTGAACTGTACCAATCCTAACAGATTAAAATTAAATAGATTTTTTGAACAAAATAATGATTTTCGAAATTTGATTATACAAAAGCTTGTGAGCAATGTTAAAGATCAACCGTTTAATATTAGTAATGATAATGGAAATAGTATCCAGGAAACGGATGTAATGCTAAATGTGAATGAACCCGAAGTAGATTCTATTTCAGGAAATATTAACATTATTCTCGTAGAAATATTAAACAGTTTAAATAAATCTGTGCTCAAGAATTAAAAGGGCTTAACTTGACATACGCCATGATCAACTTTTTCGTATTTTCTATTTTTTACTATATTAACGCATTTATATTTTATTTTTTAACCATACTTTTTAGTCAAAAAGGACATATTTCAAATTTTAGTTGGTTTGCATTTTATAAAAGGGCGTAACTCGTAATATTTTAAATATAAAGTTCATATTTCTTGTTAGTGATTTTATAAAAGGAAATAAAGTGATTTTCGACCATTTTAATGGATAAAATAATAACAAAAATTAAACATTTGGTAAAGTCACAAAAAGGCTTAACTAAAATTAATTCCTTTTAAACATTTTACACATAAAATAATCGTGAAGTGTAAATACAGTTTAGACTTTTTAAAAAGTTATCAACACAATATTAAATTTAAATAAATGACTTGATCCCTTTTAAAACTTTGTGTTTTATACATTGTGTATTGTTAAGTAGTTTTATAACGTTTTGTGCCTTGTGAAGTGAAAAATATTTAAAACGTAAGTGAAGTAAAACATCGTATTTTTGAAACGTTAAATGAATAAATTTATTTTTCATTAGTTGGTTTTACGTGTGTTAATGTTAAAATGAATATTTCCAAAAGATCGCAAAAAATGCGTGAAATGGCTCGGCGGAATATAGCTGTACAAGAAGCAAATTAAATTTCAACATTAGGTATGTAAACTTAATGATTTATATAGCAACAAAACTTTTAATTGTTTTATTTTAGAAACTATTCTTAAACCCGGGACCGGAACAGAGGTTATTAACGAGTGTGTTAATTTAACAGCTACGAGTGAACCGAGTTCGACCGTGTTAAACATGATGAACTGTGAAGATACGAATCGCGTACAAAAAGAATCATTGACCCAAACTGGTGAAGAATTTGATGATTATAGAGAATTAGAAAACGATGAAACTTTTGACGATAGTGATGCGGATCCCAACTACCTACCTTTTGCATTAGCCGATACTGTATCATCAAACGAAGACGAAATAACCAGCAATATTGAAGAAATGGCCATAGAACTGGAAGCCAATTTAATTAATCAACCCGGGACGAGCGGATTGAACCAAAAGACCAGGCAACAAAAACGAAATTCTGGGCAAGCTTACTAAAGAATCATGGAAAGGAACAAAAACAAAGAGAATGCAAACCCCTCAATAATTGCAGAAAAAATTGTAAAACAAAAGTAAACTTTGAGGATCAGAAACTAATCTTCAGCGAGTATTGGGCGTTAGGAAACTATAATTTGAGATCCGCATATGTCAGTGGTTTAATCAGTATAATGGACAAAAAATCGCAGAAAATAAATAATGTTCCACTTAGAAATCGACGATTTGCATGCAAATATTTTTTAAAAATTAACGGGAGCCTACTTGAAGTTTGTTTGACTTGTTTCAAATTAACATTGGGTGAAACCGAAAAATTTCTGGGCACTATAACCAACAAAATGTTTACATATCCAGGAGCTAGTTCTATTTGCGATTTGCGTGGTAAACATAGTGCCAAGTACAAAAGCCTCCCCGAATCTGTCGTAATAGCTGTAAAGGAACATATAAATAGTTTCCCAGCCTATGAGTCGCACTACACTCGTCGTGATAGTAACCAAAAATATTTACATGCGGACCTAAGTTTAGCCCAAATGTACAAATTATATGAAGCAAGTACTCGTAGAGAAAAACCTGTCTCTATTTGGAAATTTGCAAAAGTTTTCAAAACTATGAATATTACGTTTAAGAAACCTTCATTTGATCAATGCAATACTTGCGAAACGTTGCGCCTCAAAATCCAATTTGCTAATGGGGTTGAAAAAGAAAACCTCGAAGAACAAAAACGTATTCATCACTATACAGCTGATGTAGCCTATAAAGAAAAGGAAAAGGATAAAATTGTGGCAAAATCAGATGCAACACTTAAAGTAAATACATTTGATATGCAGAAATCTTTACCAACGCCATACCTAAACACATCTGTTTCATTTTATAAACGAGCATTGTGGACCTACAACGTCACAAACCACGATTGTGCTTCAAATCAACCCTACAATCACATGTGACATGAAGCCGTTGGAAATCGGGGGGGTAGCGAAGTTTCATCGTGTTTACTAAACCATTTACAAACCTTATCAGGTAATGTAAAACGCATAATTTTTTATAGCGATTCGTGTGTCGGACAAAATAAGAACAGTTTCGTTGCTTCCATGTTTATGGTATTTCTTTACAAGAACCAAAGTGTAGATGTCATCGACCATAAATATTTAGAAGTGGGTCATACTCACATGGAGTGTGATAGTGTTCACGCTGTTATAGAAAAGTAGAAGAAGAGAACTTCTTATAATATTCACCACCCAAGGGACTGGTATCAGTTCTTGAGATCGATTCGTTCTTACAAGCAATACCTAGTAACAGAGATGGGGCCCGAAACATTTTTCGATTTTGCACAAATTGCTAAAACGAAATTTATGTTTCGAAATATTGATACCGAGGGCAATACATTTTCGTGGCAGTTAGTTAAATGGCTGAGCTATTCAAAACAATTTGGGATTATCGAATATAAAAATTCGTTGGATGAGAATGAGCCATTTAAAACTTTAAACGTCAGACGTCGAGGAATAACCCAAGTTAAACTGGAAGAGGTTAAAAAATGTTATTTGGGACCCCTTAAAATAAGCGACAAAAAGAAAAAAGATTTATTGGATATGTTGCCCTTAATTGCACCGGAATTCCATGGATTTTATACATGCCTATCAACCGAAGCTGGACCTGGCATTCATCCAGATTTATTTGATGAAGAAGAAGAAGATTGATTTGGATATAAGACAATTTTAAATATGAATTCTTTTGTTTTTTGAATTAGCAAACAATCTAATTGGATTTGGTTCTTATTAAGTATTTCTTGAATAAAAATATTATTTAACACCTTTTAAAACTAAATAAATGAAATTTACAAAACGGCATTTGTCTACTTAATTTAAAAAAGTTTATGATTATATAATTTAAAAAAGGGGTTAAATCACTTAACTTTTATAATAAAACATTAAACATTGTTTAAAAAGGGCTTAAGTTATTCTTTTCTCAAAATCTCAAAAACGATAAATTCAAACAAAAAAATTTCATTTTGAAAATAAGCCCACTTAGTACATTTGTGAAGCAGTAAAGACAATTTATAAGAATTTGTTTGCAAATTTTCCAGGGAACTAATAATATAGTTAATATGCTTTCCACTAAAGTTGCAAAAAACTACTTATGCCCTTTTAATTCTTGAGCACAGAAATACTCTTATTTAATAAATCAAAATGAAGGCATCAAGCTGTCAGATAATAATCCATCAAGAGGCCTTGCAACTAACGCAAACGAATTGCCCGCAAATAATGATTTTGATGTTTTTAATAGTCCTGTCAAAAAATGTGGAAATAAACAAAAGTTAATAAAATATCATTCAAAAACATTTTTTCAATACCAAGTATAATATGGAATTTACAGAGATTGAATGGCAAGCCGAAATTTTTGATGAATATGCACAAATATTAAAAACTAATTCATATATGGATCAAAATGGATCAAAATTTGTATTGTTTTCCCCCTTTATTATTAATGAAAGAGACACCAAAGCCGTGTTTTTTTATTAGCGCTCGATAGCTGTATCCGGAGCACGCAATTTTCTATGTGAAAGCTTATATTTAGCTTTTTATTTTTTTCTAAACTAAGATTTTTCAATGAACATTTTAGTTAAAAGTCGATAAAAAAATATTTTTATCGGGAGCCGCTATCGGGAGCACTATCCATTTCAAAAGTAAAGTTTAAATTTCCTTTGTTGTGTACAACCCTTAAACCATTAGAAACTTAACAATAAAAATTTAAAACGCAGCAAGATGAATTATTTTTTATAACGGCATGCCAAAATAAATGTTAATTGGTATATTTCAGGTCGTTAAATGTTTGTTTTTAATTTATTTAATTTTTTCATTTTTATGATATAGCGACACCAGTGAATAAATAGCTACAGTTTCAGTAGAAATTTCCCTTCGGCGCCGGATAGTGCTCCAATATTAAAACACGGCTCAAATTAACAGTGAATACTGTAACTATTTATACACGAAAATGTGCACACTGCCTTGCCCAAGATTTAATAAATTTATTTATAACCGAAAATCGGACGTACAAATGTTTTCAATTCAATTTTATATAGGTGAAATTCATCACACGAAAGAGTTAACCAATCAACTAAAAGGTAAAAGTAGAGACAACATAAAAAATATTATCAAATATGTAGTTATGCTACTGATCTGCAGAATGAGTTGCAAAAAGATGGCACTTTAGAAATTAAATGTGAAGGTAATCTCAGCAGCTACAAAGGCCTTACTGTCCTAAATGTTGAGCGCTCTGAAGTTGTTGCAGCTCTAGACGATGACCGTGATAATATTAAAGATATTTATATTTAAAAAAATGGGAAAAAAAGATTCGTGTTTACAATATTTAATGATAAACCCCTTTACAGTTTATTCATTGTCAAATAGCCATATTAATTACGAATGGTTGCATAGAATCAAATTAGAAAAATTGAATTAATTTATGCGCATACATTTATGCTATGCACATCTAAAAACACTTTTCTCGTGTTATAAACAAATATGTTAATGACAGTAACCGTATACGACAGTTAATGAAGTTCTGGGTTGTCAAGATGCAATACTGAAGGAACCCGATTTTAAAAAATAAAGAAACTATGCACTTTATTATTATCTGTGATGAAAAGGATGCAACAGTTATCGCTAATTTTGACATAGATGACGACAATCTGAAAATTAAGAGGTTATACGAAACTAGTAAATTTAGAATTTTCTTCAATTTCGATTTTTAAGCCAAATAAAAACTCGGAGGGCATTACAAATATATTTTACCAACCGAAATTTGTATATGACATTTTAGAAGACTTTATACCTTTTCTTCTATTATTAGTATTTCCAAATTCACGATATTTGGAAAAACTTGAGAACCTACCGTACATTTTTTAAATGCTGCCGTTGAAAGCTATTTCGGTGAAATGAAAAATAACATAGATAAAAGCGCAGTCAAATTAGGAAAAAGACCTCTAAAGCAGGTAGGTTTTTAGAATTTATGAAAAAAATCAATTAATTTCAAAGCCGAAAGTATTCTTACCGAGTTTCCAAGATCAGGTTTTACAACTAGAAAACGAAAGAATCCTGTTATGGATGAACTCGATCTAATTGAATATTGGCGGCATTCAGAATTCAGTCATGAAACATTTTTCAAACGTATCATTTCCTTCTAGAAATTCGCCGATTAGCCAATGTCCTGAGAATACAACGGTGGGAGATGACCATGATCCGCGCAACAAAAAATTTTCCAATAACTTATTTAAAGACGTTAAACATTATTATAAACATTATATAATAGATGATACGTCAACTACGCAGTGGGGAAAATGAACAATGAAATTATACGTTTCGACAGTTTCAATTCATTATCTGGGAAAAACTGGGTCGAAAATAAAATTGCCGATATTTGGTTAGAATTAGTCGCAAAACAGTATTCGGATTGCCAAGTTGAATCACACTCCTTTTGTTCTACTGTTCATACTGTTTTTTTCGAATAACACATCCGAAAAATTTCATATTATGCACTTTCATTTAGTGGTCGTAGATTGAAGCAAGAGTCAATATGTCGTATATGATTCGATTGAACTAGACACAGATATGAAAACAAGTGCAAAGATATATTATAAAAGTTGTTTCAACAACTTAACAAATTTTATTTCATTTTATAATCAAATGGAAAAAAGTAATTACTTTCCACAAAAAATAAACCCTATATTTTTCCTGATTGCTACAAGCAGACCGGAAACAATGATTGTTGTGTTTACATGATATTAAAATTCCGCGCAAAAGAATCCAGATTCAATATGACATTTTTTAAAATGGCGAATGTATGCAAGTTATTTGCCTCATGTGTGGTGAAAATGTCAATTTAACCGGGAATTATATTAGATGTTCGAGGTGCCAGCGTTATAGTCATGATGTTATAGTCATGAAGTGGGTGTGGACGTTAACAATTTTAATTTAACCGACCCGTTTTATTGCCCACTTTGCTCTAAATAGTTTACTATTAAATTAGAAAACATATTGAAAAATTACATACATTACGAAAAAATATAAAAAGATATAAAATTTAAAAAATTAAAAAGCATAAAAAAATTAAAAATATAAGATAAAAATAATTAAATAAAAACAATTGGCGAAGTTTCAAACAATCAAGATCACCAAGATCTTCAACTGAAAATATATTTCAGTACGAGAAGGAAAATGCCGAACTCCGTGAACAACTAAGAGAAATAAAGGAATTTACAACTAAATTGAAAGAAGTATTTACAAGAAGAAAGAGAATGAAGAACTTAAAAAAGCAGTTGAAACACGTGCAGAACTTGGGACGACACCTAACCCTGCAGTCGATGATGACATTAATCCATTCCATGCGGATGAAGAAGAATTAGAAAGAGAAACAAATTGGATGTTGAACCGGAATAACTGACAAAGTAAGAAAAGGAAAGCGCAACACTCATGAGAAGGAGGTTTCTAGAAACCAGTTAATCATCAAGAAACAACTAGCTCTAAAACAACAACCAGCTAAACCAAAAGAAAAATCACCTCCACCAATAAATGTCGTCGGGATATCAAATTTCGCCAGTATATACAATAGATTATGAAATCGATTAAGGTAGCCGAGTACAAACTCGTATCTCTAAACAATGGCGTCAAGAAAATTAATGTTGTAGACTCTGAAACCTATAGAGCTTTGGCTACAAAGCTTAATTCCGAGGGGCTTTAGTGATTAACCTATGAGAATAAGAATGATCGCTCAATCCAAGTTATGGCTATAGATCTTAACCCAAACTGCGCAAAAGAGGAAATTATTGAGGATCTCAAGCAAAAGGGTTATCAAATAGAAAATGCCGTAAACATCATGAAGAAAGAAAAAATCAAAACTGAACAAGGAGCTCAAGTTAACAAAAGAGGGCTTCCACTATTTAGGCTCACTTTTAATAACAAACAAAAAGTTGAAGATGTGTATAATATCAAGACAATACTTCACATGAGAGTTAAAATAGAGCCATTGAAAAAAAAATAGCGGCTTAATACCGCAGTGCAAACACTGTCAAGGTTTAAACCATACGCAGAAATATTGCGAAAGAGAGGCTAGAAGCATCATGCCCAAGTATGCCCGGTTAGTAAAAATATTGCTGCAAAATGTGTCACTTGCAATAAGCCACATCCCGCAAACTACCGAGGATGTGAAATAGCTAAGGAGCTACAAAGAATAAGAAATAAAACGCGAACACAAAGTTCAGGAATATCGGAAAAAAATTATCAAACTTCGACCAAAGAGAAACCGGTTATTTCGGAAGGTAAATACCGAAGGTACAGCCGTGCTCCAAAAGATACTACGAAGCATGGAAGCTCTTAATATTCGTCAAAAGGTTAGATAAGCAAGACACTCTAAATGAAATGAAATACATGCTCTATTAAAATGATGCAAACAACAACAAATAAAACATTACGAATAGTAACGTGGAATACAAATGGGCTAATGCAACATATTTCAGAATTAGAAATTTTGCTAAGTACTGCAAAATTTGATATATGCCTAGTATCGGAAACCCATTTTACTTCAACTTCATTTCTTAAAATATATGAATGCAGTTGTTACCACGCCATTCATTCAGCAGGAAGGGCAGGGGAGGATTGTCAGTGGTTATAAAAGAAAACATCAAATACTTTATACATCTAAAAATTTAAGAGAAATTTATGCAAGTAGTGACCTTAAAAGTATTTACAAATAACAACAAAGAATATAGTGTATCGTCAATATATTTCTCCCCAAGATATAATTTAATTAAAGAAGACTACTGTACATTATTTAAATCGTTTGGATCAAGTTTCATAATCGGAGGTGATTTTAATGCAAAAAACATCTACTGGAGATCAAGAATAACCTCTAAAAAAGGAAGAGACCTGTTTACAGCAGGAAGACAATGCAATTGCGATTTTCATTCTGGAGATCAACCAACTTATTGGCCTACGGATAGAAACAAAATACCCGATATCATTGACTTCTTTATCACCAAAGGAATAGACGAAAACTACAAATACCTTGAAAGCAGCGAGGGATTATGTCGGATCAAACGCATATTATTATGACAATCAGTGCAACGATTGTTAAAAAAACTAGTCCACCTTCACTAACTAACAAAACAACCTGCTGGGAGAAATTCTAGAATCTGGTTGAGGATAATATTGATCTTCAGGTGCCAATTAAAAACCCGATACAGCTAGAAGAAGAAATATAACAACTCAACAACAGTATACAAGAAGCGGTGGGGAGTAGTACTACTCAAGCTCAAAGGAAATACGCCGAAATGCTATTTATCCTCTGGAAGTAAGGAAACTGGTTGCAAAAAACGAAAAGCAAGAAAGGCCGGGCAAAAAAGTCGAGCACCAGGATATAAACAACTCTAAATTTTTTGTCCAATGAACTAAAGTGCTAATTAAAGATATCAAAAACGAATTCATTAATAAATACTCGAGTGGCCTTACTAGGGAAAAAGATACCGAGTACTCCCTTCGGAAAGCGACAAAAAGTTTAAAACGACCTAAACTACAAATTCCACCAGTTATAAATGAAGATGACACATGGGCTATAAGTGCAAAGCAAAAAGCTTCATTGTTTGCAGCCCACCTCGAGAACACGTTTCAGCCACTACCTAGACAAACTGCAGAGGAAAAGATACCAGCAGCATATAAAATGGATAACTGCAATATATCTCCTGTTACATTACAAGAATTAAAAAAGGAAATCAATCTTAACCTAAATACAAAGAAATCTCTAGGATATGACTTAATTACAGGACAAATAGTAAAAGTGCTTCCTGAAAAAGTACTACGTAAACTACTCCAAATAATTAATGCAGTGTTCAAACTTAAACACGTTCCAAATCAATGGAAAGTAGCAGAAGTAATTATGATACCTAAACCAAACAAACCACTTATTAACAAAAATTCGGATAGGCCGATTTCCTTAATCCCAATAATTTCAAAATTATTCGAGAAACTACAATAATAGTAGAAATGAATTTTATTCATTCAAATCAATTTGGCATATTTTTCTGAAAGTGGATGAATCGTCCTGTTCAAAACAGTTAACCACGTTAAAATAAAACGATTTGGGATAAATTCACCGAATTAAAATTGTCATGAAGCAATCCCAAATCTTTTTTATTTTGACGTGGTTAACTGTTTTGAACAGGACGATTTATACACTTTCAGAAAATATATGTCCACACTTGGTAACATCTCTGAGTTTTCGTGAATTGGTCATAGTGTAGCAAGTATTTTGAAAAATATTTGAATTTTTATGAAATGTATATCCTAATTCTTGTGTGAAACCATTTCAAAACAATTTATTTTAATTTAGTTAACTGTTTTGACCAGCTTAAGTTGTTTACTATTGGTCGTTATATGCCAACAATTGGAATCATCTCTGAGTTTTTTTTTAATCAACCATAGTTTCGGATATGTATATCATTTCAAACATTTAAAGAATTAATTTTTTTACTTGTAATAACCCCAACTTTTAGACTAGAATTATTATGATAAAATTTGATCCCGGTATTTGCATGAAGTATACATTATTAATTGCTACACTTTTTAGAAGTAACACTTTTCGTTAATTTGTGTAACTACACTTTTCATTAATTTGTGTAGCTACACTTTTCATTAAAAACTTCACACCGGTCTCGTGGTGCTCTCTCGGTCACTCTAAATGAATCAGACAGCGTAGCGGGGGCGATGCAAGGGAATCCCAACTGCTTATAGTCATTGACATTGCATGTCACGGCGAGTTATTGGCGCCATAAAACCAATACCAAATAAGCGTATAACTAAGCGTTCACGAAAGGATTGGATGCCATAAGATTATTATTTGTACATGATCCCCCAACTAGCGGGTTCAGCGGCAGGCTAACAACCTTCTCTCATAAAGTCAAATAAACAACACACACACACAATTTTCAAATTATGTGTGTGCATATATTCAATCGAATTTTCCCGGTGTCACCACATGAAAATTGACTTTAATATTTTTCCAGGTATAAGCATCTTTGAGACCTTATGTTTGAATCTATTTCCAGCCTTGACATTATAAACGGTCTATTTTTAGAGAACTTCAAATTTTGTGTGTTCGATGCATTCCTTCGAGTTTCCCCGGATTCCCCGCATGAAAATTGATCTGACGTTTTTGAAATTATTACATTAATAATACACTCCATTTAAAATATTTTTCAAACATATCACTTTAGATACATTTTACAACTTACCCCCGCACATATCAGAACTTACAAAAATTTGGTTTGTTAAATTAGTTTTAGTAGTTTTGAATAAACATTTTATTTAATAGTTTTAATTGATTTTAAGAAGCAACAAAATCATAAAAAAAATTTTTGTATCTGCATTATCGGCATTTTCCGACTGGGTATTTCTGTGGATTTCTTAATCATTTTATTCAAACAAATTTTTTCGGACTCCCCACAAGAAAATTAACCTAAAATTTTGTTCAGCCGTGAGCATCAGTAAGACCTTTCGTTTGAATCTATTTCCAGCCTTGACACTTTAAACGGTAAATTTTTAGAAATTTTGAAATGTTGTGGGTGCGATATATTCAATCGAGTTTTTCCAAACTCCCAACATGAAAATTGACCTGAAATTTTTTGACTTTTCATTTGGATCTATTTCCAGCTATGACACTATAAACGGTCAATTTTTGTAAATTTTCAAATTTTGTGTGTGAGTTACGTCCATGAACTCCACGAGCATATAATTATACATTCCATAGATTTAAATTTCATAAGTTTCATTTTTTCTTTTTCACGTTTTACTAAATTAACAAAATATTAAATATAAAAAATTGTAATTAAAAACCATTTTATATTTTCATTAAATGTAAAACTATTGCATTATATAAAATTTTCCACGAATCATTTTGTCAATGTAAACATTTTTTATTTTATAAAAACCAGAGAAATACAAAATTAAATTAGATTACAAAGTTAACTCAACATCAACGTGTCTTTATTTTGGTTGTTCGGTCGGAAAGTAAATAAATATATAATTGGCGCAGTTGGTCAAGATCGATTATAAAGTAAAAAGTGATAAAAGTAAAGGTGATAAAGTGAAAAATAAAATATCGTTGAACAGAATTAAAATCTTAAATTGTTTGTGAAAGTTTTAAATCGAAAAAAAAAAATTATAACAATAAAAGTAGCAATAAAAATGTCATTATGACCCATAAAAAACCAATTCCACATAAACCCACTTTTAATCCCAATTTTAGAACATATTTTAATACAAACATTAGAATGAATAATTTTAACCCTAACATTAGACCTACTCATTTTAATTCAAATTTTAATCCCAGATTCAATACGAATTTTAATTCAAATTTTAACCCAAATTTTAATCCAAATTTTAAATCAAATTTCCAAAATCATCAAAGAAATTTTAAACCTCCGGAACCTAATCAAAGGTATCCTCAACCAATGGAGCTTGATAGTGGACATTCAAAAAATAGATCGAATCAACAAGCAAATATTTTTCAACCTTCCGGAAGTCGTAAGTTCATTTCTGAAGAACTTTTCAACGTAGAAAATAACAACCATGAAGCTGCATCAGGTAATCATGTTATTGATGATTCAAATTTTCCAACACAAGCCTCCATTCCCCGATCGGATATATAACTATAAATACTCATCAAAGTAATCTTTTACCGTACATTCACATAAAAATGTTTAATAATAAATATCTAAAATTTCTAATTGATACAGGAAGTAATAAATCTTTTATTAACCCCGAATTAATCAATCCTAAATTCTTTGAAAAAATTATCCCAGTCAAAATTAAAACAATTTTTAACACTCATCAAATTGATAAACAATTAACAATCGAAGGATTAGATGAATTCAATACGAATGAAAATTTAGAATTTTTATTATTTAAATTCCATAGTTATTTCGACGGTCTTATAGGCTTAGACATTTTACAAAAATTGAATTAGACTTCCAAAGGTCATTTCTCGAAACCAATAATGTGTATATTAAATTAAACTTTAAACCAAATTTGATGTCAAAAGTATATTCAGTGCCTCCTCGAAGTAGAATTATTGCTAATATCCCAGTTGATATTTATATAAAGCCGATAAAAATAAAAGAAAATTTAATTATTCCAGAAGGAATATATAACTGTAAAAACTGGTATGCGTTTTTAGAAGTAGTAAATTATTCTAACGAAACACAAGATTTCGTCATTGAACAGCCTATTAAAGCTGAATTAGTAGATAATAATCAATTCTTAGAAGTGCATAATTATACAATAAACAGTGAGCAAAATGTTAATAATTTTAATAACGATATAAATAATTTAATACGAACTAATCATATGAACGATGAAGAAAGGAAAACTATTTTTAATTTATGTAGTCATTTTGAAGATATATTTTATAAAGAGGGTCAAAATCTTTCATTTACAAATGCCGTTAAACATTGATTGATTGATTGATTGATTTTGAATGTACGGCCAAGTTCTTAGGCTTGAGTTCCCGGATGACGCCGGGTCCACCGTACACCCTTTTTTACACATAACAAAACCGAAGGATTGGATAGGTTAGTTAAGTGGAACAGAATCGGCCCGGTTACAGACACCTAGGTATAGCCGATAGTTAGTAACACAAAGACAACACAATTCTAATCTACTAGATGAAGGATAAAGGCTTAATAGGTTAATGGATAACGATGGTATTGGTCTTCAACAATTGCTTCTTTAAAACGGCAACCTAAGAAAAAATATTATTATTTCACATGCATCTGGAATTTTCCTGAAATGTAATTCTATTAATACTTTTCGGCTTCCTAACCAAAATTGGTTGACTCGACCCGTTACAGACACCTATGTAAAGTCGTTAGTAATAAAATGACAACACAATTCTAAACTATACAATCAGCAATTACAATGAAGCATTAATTCACAAGCATCTGTAAATTTCCTGAAATTTAATTCTAAATTCATATTTTCCGGCTTCCTAAATAATTGAAACATTTATTAATTTAATCATTCTGCAACTCCGCAACTTACAGTAGAATTTCCTGAAACCAAAGGTATTTGAACTATATTCAAAATAACTCTAAAATTCATTAGTATTTAACCGTTGAATTGGGCGAACACGAAATAGCAAAAAAAAAAAAAAAAAAATCGTATGTTTACTAAAATTTTTTTATAAAACTGATGAATTTTTCCCGACGCCCATCCTTTTTCACAAGGAAACAAAAACTTTTATCACTACTTTTGCACTAGTTCTGGAACTTCTTCTACGTTTGCTGGGGATATATCACATACAATTAATCTCAGACATGACACATGAGACTCGTCTATGACTTGTCACCTGGTATTAGACTTGTCATAAACGATTCATCTCAGACTGGTAACAAACGTAAATTAGTAATTAGTGTGTCGTCAATGGCTTTCCTGCTGGAAGGTAATATTTAAGTAAAGGCAACTAGATAAAATTTGAAAAAATTATTCTAAAATGAATGATAAATAAGTTTATTTTATAATTTTTATAATTAAATATAAATCGTACCAGTATCTTAAAAGAGGGATAATATGTACTCGTATATTAAATATATTTGAATGAGATTTCCTGAGAACCGAATAATTTTAATATAATAGCTCGGCACTGTACATGTAGATTAATATTTAGGGTTGATTTGAAATTGGGAATTAATAATTATAATTCTTGTACTAAAACAGTCAAGATTGGCAACGTTGCATTTTATGACAAACATCCAGTCGTTGGTGTATTGAAGTATACAAACATTCTCTTTCTTTTGAATAATTATATTAATTATATCAAATATTTCTAGCTTTTCAGTTACATAGATATAACGAAGTTGCCGATAAACAATTCTTTATGTTAAGATTGTTAAAATCCCAAATCCAATGCAAATAATTTTTTTTTCTATAAAGCAAAAATATCGCTAATAAGCTGTGAGAAAATACTAGTAACCCATTGAGTGTCACAAAAAGGCAATTTTGCGGTAAATAATAGGATTCGTTACCAACTCCAACATAGTTGCAATTAATCTTGCAAAAATGATGGTTTATGAAGGAAATACAATATAGAAAACAGCTAATCATAAATTACCTACACTATATTCTCAATGCACAGAAGAAAATAAAAAGAAAACCAAAATAAAAATATAACAATTTATTACACAAACGCTGAATAATAGGATGAAGGAACATCACCAAAATAGCTCGTGGAAGAAACCACCTCTATGTTTGTAGAGTAGTAAAATGTACCAAGAGAATTATGCAATGTCCATCCAGGAGCTAAAATTACCTCGAAACGATCCCAACAGACGGCATGAATCTTCCCACCATGAAACCACTACCATCCACCAAGCGACCTCCTGCCAACACCACCATTCAACAAAAACCACGCTTCACAAAGCCGTGACGAATCCATGACAGATCACAAACGAACCATGGCAACCCTACAGCCCAAAAACTTCAGCGTACACACGATCATACCAAAACTCCCAATATGATTCAGCCCCCGCCAAATCGACGGCAAACTCCAACAAAAACACCCGAAGCATTCAGCAAAGAAACCAATTTGGACATACAAATCCAACATTCAGGCAATGATTCAATACAAAACTGCAAATCCGCCCTCATACACTAACAAATGAGAACTACCTCAAGTCCTAAACAAAACAACTCAAAACAGTCAAAAATACCTTATAAATACAGGTAACGACAGAACACACATGAACACAACTCTCCGCAAGTTGAGAAACACAACGTTCAACGAACAACCACCACAAACCGCAGACACCGAGCCATTACTCACCATGAACGAAACCCATTCAAATCACTCCAAATATCAAAAAAGATTCACTGCAATACAGCTGCAGCACATCCTCGCCGCACATCCTGTGTAAACCAATCACACACATAAACCAGCACCCCTTGCCGATGACGCCAACCCAGGTCGACAAGGAGAGGTCAACGTCAGCCGCCCCTCCACAACGACGGCAAAAAATCTCACAAAGTTAACAAAAGTCTAAATTATTATACATATAACAAATCAACAAATTATGAACAATTAAAGTCTAATCGACTTTCCCAATTCACAAATTGAATCATCCACATTCAAGAACATTTAGTGTAAATCCAAAGAAATTCGCCCATTTAGACAACGTAATACGAAGTCTTAGTGTAATCCACTACAAGAATATAAATACAACCGTGAGAGAGCAGAGAATATTATACGATCATTTTGTTTATATTTTGCGCATCCCATATACCATATTTTCACTTATATGTATATCCTTAAATAAAAAAATTAAAAGAAATAAGGATTTCAGTACAACATGCAATAAAGACTTGATATCCAAATTTTAAATTAGCTTTTTGGTCGTGATTTGTTCAACCCAAGAAAACACCATCCACTCATACAACGAAATTCAACAAAATCATTGTGTACACAAAAAACTAACTAACTTACTTATAAACAATACGTATGCGAGAGAAAAAACAAAATTATAAAAATTAGAGACCACGACAGTGTTTTTCATAGAAACAGATTACATAGAATGAATGCTAGCAACTGTCGTCACAAACTGATTTACAAATGCCGTTAAACATGAAATTAAATTAACGGATGACACTCCTATTTATACAAAGTCATACAGGTATCCGGAAATCCATAAAACCGAAATTAAAAGTCAAATAAATAAGATGCTAGAACAAGGAATTATACGCCCAAGTTTTTCCCCATGGTCATCTCCTATATGGATTGTACCAAAAAAGTTAGACGCAAGTGGAAAACAAAAATGGCGACTTGTTGTAGATTATAGAAAATTGAACGAAAAAACAATAAACGATAAATATCCTCTACCCAATATTACGGAAATACTGGATAAATTGGGCAAATGTTTATATTTTAGCACTTTAGACCTTGCTTCTGGATTTCATCAGATTGAAGTCAAAGCAGAAGACATCCCCAAAACAGCTTTTTCAGTGGATCATGGCCACTATGAATATGTCAGAATGCCGTTTGGACTGAAAAATGCCCCGGCAACGTTTCAAAGAGTAATGGATAACGTGTTAAAAGAAGTTTTAGGAAAAAATTGTCTCTGTTATATGGACGACATAATAATATTTTCTACCTCACTTCAAGAACATTATCAAGATTTCTTAGTAAAAGTTTTTCAAAAATTAAAAAGTGCCAATCTAAAAATCCAGCTTGATAAATCGGAATTTTTCCGAAAAGAAATTTCCTTTTTAGGACATTTGGTAACCTCAGACGGTGTAAAACCAAATCCGGAGAAAATAGAAGTAATAAAAAAATTCCCTTTGCCTAAAACAGAAAAACAAATCAAATCCTTTTTAGGTCTTCTCGGATATTATAGGAAGTTTATTAAAGATTTTTCAAAATTAACAAAACCCATGACAAAGTGTTTAAGAAAAGATAAAAGGATAATAATCGATTCTAGGTATATTGAATGTTTTGAAACTTGTAAAACGTTATTGTGTAATGATCCGATTCTACAGTATCAAGATTTTTCCAAACCTTTTATATTGACTACAGATGCTAGCAACGTAGCATTAGGTGCTATATTATCCCAAGGCACTATAGGTTCTGATAAACCTATCTGTTATGCTAGTAGGACTCTTTCTAAAAGTGAACAGAACTATAGTACCATTGAAAAAGAATTGCTGACCATTGTTTGGGCAACAAAGTATTTTAGGCCTTACCTATACGATAGACGATTCAAAATTATAACCGACCACAAACCATTAACTTGGTTATTTTCTCTAAAGGAACCTAATTCCAAACTTGTACGTTGGCGGTTGAAGTTAGAGGAATTTGATTACGAAATTCTTTACAAGAAAGGCAAACAAAACACAAATGCGGATGCATTATCTCGTGTTGAGATAAACTTAAATGAAATAAATAGAAATAGTATCAATAATGAATCCGAGATCGAAACAATACATTCAGCAGAAGAAAATCTAAATGATGGAATACCTATTTCGGAAAGAGCTATTAATGAATTTAACCACCAAATGATTTTAGATAAAAAAATTTAAGAAATATTTAATGCCTAAGGTAATTGTAGGAATTTTAACTGATGATAACACATTTAAAGTTGTTCAATCAGTTTATTCAAAATATTTCTGCAATAATAATTTTAAGTTAGTTAGGAGTAATAAATTAGTAGAAGATATTGTAGATTTTGATATGCAGGAGAAAATAATAAGAGAGTATCATAATGTTACAAACCACAGAGGTATCAATGAAACATTAGAACATCTAAAACGAAAATATTATTTCCCATATATGAAAAATCTAATAACTAGAATTATAAATAAATGTGATATTTGCTTAGAGTTAAAATACAATCGAAATAATTTACCACTCAAATTTGAAATAACTGAAACTCCTAATAAACCACTTCAAATTCTACATATAGATATATATTCAGTACATAAGGAAAATTTTCTCACTATAATCGATAAATTTAGTAAATTTTCAAGTGTCTATTTACTCAATTCACGAACTAGTTTAAACGTAATTAAATCTCTGAAACATTTCTTCTCTCATCACGGAATACCTAATAAGATTATAGTTGATAATGGATCTGAATTTATGTCGACATTATTTAAAGACTTTTTAGAAATTTATAAAATTGAACTAAATATTACGTCAGCAAAAAATTCAACGGGAAACTCTCCAGTTGAACGGTTCCACTCAACATTAACTGAGTTAGTACGTATAATCTATCATACAAATAAAAATAAATCAATTTCTGAAATAATTGATGAAGCAGTTTTAACCTACAACAACTCAATACACTCTTCAACTAAATTAACTCCCTTCGAATTAATTACAGGACATTATAACGATTCGAACTTAATTCAAAATGTAGAAACGACAAAAACTCGACAAGACTATTTAGCCGAGCATAGAAAGGAATACGAAAAACTAGCTAAATTAATTTATGACCGAAATTTAAAAACAAAACAAAATTTAATTGACAAATTAAATAAAAATCGTTATGACCCACCTGAATTCGAAAATGATGATAGTATTTACGAAGCCGATAATAGAAGAGATAAGTTGGCACATAAATTCGTGAAACATAAAGTAGTTCAAGATAACAAAATTACTGTAGATACCAATAAAAGAAAAGTTCATAAACAAAAAATTAAAATTAGGAAATGTTTTTAGCTTTTACAGATGCAGCATAGGACAAAAAATAGATATCAAAGATTTGAGCAACCATAAGGGACTTTTACCATTAAAATTAGGAAAAGGAAGAATAATTAATAATTATTCTAGATTAATTCATATAGTAAATATAACTGACTATGAACGAAATATTGATTTAATTAGTACAAATATAAATAGCATAACCAATGAAACAGAAAAATATGTGGAATTCAAAACAAAAATTACCTTGGTAAAGAAAAAATATCATATTTTAATAAATAACTTAGAAATAATAAAACCTTTGCGTAGAAATAAAAGAGGGCTCCTTAACGGATTAGGAAGCGTAGTTAAAAGTATTACAGGAAACATGGACCACGACGACTACGTCGAAGTAAACAAACACATAGACTCATTACAGTCAAACCAAAATATTATTAAAACTCAAATGAACAATCAAATTTATCTAAATCAAAAGTCCAAATGATAAAAAGATTTAATAACATTACAAGATACATAAATAATCAACAAACCGAACTGTAAGAATATTTCAATAAATTCCAAAATAACTTAAGTAACAAAATGGATATAATTGAATTGTCATTACACATCAATCAGTTTTTTGATCAAATACTTTTTGACATAGACCTATTAAACGAACATTTAAAAGACATATCAGAGTCAATAACTCTAGCAAAAATTGGCATAATTTCAAAGCACATTCTGCATCCAAACGAAATTGATTATATACATCAGCAGTTAAAGCAACAAATGGTTATTATTACCTCGTTCGAAAATATTTATGAATTCCTTGAATTACAAGCTTATTACGATCACTTCAACATTATTTTTATAATTAAATTTCCCACATTTTATCCCGATGAATTTGATTTTTATCATATAGAACCATTACCTATCAATAACAGTTACATTATCCCATTAAATGCACCATTGCTCTTATGAAACGATTACATGTATCAAGTAGTAGACAAGCCATGCCAAATTATTGAACAAATACGATACTGTCCAGAAAACCAAATCAACAAAATCTCCTATCAAGGACAAATGTGTACCAAATATCATAAGGAATCAAAAACCTAGTTGTAACTTATTAAAAACTGAAAATTTAAATACAATAAAAATTTTGGAACCAAATCACTTGCTTATAATCACACAAAATGAGACAACAACACAAACGGACTGTAAGAAAGAAGCAGACCACAAATTATTGGAAGGAATTTTTCTCGTATACTTCGAAAACTGTCCAATAAGCATAAACAATATTGAATATAATAGCAAAATACCAATATTTTGGGACATCGTCGAAGTAATCTCAACATTATACAATGAAGTTGAACATAACGAAATTTCGGAACAATTAACTCTCGAAAACCTTAATGACTGGACCTTTGACAATCTAAAGGAAATAAATATTCTAAAACAAAAATCTAATAATAATTTTGAGTTTATATTTATAGGAGTAGCCACTTCCATAATAATATTATATACGGTTTACAAGGTACCCCATTTCTTAATAAGATGCAAAGCTGCAAACCAATCAAAGGGAATTACCAGTGAAGCAGTTGTCAACGAAGGATCCGTCGAGACCTCGAACGAAACAACTAAAAGGAAAACGCTCAGATGGCCCACACTTCACACCAAAGGGGGAGGAGTTACGTTCATGAACTCCACGAGCACATAATTATACATTCCATAGATTTAAATTTCATAAGTTTCATTTTGTCTTTTTCACGTTTTACTAAATTAACAAAATATTAAATATAAAAAATTGTAATTAAAAACCATTTTATATTTTCATTAAATGTAAAACTATTGCATTATATAAAATTGTCCACGAATCATTTTGTCAATGTAAACATTTTTTATTTTATAAAAACCAGAGAAATACAAAATTAAATTAGATTACAAAGTTAACTCAACATCAACGTGTCTTTATTTTGGTTGTTCGGTCGGAAAGTAAATAAATATATAATTTGTGCGAAAATTAACCTGACGTTTTTAAAATGATATTCATTAGAAGGCACTTCATTTGAAATATTTTCTGGACATGTCACTTTAGATGCATTCTTCATCTTACCTCCCGAAACATCTACTAAATCACTTAGAAAAATTTGTTTTGGTAATTTGTTTTAAATGTTTCGAAAGAAAAATTCTTACTTTAATTTTTTTAGTTGTTTTTTAGGAACAGCAAAACAAAAATTTCTAATATAATTAATTGATTTCCGACATAAAATTTGTATCTGCATTATCAACATTTTTCGGCTGGAGTTTTCGATAAACATGTTACCGACAATTATCGGCTGTCATTTTCGTTTGATTAGTTGAATCTATATTATCGACATTTTTCGGCTAAACATTTTCGGCTTACTTTAATAGGGTGTATGCAACGTTATCTGAATATATACGAATACACACGCCACATCACTTATTCACAGACTGTGACATGTGTATTATATCAATAATACATTACAACACATATTTATTATTAATTTATTTATTTATTTATTTATTTAATTATACACAAAAAATATTAAATTATAAATTAAAGTGCGACACAAAACCCGTCTACTCCGTTTGAAATCTAAACTCTCATTCAGGTGAAGGAGAATATTATAAGCATACTAAATCTTCAAATAATTTGTAATTCCAATGAACATATCTACTAAAATTTTTATATTAAACTAGTAGAAGAAATTTGTCATAATCAATTTCATTTCTTCACTTTTATTATTAAATAATCTTTTGTAAATTCAACCCTACCATAGGAACATGTGAAATATAATCGACTAAGAAATAGACAAGTTAATTTTCATTTGGCTTTATCCTAGAATTTTATACAAGAATCATTCCAAAATTTCATTCCTGTCAAATTATATCGTTTCATTCTAGATTTATAATTTCGTTTTGAAAAATGCCGTTTTGGAAAATGTCGTTTTGTACCTATGCCGTTTTGAAATATGCAGTTTTGAAAAATGGTGTTTTGAAACATGCCGTTTTGTGCCTATGCCGTTTTGACGTATGCAGTTTTGAAAAATGCAATTCTGAAAAATACCGTTTTGAAATGTCGTTTTGAAAAATGCTTTTTTGAAAAATGCTGTTTTAACACTTATGTCGTTTTGAAATATGCTGTTTTGAAAAATGCTGTTTTGTACCTTATGCAGTTTTTAAATATGCCGCTTTGAAAGTGCAATTTTAAATTATGCCGTTCTGAACGGATGCCGTTTTATAGAAATATTTATTGCATATTATTGTTGAGATATGCTGTTTTTAAAAATGCGGTTTTGTACCTTATGCTGTTTTTAAATATGCCGTTTAGAAAAAATGCAATTTTAAATTATGCCGTTCTGAACGGATCCCGTTTTATAGAAATATTTATATTATAGTTCTTAAAATTCCACTCTACGTACTTATACGTAAGTATGTCAATTATCCCATACTAGACCATTTAGTGAACATTTACGTCACGTTTCAAATAGCATTGAATTGATACGTCAGAAATAAAATATGTCTCGTCCAAACAAACAATAACAATTATTATTTTAATTTTAGTATTTTAATAGGAAACAGTTGTTTAAATTAAATCATGACCAAAACTTTGAATTTAAGAACAATTACTAATTCCGCATCAAGTAGCTTAGAGCTTTTTAAAAAAGTATCATTTAACTACGGCATACGTAACAGAAATTTGTTTTATTTATTACATGACTGCGTCTATAGTTAGCCATGCCTTATCATTTTATACTACTCAAATACCTATAGGTGATAACCGACATTGATTTATTTATTTTTATTTTAATCTCGATTAATGTTGTAAATCAAAAGACAATTGAATTGCAAGTTATTTTTATCATAATTATAGGTACTTGAGAAGTTTAAGTTACATTACGATATTAATCATCGCCCTTATTTTACTCAAAATCACGTTTAAATTGAATAACCTTAACATTATTCAGGTGTTTATTGATTAATAAAAAAAAATTGGTCAGTTTTAAAATAATTTATTTTATACATCGATTTTTTTTTTAACGCTCGAATCTAAAGCAACTGCTTCTTCTAGCGTATCCGGTAAGGGTTTGTTTAATGTTTCGGGGAAATATAATCCACACAATCCAGATGCCAATACAACCCCTCCAAAACAATACATTGGCAAATCGGTAAAGACTATCGATAATAATGGTGCTTGAGGGGCTAAAATATTACCCAACCGACCTATGGTTGAACAAATCGATAATAAGCTTTGCCGCAAATTGGTGGGGAACATTTCGGTGGTATAAATGTAAATAGTTGCGAATGCCGTTGAAATACCAAATTTTCCAATTAAAAACAGCACTAAATTGAGTTCTTGGCTATTCTTAACAAATGTTGATCCAATACACGATAAACCACTGACAAACATGGAAATAGCCAAGGTTTTTTTCCTTCCAATTTTTTCGTTCATCCACCAACTTAATATAGCTGCTGGTATTTCAATCGCACACACTAAAATAAAATTGGTGAATTTATCGCCACCGATCGACGTCGATATCAAACTTAATCCATAATAGACGAAAGTGATGGCAAACCAACTGAACGAACAGTTCACTATTCGAAACAATATAGTTGGAAATTTAAATATATCCAAAATATTATAGCTGTCAATATTAGTTTTCTGTGTATCCTCCCCAGCTAAACCAAGTTTTCGCTCATTCAAATCATGTAGGTCTTGTTCAGTTTGTGGAGAAAGCTGAGCTTTATTTACTTTAGCTGCATGCCGGAGTACTTTGACAGCTTTCTCGTTTTTTCCTTTAATCAAAAGCCAACGAACACTCTCTGGTGTTAACCATATGTAAAATATATACAAAAATGCGGGAATATAAAGTACACGAAGTAGTAATCGCCAATCTAGGGCCAGCATAGCAGCGAAACCCAAAATTATTTCACCAATTGCATAGCAAACGTTTATAATCGCACCGAATAACACCCGGTATTCTGGCCCAACCAACTCGATCGCTAAAACAAAAAACAAAAAATTGTTAATGCTTACTTTTTTCGAGTTCAGAATAATCAAATACCTAAAATATAGACTGATGGATAAACACCTGCCCCAAAAAGCGGATCCAAAAATTCAAATACTAAAAATGATTCATAATTCCACGAAAATGATCTAATGGTGCCAAATAACGCCGAACCAATCATGCCAGCTATAAATGTAAATCGTCTACCATACATATCGGAAACGTAACCAGCAAGTGGTAAACCAAAAAACGCTCCAGCAATTTCGATTGATCCAGCCAACGAGAGTTTCCATTTCTGTTCAGTACAATGTAAGTCCCACTACAAAAATTTTACAAAAATATATCTTATCCGATTAATAACATTTAATTTAAATATTTCTTTCATTATAGGAAAACGCTAAAGCACCTGTTATCAGCCATTATTTTAAACTATAATTTTAAATATTTTCGATCAAATTTTCAGAGCCATTGAACTTATATTTCTAATAGAGGGGCGATAAATATTTCAGATAGAAAATCAGTTTCATCGCATAACATTATGTGCAGTGTGCAAATACACTGTATACACACACTGGTAATTGAAATAATTTAGTTCAATCTTTTGGTTATCCACACACAAATGTAAAATGCGATAATTGACTTATTTAAAGCAAATGTAAGTTTGAATTATCAACATTTATTTTTCACTTGTTGCACAGCTGTTATCTATGCAAAGAAGTCTCTGATCGCAAATAAAATTTAAACATATTGTAATAATAAACTAATCACTGTCACACGAGTAATCCATGCGCTACAGAAATATTTGGTTGTAAAATTAAAGTTTTTGCTCATCATATTCAATATTACGAAGATAAATAAAATAACCAAATGGATATATACCTCATTTACAATTGTTTTCTCTTCTGTTTCATATATAAACTGTGTACATCTAACTTTGAGGTTTCTGTTAAAATTACTAGCGCTGCAGGTACCATTTTCGTCTATTGTCTCATTCACCAATTTGAACATTTCACATTGCTCCGGTAAATCATCTTCAAAGGGTACGGCATAAATTAACCAACCAGGATTGTAAACGTTTTGTCCGTTATCACATTCGGGTATAACACACCGATAATTTAGATCACCCGCTGTAAATACATATGTTAATGACAGTGCCGATGCAAGAAACATGACAGAACCAACATAGCAGAAATTTACAAGTTGAAATTTTTTGAGACTACCAATTTCGGTTAGATAATCGTCCAAATTGAATTCTCTCACAATGGGTAATTCTGTTGATTCTGCAATATTATTCTTATTGGTATCGTTATTAATCCCTTGCGTTTTTTCACTTGTACTATTATCATTCTCACTGTTATTGTTATTCATTTTAGTATTAATTGTAGTTATTACTAAATCTTATATTTGAATTAATTATATTATAAAGCTATTAAGTTGGCAATATTGATTGATTATTTAATTATTTTTAACTCTACTAATTCTAATAGTGGTACAACGATATAGATAAGCAATATTAATGTGGAATTTTTAAATAATAATATTTGATTGCATTTGTCAACGGATGCAAGAGCACGATTAAACACCATTCATAAACTATTTTTCATAATGTACATAACTATAGTACGAGTGTTCAACAGCTTTTGTCTGAATGACAATAATGCTTCATATAAATTTAATAGCAATCAATTTTTTTTTTTATTTATTTTGATATGCCAAATTTATTGTGATGGATTAGTACGAATCACAATTGACTACTGAAAAATGTCGGTTTGGTGTGTGCCTATTCTGCGCTGAATAATACAGTAAAGTTGTTAAAGCCATTGTAATTAACACTCCACCTGTCTTAATATTATATTATCATTAAAATTGATTGTTTTTATCATTGTACTCGTACATTGCACAGATACGAGTATCTCGTAAATATATATAATATTAATCTTGAGAAAGTGTATTATACTCGGGCATTTATGTGTATTCAAACGAACGTTGTATTGATTAGATTACTATAAAACACATGTTTTATAATAAAAATATATTGTCAGAAAGGCTGCGATTCCTTAAGCAATAGTAACTTGGCATTTAGAATTAACAAAAATATAAAATAATTGCAAACGAGACTCTATTTCTGCCATAATGTCCGGGAATTTGGTATGTTTATGAATTTCGACAAATCAGTCTAGACCAAACGACTCAGAAGTCTTAGACTATTAATTAATAGAATTTGACAGAAAATTTGATAAAAAAATTATCAATTTTTAAATTATATTTATCTTTACAATGCGTACACAACACAGTACAAAATTGTTAACTTCATTAATTGATTTTCCGTTTACTCCAACTTTGATTGATCTATAAAAATATGTAATATTCCTTGCGTAACTAGGTAATTTTATACTCATGACGTGTTTACTAATATTTTCATAGTTGCTCTACGTTTATGTTATTGGAGTGGAAACGGGTATAACTAAAATAAACCACCTCAACCCAACTAAACTTATTGGTCATTGAGAAACGGAAGATAAATTTTTATTGTTAATTAATGATAATTAAACCTTAAATTGCACTTGTAATACTTCAATTATTTGTGTTACTATAACTACCAGCGAACATTTAGACTGAATTTATAAACGTAGTCTGCAATATATCTGTATTTTGATTAATGATTAAGTTTTAAGAGTCCCACAATACCGAATTTAAAAAAATCACTCCAGGTCTCGTGCTTTCTCATTATGTAAACATATCCTACTTTTGCGAGCTTAACAATTTTCACATTGGTATAGGATGTTCGACACTCTGCTGCGATTGTTGATATTATATCCAGGGAAACATAGTTTTGCTCATTGAAGTTCTTTGACAAAAACACTAATTAAGAACCTTGATCTCATATGCGACAAATAAAAGATGAATTAAATTAAAATATACTCATGAATTCCACTTTAGTAAAACTTCAAAATTTACTAGTATTCAATCGAATACTGCTTTTTCGCTTCCTCGTATGTTCCAGATTTCAGGAAATTTACAACTTTATATAGCCAAAATCCAGAAATACGGGCGAGTTTCAAGAGAGATTATGGTGTCTGTCTGTATTACATCTACAGGTCACAGGGATTAATCTACGAATTAGTCTAAATATTTTAGCTTATTATTATTAAACAATTTACATTTATGAGAAATCCGAATATGAAAATAAATATTGTTTATGCCCAATTTGAAACAAAACCAGTACCTGTCGGTTAGCTCAACTTTACAACCCTGTGTAGAGGTCTGATTTGATCAGTTATTTGGGTCTATTTCGCCGGATCAGAAGTAAATGTTAGGTCGTGTCCAACAAACAACAAACTAAACTATCGAATTTTACTCTGAAGAGAACCAACACAAATGTATTCTACAAGCCGAACTGTACTCGAGTATAATGGAAATATTTACGAATGAATCGCAATTTTCCAACCGCTCAAGTACAACAAGCCTCCGGATTTGTCTTACCGTTAGCATCAACCACTCGCAACTTATAGCGACCACTAATCTAACCAGTGCAATGTTCAGATGTTAATTTTAGAATGCCTTAATAAATGTGTAAAAGTGAATGACGCGTTATAATAAAACTAACAATCGCCTAAACTCTTACGCCTACGTGTTAGAGAGAAAATGGTTGTGTATTCGGTTCGCTGAGTGGGTTTGCGATCGACTTGAAGAAGATGCCGATTTTGGCAAAAAAAAAATCATCTTTCGGCATTTCCATGCCTCTTGCGCACTGTCTTCGAAGATCGAATTATCAGCCGAAATGCTGATGTCAGTTGGCCGCCTCGGAGCTGTGATTTGACGCCGTTGCACTATTATCTTTGGGGTGCCGTCAAAGATAAGTGATACGCCGCTAAAACCAGCAACGACTGACGCTCTCAAGAACAATATTCGCATTGCCATTGAAGACATAATGCCACATACCATCGAAAATGTGCTCAAAAATTGGACCGACCGTATGGGGTACGTCAAGGCCAGCCGAGGCAGTCATATGTATGAAATAGTATTCCATAATTAATCGGAAGGATTGTTCTTTACAATATATATTGTTCTTCACCATATTTGTGTATGGTGCGCTTGCAATAGTGTGGAATATGTACATAACAATTGTTGTTTATATGTTTGTATTTTGATACCGTTGCTTGAATGCATCATACGCATTGCATGCAAACATTCATTGTGTAGAACTTTTTGATTCCAAAGGATGCACAAGTTAAGTTTATTTTTCATTTTTTTCATTGTTTTAATACATATTAACACACATTTATTCCTATTTTAAGTATATAAATATATTTTATAGTGGATCATACTCGTATAGTGGGTTATTCGAGTATTGTCTACGCGAGTTTCATAATACGACTCCACCATTATTCCCGATTCTGCAGAAACCAACAACAAAGCAAGCAACATAAAATACAAAATTATGTTTTCACAACGTACAATACAGCATACCAAATATTGCTGATTGTACAAAACCTAACATAAAAACATTATGCGATCGGTCTTCAACCCATCGCAATATTTAATAGCATATAGTTTTATATTCTTATCAAATACATATTATATTACATATACAAAATAACTTACCATAATATTGATCTCAAATAATCCTATAAACAAATATCATGCGATCGGTCTTCAACCAATCGTAATTAAGAATATTAATAAAGATAAACATTAATAGAAAATGATAAAAGACAATACACTCTGTATTGAGAATTAGAATAGTGTTAACTCTGTAAACTTAAACATCCACGATTGCCTCTGAAATAAAACTAAATTGTGTTATGAACCAAGTTGTGTTTTTTATTATTTAAAAATCGAACCCAAGTCTCATAACTGGCGCAGTCGGTATCTCTATATTTTAATATAGAACAAAGTGCAAAATAATTAATTAATTAATTAATTAAAAACAGTAGTTATTGTGAAAAAGTGCAAAAGTACAGGTGACACAAGTGAAGAAATTTTGAATTATCAAAAGGCTGATCCATGACGTCTATCACCAATATATGCCACTTTTTTACATGGTAAGTGAGAATTTTATATTTCCCATATCCCACACTATTACTCATTAACCCAAATACATGTGAATATTTGGAAGAAAATTGAAAAATTAAATAAAATAAAAATTGAAAATTGAAAAGTTAAATAAAATAAAAATTGAAAATTGAGAAAAATTAAAATTTTTTAAAATTGTCAAAAAAAAAATTGATTTGTGAAAATTGAAATAAGTGGAAATTATTTAAAAATATAAAATACATATACGTATCTACAATAATATAAAAATTGTTAATGAATAGTAAGAGATTAGATATTAGTGGAGATAATAAAATAATTAGTGAAAACTGTAGTTCCGTATTATTAGAAACAGATTTTCTTGACCATACATTAGAATCAGAATTTTTAGGCTTTAATAGCACCTTTAAAATAGAAGATAGTACAAGTAGTATAATGGGGGCAGAATTAGAAGAGAAAATCAAACAAATGAATAGTTTTTTCCAAACGTTAAAAATACCAGATATATTAGATATATCCCAGAATTTAATGGAACTGAATCTACATTACACGAATTCATCAACAATGTAGATGAAATTATAGAACAATGCACAGACGTACTAGGGTGCAACAACACGCCAAAATCATTCCTTAGAGCGATTAGGAACAAAATAAAAGGAAAAGCAAGTGAAGCATTAAATAGTTACGGAACTTCAACAGACTGGAATGAAATAAAAACCAACTTAATAACACATTATAGTGACAAACAGACGGAGACGACGCTCATCAGTCATCTGCATAGATTATTCCAAAACAATGACACAGTTGAAACATATTTTAGCAAAGTTATTAAAATACAGTCAGCCATAATTATCGTCGTAAGATAAAAAAATGAAAGTGTTGAAACAAAAGAATCAATATATAAAGAAATGTGTTTATCACATTTTCTAGCAAACCTTAGAGAACCAATGGGTTCTACAATCAGATCAAGAAACCCAGATACATCAGCTGAAGCTTTCGAAATGTGTGTAAGCGAGCAAAATATGAACAGCTTAACGCTACAAACAATAGTTATATACCTAGCACAAGCAAGGATCAAATTCCATATAACCAAAACTGGCAAAATAACAGACCCCAATTCAATAATAGACCAATGGCCATTAAACAAGAACTCCAAGACACAAGACAGAATTACAAAAAAGAAATATTCATGATTGAACAAAACGAAAACCCAGAAACTGATGTAGTTGAACATGAAAAGGACGAGACTGAACAAGAAGAACAAGAATATAAAAACTATTTACCAAACTTAGATGAATATTACGATGAATTTTTTCAAGAACAAGCCTCGGAACAAAAAATTTCAATATATAAAGTAAACTACCTTACATTTCAATTAAATTATCTAAAACCTTAACCTTACATTTTCTGATCGATACAGGTTCAGATCACTCATACATTGATCCCAAGTTCATTAAACCTTGTAAAATCAATAAAATCCCAATAATAGAAATTACAACAATTATGGGACGCACGGCCATAAATGAAGAAGTTATAATACCAGCATTCAAAGAATTTAAAGCCCAACAAAAACTACATTTTTATCTATTCAAATTCCACAACAAATTTGATGGTCTTATAAGAGTTAACCAAATTCTTCAACTAGGAGTCAAAATAGATCTCTTAAATAAAAAACTGATCTTGTCAAATCATCAAATACCACTAAGTTTTACCATAAATGGTAACAAAACTATTCAAAATATAAATTTCGAAACATCACCAAAATTTCAAAATTCAATTATTCAAGAAAAACCTCATAACATACTCAGAATAAAACATCTCTCACCAGACCAAAGAACTATAATCTTACAGCTCTGCAATAAATACTCAGAAATATTCCAATTAAAACATACGAAAATAACAACGACACCCAAAATTGAGCACTATATTGAACTAACGTCAGAAAAAACAATATTCAAAAGACAATACCGATATCCCAACGCACAAAAGACAGAAATACGAAAGCAGATAAAAGAACTACTAGAAAATGACATAATCAGAGAATCTAGAAGCCCCTGGAATAGCCCTATAATAATAGTCAACAAAAAACGAGACGCATCAGGAGAACAGAAATTCCGGATGGTAATAGACTATAGAGCGCTTAATGAAAAGACAATAGATGATAGATACCCTGTACCACACATAGAGGAAATATTGGATCAATTGAATGGAAGCAAATATTTCTCCATCATAGATCTAAAAAGTGGTTTTCATCAAATACCAATGTATGAAAAAGATATCGAAAAAACAGCTTTTTCAGTAGAAAACAATCATTATGAGTACGTTCGAATGCCTTTCGGGCTCAAGAACCCTCCTTCAACATTCTTACGACTAATGAACAGAGTGCTTAGTGGTTTAATAGGCATCAGCTGCCTATGTTACATGGATGACATAATCATCTATGGGAAAACCATTGAAGAACATTTTCAAAATATTAAATTAGTATTCAAAAGATTACAATCTTTTAACTTAAAAGTACAACTCGACAAGTCAGAATTTATACATACTGAAATTCCATTTTTAGGACATATCGTCAGTAATAAGAGTATTAAACCTAACCCAGAAAAAATCACAGCCATTTACAAGAATGAAAATTCCATCGACAACAAAACAATTAAAATCATTTCTAGGATTAATAGGATATTACCGAAAGTTTATTCATAATTTTGCAGATAAAACGAAACAATTAACAAAAAAACTAAAAAAAGATTCAAAAATAAATATAAAGGAACAGGAGTACGTTACAGCATTCCAACAATGCAAGGACATGTTATGTAAAGAACCAATACTCACAAACCCTGACTTTTCAAAAACTTTCGAACTAACAACAGATGCGTCTAATTATGCAATTGGAGCAATTTTATCCCAAAATGACAAGCCAATAAGTTACGCATCTAGAACATTAAATAGTGCAGAAATCAATTATTCTGCAACAGAAAAGGAATTATTAGCTATTGTTTGGGCCATACCTTTACGGTAAGACTTTCGAAATATACACAGATCATAAACCAATAGAATGGTTATTCAAGTTAAAAGATCCCAACTCTAAATTAACGAGATGGCAACTTAAATTGGAAGAGTTTAATTACAAAGTTATATACAAAAAAGGTAAAGAAAACAGCAACGTAGACGCCTTATCACGCATTGAAATCAATATACATAATACGGAATTGAACAAAGAATCAAAAAAAGAAATAATCCGAATAACAAAAACACCACTTAACGAGTTTAAACAACAGATATTTCTATTACCTGACCCATCAATAACAAAATATACCATGAATCAAGACGAAGAATAACAATTAAAACAAACGAATTCAATGAACCAAAATTGATGTTCATAATAAAGAAATATGTAAATCCAGATAATTTAACCGCAATTTTATGCAATCCTCAAACAGCTAAATTACTAAACGTTATAGTTGAAAGAGATTTTAAAGACAATCGGAAACTGATCCGAACAAAGTATTTAAAATTAGACGTTGAAGATATAGTAGAACAAATCAGTATCATAAAAGAAATACACGACAAAGACCACAGAGGTATAACGGAAACCTTAGAAAAAATTAAACGATCACATTATTTCCCAAAAATGAAAAACATGGTACAAAAATATATTAACAAATGTACCATTTGCCAAACTACAAAGTATAACAGACAAGAAAAACCAGTCAAACTACAATTAACCGAAACCCCAAAGAAACCTTTAGACATCCTTCATATAGATATATTTCACATAAATAAAGAAAAATATGTAACAATAATCGATAAATTTTCAAAATTTTTAACAATAACTCCAATAATAAAATCAAATCCTGAACAAATGATCAAGGTCTTAACAAATTTCATGGCAAACCATGGAACACCACGAAAATTGGTAATGGATGGCGGCAACGAATTTATTTCAAAAATATTCAAAGAATTATTAAAATCACACAAGATAGAAGCCCACTATACAACACCAGTTATTCTACGGGAAACGCCCCAATAGAAAGAGTACATTCAACAATAATAGAGATTTATAGGGTACTCGCTTCACAAAATTCCGACAAACCAACAAACGACACAATACAAGAATGCTCAATAGTATATAACAACTCAATACATTCTGCAACGAAAATGACGCCGTTTGAGTTAAAAAACGGACACTATCAAAAAGAACAGATTTTTCCAAAACAGACGCCAGAAAAACTATCGGAACATATTGAAGAACATAACAAAAACTATACAAAATTGTGCAACCTCATACATATGAGAAACAATAGGGCAAAAGAAGCATTAATAAACAAACTAAATAAAAAACGAGTTGAACCTAGGAAATTCAAGGTAGGACAAATAGTATATAGAAAAGGTAATAGGAGACGAAAAATAGACAACCCATATAGTATACACATTATAAAAAAAGATAACAAAGTGACAATTACAGACGCAACAAACAAAAAAATTCATAAAACAAAAATTAAAAACCCAATACTAACAGAATCAAACTAATATCAAATACTACTTTTAGGATATCAATAATCAAACTAGTACACGGAGACAAAAGCTTCATGGAAATTATAGATTACACGAGAAATAATGGAATAATACCGATCATTATGGGAGAAGCAAAGATTATAACTGACAATGTACACTTATTACACATAATAAATACAACAGCATATACACCTTTAATTACCCAAAACACAAATAATTTGATAAAACATGTAGGTATAATTACAGATAATAAAAAACTAGGAGACATTTTTGGTACACGAACCAGAACAATTGGAAAACAAATACAAAAATTACAAGAAACATTAAACCTTATGAATCCAAAAGAACGCTCAAAAAGAGGAATTCACATTATATTCGGAAATATTGAACAAGCAGACATGACACAAATACAATTAGCATTAGACAAAATACACACTAACGGAAACTTACTTGGTAATAAAATAAATGAACAAATAAACATTAATAATGAAATGATAAACAGATTTAGAAAAATCGAGGAGCTTATAGCAAATGAAGGAATATTACTTACACAGGCAATCAACGAAAACACCAAAAATAACAAGATGATAGAAAACGCATTAATTTTTGAACAAAGTCTACATCACTTCGAAAACAATATAGAAGAGTTACAGAACCATTAAGATAATATTTTGGACTCCATAACGTTAGCTAAACAAAACTATATTTCTCATTATTTGTTAACAAAAAATGAAACTAATATGATAATTTCTACTTTAGAAGATCAAGGAATTGTTATTCACTCAGAACATCAGTTATTTCAATTTTTGAAAATTAATATTTTATACCGGAAACCGCTCATCGTTTTTTGAATATCAATACCAAAATTTTCATCGGAAAAATTCAATCAATTCCAAATTTTCCCAACGACAATTAATAAAACATTTCATATTCATATTCCAGAACATTTCCTAATCCTAAACCCACAAAATATAAAATTCTCGCAAAACCCATGCAACGAAATCCAGGAGAAATATTACTGCAATGAATCAGATTTAAAAGACATAGAAGATAAATGTATATCTAACATAATTAGAAATAAACCAGCTGATTGCGACATTATACAAAACCCAGTAAAAGAAACCATTAACCTATTACATAAACAATATATAGCAATAAATTCAAATACAAATCAAGAATATTCCACGACATGCGGAGTACAAAAACCAAAGAAATTCCAAATACAGCATTAATCAAATTTTATAATTGTTCAGTTAACATAGCAGGCATAAACTTCAACAACGAAGAAATAAAATATACCAGCATGTTTAACATAGAACCATACCACGAGATAAAAATAAACAACTCTGTAAAACAAATAGAACTTCCTACGTTAGCAAATTGGACAATAACAAACATGGAGAGGATGAAGGAATTTCACAAAATAACCATACCAATCCAGCATCACCAAGTTGCTTGGTCTATCACAACAATCATTATTTTTTCAATAATCATTTATTTATGTATAATTAGATAGTGCCCAACGTGTACACCTTGTGCATGGTACAGATCAAAGTCAAATGATTTCAACATTCCAACAACCATTAAAGATGTTGAGGACAACATCCATCTAAAGGGGGAGCAGTTACGTAATACAACTCCACCATCATTCCCGATTCTGCTGAAACCAACAACAAAGCAAGCAACATAAAATACAAAATTATGTTTTCACAACGTACAATACAGCATACCAAATATTGCTGATTGTACAAAACCTAACATAAAAACATTATGCGATCGGTCTTCAACCCATCGCAATATTTAATAGCAAATAGTTTTATATTCTTATCAAATACATATTATATTACATATACAAAATAACTTACCATAATATTGATCTCAAATAATCCTATAAACAAATATCATGCGATCGGTCTTCAACCAATCGTAATTAAGAATATTAATAAAGATAAACATTAATAGAAAATGATAAAAGACAATACACTCTGTATTGAGAATTAGAATAGTGTTAACTCTGTAAACTTAAACTACACTTAAGATTTTTTATTTTATTTTATTAGTTTGTTTTTTGTAGGTGCGGTGAAGAGATAAATTTACATACTCCTGAGCGTGACCTTTATTTATCTTTGCTTCTGGATAATTGTTTTTTATTTAGGGGTAGTTTTCGTTTAGAGATTTACCATTTTCAGCGGTGATGCCTTTGATTTGGTGATCTCGTATAAAGTGTGTCACGCTCTACACACTTGTCGTATGCATGAAGAGTGGGAGTTTCGTTCGTTTTTCTTCTCGAGGTCATCCACTCTACGTGCATATACATAAATTTTGTTCTGTATATTGTACGGTGATCATCGGATTAGGGACTTCATAGTGGGGAATGGTGAAGTTCTGAATGAGGATTGATTTGAGGGTAAAAGCAGTTTATCGGGATTGAGGGTGGATAGGCAGAGTTTATGCTCGGATGACTGCTAGTTTGTTTCTCTTCCGCATGTGCAGGATGTGGATGTGTAGGATCGGAGAAGATAACTTCCATGCCATTTGTGTGGGGGTGTTTTTTTCGTGTTTACAATTTTGGGCTCTACTTGCCGTATTTTTATTTCGGTTAACTAATTTTAGTATTATTCCTCTATCCAATTATTCAGCTTCTGAATAATAAATTATTATTGTTAAATTAAATTAATTGTAAATTAGGCTAATAAGAACTAGATTTAATTTTGCATGGTATGAGAAATTAGATTATAATTATAATAATATTATTTTTTTGAGTTGGGTAGAGGAAAAGGTTAATCACTCATAATAATGAGGTTGTTTCAGGAAATTTACCAAATGAAATTTTTTTTGGGTTCTTGATTGCTGATTGTTTGTATCCTGAGGGCGAAGTTATTGTGCCGTCTTGTGCTTTACTAACTGTTGACTGCTTGGGTGTTTGCAACCGGGGGTCGAGTCTGTCATGTCTGGTGACTTTTCCTATTTCCCTCCATCTTGTTATGTGTGGGTGGTGTACTGTGGGCCCGGCGTATCCGGGATCCCTGCTTAGTCTTGGCCGCACATTCTGATCAATCAATCAATCAAATTTTATTTATAGTTATTTTAATATTCTATAAAGTGAAATTTTGTCGAAAGTCCTGACTTTAAACAATAAAGTTGTCGACAAATATAATTCAATTTATTTTTATTATTATTAAAAAAATGCAACATGCCGGAAGGTCAGAGAAGATTGTGATTACAACATTCTTGATCAGGGGGTCTATTTAATTACTTACGCTTTGAGCATAAACTTAATATAATCAAATATGTTAACGATCCAAAAGGGATCGGTATAAAATTTAGCATTACAATATCTTGCAGTAACAAAATCTTGCTTTTTTTATTAATCTAGCAACATCAAAATCTTGCATTATAAAATCTTGCAATTACAAAACCTTGCAATATAAAATCTTGCATACAAAATGTTTAAAAATTGTTTTTGTTAGGCTTTATTATATAAACATTAAAAGCAGTTTTATGATTTTTTTTTCATTTTTATTTCAATTCATATAAATTACAGTTAATTTCAGAAAACCAAAATGCATATAATCAAAATAATTTTTTTTTTAATATCAAATGTTGGTTAGTTAAGAATGATATTTTGCGCAATTCTTTCCAGAAAATCGGTTGTGCCATAACTGCTTCTGCTCCGTATAATTTTTTTTATTCTGTTGCTTTTTGTGATGATCTGTTTTTTTCGGTTGTTGTTCTCCATTTCGAATTTTCTCTACACGATGTTTAGCCACAATCAATTCGTTCGATAGATCTTTGATCAACTTGAATAACCCTGCATGGCGTTTTCCAACAACCACTTTTAACCTTCGGTGCCATGCCTCGACACTATTTTGGGTCCGCGGAAAACACTCCGTACCTGTTTCTGCGGCGTTCCCAACTGTCCAAAATTTGGGATTATATTTGAGGCGCACATTCAAATCCCCAATATAATTTTCTTTGAACCAGCTCCCTATATTTTTTAAATCATTGTCCTCAAACGTGCTGCTTAAATTCAAATAACAATTGGCGACTTCGTCTGATGGTACAAATGAGAGACTTTTAATCATCCGAATTTTTAGAGAGAATTCTTCTGAATTACCATATTTTGCGGCTAATCTACTCTTTTGAACTTTCCGCCAAATAATTTTTTTGTGTTTCTTTGGCGAACGAAACAATAGCCTTTTCAAAATCACATAATATTTTCTTTGGTTTAAGACTCAATTCGTATTAAAGGCATATTTTTTTCAATTCGAAAAATAATTGATCGTAGCACTTTCTGGATTTTTTGCTCATTATACAAAAAACAAGTGGTACTATCTCCCCTTCAACATTTCCATGGATCGAAAAGAGTTGTCGCATTATGGAAGGAACCACATCGAACGTTCCGTCCATAATCCAAAAACTGCGTGCTGCAAGAAGCGTCAAAAATGATTTAGTACCGAGTAGAATAATTGTTTCTCCCTTGCAACAATCTTCAGCCAGAACGAACAACTCTCCTTCCGTGTAGCGTATTTCTTCAGGTATATTAATTGCCTGCAAACTGTTTGGCTCCTTTGTTGGCTTGTGAGCATGCGCACGTTGAATCTTGTTTTTTTGAGACTCTTTGCTTGGTAAGTAAACCCGCGAAATACTAGGTGTTTCCACAATTGAGTTTGTAATAATACGAATGTATGTGAAGTTGGCCCAAATGTCAGCCCAAAAAAACGCGCTGGCAACACGAAAACTATAATTTCTGTCACGTATGAATTGTCAGCCCAAAAAAATCGTATATCACGACATTTTAATTATGTCAGCCCAAAAAACAAAAACAAAAATTCATTATAAATTTTTGAAGTTAGCCCAAATTTTTTTTTTCTCTTGACAGTAACAATTGTATTGACAGTTATGTCGAACACACTCAGCCCAAAACTAAAATTTTCATAGTTAAAGGAGCCATTGTAACCCTATATAATAAATGTAAAACAGCCAAGAAGCAATTCTTATTATTTTCAATTGGTTCATGAAAATATTATTTTTAAAAACAATAATATCGGGTTTCAAAGATGGACACCAAAATTACCGATTTTTCGATTTTTAACTGAACTTTCTACTTTTGTTTACTATCTTTCGAAATATTTAAATTTTTTTTAAAATCGAAGTTTTCACGACATAACATAACTAATACTAAATTAACAAAGGATTCAATAGTAAACAAAAACATTTTTCGCTATAAAAAAACTATGACGTATGTCGGAATGAATTTTGATGAGAAACGACTCATATTCAAATCATTAGTCTATCTTTTCATTACGAGTTTTTATTTAATTATACATTAAAATACATATATATATAAATATATATATATATATATATATATATATATATATATATATATATATATATATATATATATATGTATATATATATATATATATATATATATATATATATATATATATAAAAGCCTGATACCGAGAATGGTCAATATTCAGCCGCTTTACGAACAACCATTGTAGTTAATGGAAGTTGAGATTTTCGGTGTTGGTCATCAGTCTCACTATGATTTTTGGTCAGATCTGGTTCTAGCCTTTACGAGTAAGAAATTTCAGGAGGTTGTGATGGGGCTCTCATACCGAGAATGGCCAATATTCAGCCGCTTTACGATCAACCATTATAGTTAATGGAAGTTGAGGTTTTCGGTGTTGGTCATCGGTCTCACTATGATTTTTGGACAGTTTCTGTTTTTAGCCTTTACGAGTAAGACATTTCAGGAGGTTGTGATGGGACTCTCATACCGAGAATGGCCAATATTCAGCCGCTTTACGAACAACCATTGTAGTTAATGGAAGTTGAGATTTTCGTTTTTGTTCATCGGTCTCACTATGATTTTTGGTCAGATCTGGTTCTAGCCTTTACGAGTAAGAAATTTCAGGAGGTTGTGATGGGGCTCTCATACCGAGAATGGCCAATATTCAGCCGCTTTACGATCAACCATTATAGTTAATGGAAGTTGAGGTTTTCGGTGTTGGTCATCGGTTTCACTATGATTTTTGGACAGTTTCTGTTTTTAGCCTTTACGAGTAAGACATTTCAGGAGGTTGTGATGGGACTCTCATACCGAGAATGGCCAATATTCAGCCGCTTTACGAACAACCATTGTAGTTAATGGAAGTTGAGATTTTCGGTGTTGGTCATCGGTCTCACTATGATTTTTGGTCAGATCTGGTTCTAGCCTTTACGAGTAAGAAATTTCAGGAGGTTGTGATGGGGCTCTCATACCGAGAATGGCCAATATTCAGCCGCTTTACGATCAACCATTATAGTTAATGGAAGTTGAGGTTTTCGGTGTTGGTCATCGGTCTCACTATGATTTTTGGACAGTTTCTGTTTTTAGCCTTTACGAGTAAGAAATTTCAGGAGGTTGTGATGGGACTCTCATACCGAGAATGGCCAATATTCAGCCGCTTTACGAACAACCATTGTAGTTAATGGAAGTTGAGATTTTCGTTTTTGTTCATCGGTCTCACTATGATTTTTGGTCAGATCTGGTTCTAGCCTTTACGAGTAAGAAATTTCAGGAGGTTGTGATGGGGCTCTCATACCGAGAATGGCCAATATTCAGCCGCTTTACGATCAACCATTATAGTTAATGGAAGTTGAGGTTTTCGGTGTTGGTCATCGGTCTCACTATGATTTTTGGACAGTTTCTGTTTTTAGCCTTTACGAGTAAGACATTTCAGGAGGTTGTGATGGGACTCTCATACCGAGAATGGCCAATATTCAGCCGCTTTACGAACAACCATTATAGTTAATGGAAGTTGAGATTTTCGGTGTTGGTCATCGGTCTCACTATGATTTTTGGATAGATCTGGTTCTAGCCTTTACGAGTAAGAAATTTCAAGAGGTTGTGATGGGGCTCTCATACCGAGAATGGCCAATATTCAGCCGTTTTACGAACAACCATAGTGGTAAATGGAAGTTGAGATTTTCGGTTTTGGTCATCGATCTCACTATGATTTTTGGTCAGATCTGGTTCTAGCCTTTACGAGTAACAAATTTCAGGAGGTTGTGATGGAGTCCTCATACCGAAAATTGCCTTGAAAGGTTTTTGCATAAATGTGGCTGTATTTCACCAATAACACGCCGTATTTTCTCTTTAAGATGTTCAACGGTTTCAGGCTTATTCGCATACACCTTTTCCTTCACATATATATATATATATATATATATATATATATATATATATATATATATATATATATATATATATATATATATATATATATATATATAGACATATTTATATTACATTAGGGATGGCAAGGACAAGTGACTGTTACATTATACAATTTTTTTATTTAACTTTTTTTATAATAAATGATAATAAATCCTTAATATGATAATAAATCCATTAAATCAATGGATGCACAAACATTCTATCCATTGAAGATAGAAAGGTTGTGCGTTCTTTCCTGCTTTGGTACTACAATATTTGGATTTGATTTATGTTATTTTGATTTAATTTTTTTTGAGAAAATCAAATTATCTTATGCAAGTATAATTTAATTATGTTGTACATTCTACTAAATAACAAATCTTTAACTCATATTAATGTCGTTTTATTTCAGGAAATTTACCATTAACATGGCAACTAATTAATTATAAATTTTGTAGGATGCTGATTGCTGAATATTTATATCAAAAAAAAATCAAAAATAATTGTGCTATCTTGTGCTAACTTGTGCTAACTCTTGCGCTAAATTTACTAACTATTGACTACTTAGGTGTCTGTAACCGGATCAATTCGGTCATATTTAACATGTCTATCTATGCCTCCATCTGGTTAAATGTAATAAAGGTGTATTTGTAGGACCCGGCGTCATCCGGGGGACATATAATGAAATTTTTTCAATTTCGTAAAATACGTAATCGTAAAATTCGATCCGCCGCGAATTATTATGATTTTTTTTTTGATCGTAAAATTTAATACCATGAAGTTTGCTATTTGGTTGATGGTTGATGGCTTGTATTGGCTTGTGGTCTCTTTGTATTGAGGCGCATTTAAAAAATTTTGGGATATGCCAATATTTTTCCATAAAAAATTGAAATTTGAAATTAAAACGTCAAATTGGCCACCGTTGGTAAATGACCTACAAAACACAATAAAATCAGTTTCAAATAAATTGTAATAAATTCAATCTAGTCAATTTTTATAAAATAATTGAGAAACTTGTATTTTAAAAAGTAACTGAAGTATTTTATTTTAATAAACAAATAATACGTATAGTCCATTGTTTCCGTAAATACGATATTCGTCACCTATATAGAGCAGTCAAATTTTGACATTTGATTTTCGTTAAATTTCGATTTCGTTTTTTTGGTCATAATAGGGCGGATTATACGATTTTACGAATTTTACGAAAGATTATACGAATTTTAAGAAAGAAAAAAATTTCATAATACGAATTTTCGCGGTGGATGAATTGTACAAAATCGAAAAAATTTCATAATTGGCCCCCCGGGATCAAAAATTATATATTTTTCTTATATTTTACTGTTTTTTTGTCAGAAAAACGGCATTTTTACGATCGATCGATAACGACATTCGTAATACGAAATTTGGCTGTCGATGAGAAACCTATATCGACAACCACAATAAGTGTGAATATGTTTGTCGGTAGCATAAATAGAGGGGTAAAACACAAAATCAAAAATTTCTAATACCGTTATTTCATATAGTTTTATCGAATTTATTGAAAAGGGGCGTTCAATAAATGACGTCAATTCATAAGGCTAAAACCATAAGAAGCTAACCTACACATAAAATTATATATTTTTAACGATAACGAAAACGATAAATGATGCCCGGTTAAATTGTTAAATATTTTAGCACAATAGACCAAAGAATGGTAGCGTACCAGTATACATTACGACTAAAACGTTAAAAATGGAAGTCAGTATTTTTAACGCAAAGTGGACTGTTTTTCAAATTGTTACCAATTGAACGAATTTGTCGTTTTCGTTACCGCATTTAATGGTTGAGGATTTAACTTTCGTCAGTTATTCCATAAGTATATACAACAAGATTTGAAACGAACAGAATCGAAGAAGTTAGTATACTTTAACTGCCGTGGTCACATGGAAAATTTTTTATAGATTGAAAAACTACAAGATGTTTCGAGTCTTTCTTCTGTAGCATCTCTGCGCAGTCACTAAATTGATTTTAATCAATTCACACAACACAAAAAAACAAAAAAAAATATAGGTACATACTCGTATATCTAGTATATAGCCCACATTTAAAACTAACTTCGAACAATTATAAAATTATTTTCACTTTAATTTCAGTTAAGTTTCGAAGACTACAAATTCCACACTACATCACACCGCGCGAACTAAAATGGTCTACCCATTTTTAACCAGGTTAAATGCCAATTATAATCGAAACCTCGCCACAGTTCTCATAAAAAATTACAGACCTCAATTTCCGGTGGCATCGCGGTTTATGTCTTCGATACACAAATTACCACAGACTCGAACAAATAATGTAATAGACAATGTGCGAAATATTAATTTTGTACAATATGACCTTAAAAACGATGATAAGCCGATGGAGCTTTCGGAATGGACAAAATGACGTGAAACAAATCAAGCATTTCTTTACGAAAAATGATCATTCGTATCGCTTATTTAGAAAAGACAATCGATTGGCTGGTGACGGCAAATTTCCTAAGGCATTTGAATATTTTTGTGGAGAAAAACCAATCATTGTTTGGTGCTCAAATGTCTGTTTGGGAATGTTGTGTCACCCAGAAGTTAAGAAAGCTCTTCATCAAGCCGTGGAACAACATGGCGCAGGACCTGACGAAACAACAAATATTTGAGAAAACTCATATTACCGCGAGAAACTTGAAAACAGTTTGGCGAAATTACATCACAAAGACGCAGCGCTGCTGTTTACCTCGTGTTTTGTGGCGAATGATTCAACTATATACATATACCCTGGCTAAAAGTTGACCTGATTGTAACATATCTAGTGATGCCGGAATGATTTAAGGTATACGTAACAGTTGAGTACTAAAGCATATATTTAAACATAATGACCCAGAACACTTACGAGAATTACTTTCAAAAGAAGATAAGTCGATACCGAAAGTTATCGCATTTGAAACAGTGCATTCATAATGACAGGGGCAGTGTGTCTTTTGGAATCCATGACGTTGGTTTCTATGGGAAATACGGAGCTGGCATTGGTGAGAAAGAGAGTCAGTTCATATAATATCTGGAACACTTGGAAATGCTGTTGGAAAGGTACATAGTTGGTTACATTGGAGGTTACATAGTTGGTTCATCTTTATTGATTAATATTGATTAGTTGTTAAATTGGGTGTAACTGTAAAAATAAAATGGATGTAACTGTATATTTGTAAACCTGACACTAAAAAAAAATATCAGCAAAATATAAATGTTAAGATTAAGTTATAATTTCAATCGTTTGTTTGACATATCATTGCAACACTCCTTTTAACCCAAATACTAGGTGGCTTTTCAGTGTCAAGAAGAAATGGAAGAATAAAATTTGTTGAGTGTCCGGTTGTAGATAGAATTCCTTTTCGTTCAGCTGTTTTGTATAGAGGGCACTTGTAGCGATTAGCCTCGACCAATTTCGTGCATAATAATGGCTGAAAAAAATGAATAGTTAGTGTCTACAAATATTTTCTAACTGAAATATGTTAAAAAATATATATTATCAAACTTACAATTAAATGAATCATCGGGACCGGTTCAATTAAAACTTTGGGCGTCTGCTCTTCCAATTTGCTTCGATTCCAATTCCAACGAGCTCCTTCTAAGAACATTCCATTAACATAAACACCATCAGTCGGTGGAACATTTTTAGATTCTTCTTTTGTTACTAAGAAATCGAAAGTTAGCGTATCAATTGGTATGCCATATTTTCGAGCATAATTTTGCATGGCACCGGTGAGGAAAGCTTGTGTAAAAAAAAAACCTGAGAGCCAAAATGTAGATGGTTTACCATTATCATACCAATGGTTCAACCATTCTAATCTTTTCACAAAATCATCTATGTAGGAACCAACTGACTTTAAACTAGGGTATGATCGCCCCAACCATTCGTTCGGTATCTTTTTATACATTATTGAACTGCAAATCCCTTCAAATTCTGGTGTCATGACTACAATACCCTTGACTGCCTTCATTATTTCCACACAAGTTGACGATATCTTATTTAATAAATTATTAAACCTTTGCATCTCTTGGACTAATACTGTGTTCATCGACTCATTATATAAAACAGGATATTTTTCATTTGCAGTATCAATATCAAATGGTTTAGGTAATTTTTTATAAATATCAGACATTGTTTCAAGCAACAAAATATCAGATGATTCTGCTGATTCGCTAGACACTTGCTCTAAAGTTAGCAGCATTGAATCTAATAATAAATCTGATGCAAACAGATCTCGTGTTATACCAGCATTTGAATGTAAACCATAAACTTCTGGCGGTGGATGGTTCGGTATATTTTCCTCTATAAATTTAATAACTTCACGGTGTTCTGTTTTTATTGGTACACAATAGACATCACCCATTTCCGAAAATCTATACATGGGATCATTGATTATGCGATTATTTACGTAATCATGCAATATTGTTATTATAGCACGGCGATCCCAGGCATCAGTAACGCGACCTCCATAATTACATTCACCTGTTAAATACGTTATTGCATCATAAGGGATCTCCTCATACTGATTCAGAAACATTTGCAATTGATGAACTGATATTTGAAAATCAGATTCATTGAATCCGTATGATATATTCCAACCCATTGGACCAAACTTTTTACGTTCTTGTACAACAGCATGGAAAAAACAGATACCATAAAGAAGTTTTGTAAACGCTCGATCCTTATCAGGGCATCCCGTGTAAAAAGCTTCATCGTTCATTGGCTCCGAGTTGTACGATCTCAAAAGATTAGATTGAAGCCCAGTTGGTGGTTCATTAGTCATTTTGACACCATTTTGTAAAATTACTGTTGGAAATTTTTCAGTTGGGTAGCTAGTGAGCCATAATCGAAAATTTGCTGTAAAATAAAAATACAATTAGTTATTTTTGTTATTAAGCTAGAACCTAAGCTAAAAATTAGATGCATTTCGTGACACGCACTGATCCGTACCAACTCAAATTATATATTCAAGATTTTGTGGTTATCGGCCTTGCGTTTATCCACAAAATATAAACTTTACCGGATCAGAACAAGCATCAATAAAATACGGGTTCTAACTATAATTCTTACGTGATGTATTATAAATATCTAAATGTTCGAAAATTAATTCTAATGATGGCATCCAGGATAACGCTAAGTGACAATTTTGTAAACAAACCCAGCTTCCAAGTTCTTGTGCTTCCTCAATAATTTTTTGTGCAATAGGCCCTTGACCTTGACCGAGCGATATTGATTTAAACGCTTCATCGTAGCCCATTTTATCGGCGAATAAAATTAATGAACCCATAGGATCGGCTCCAGGTGATAAAATAAATACTAGAGGCATCAAACAGTTTGAATCTTCATAAGATTTCGATATATCGAAGGGTGGTGGTGATATATAAGTCGGCCCCATAATTTCTGTTACAAATTCAGAAATGCCAGCTATAATTTTATCTGGCCGAAATACTCTCAGAACTAGTAACTTTTCAAATTTGCTTAACTTTTCCTCCCACGGCGAAAGAAATTTTAACGTATGCGGCTCGTTACTGTCATAATATTTTTCCCAAAATGCTTGTTCGCTCATAAAATGTTTAAGAAATCCTTTAAACTCTAATAATTGCTCAAGTCGGTTTAGACTTTCCCAAATTCGAATGGTAATCCAGTTGGGATTTGGATTAGCTGGTTTTGATGTAGTTGGAATGCCACCAGTAAGTAAAAATAGGAAAATATGATGGGCGATTTGATTTGATGAAAGCAAAATTTTTGTTGTCAAAATAAACGAAAAGAGGAGTTTATCCTTCTCAAATAATGATCTGCATACATTACAGTAAAGATTGTAAGTTATGGCATCGGATAAAAATTTCAAACGCCGAACAAGATCTTTAGACTTATTGGCATTTTCAATAGAAAATATATATAAATTAATATACCAATTTAGCGAGAACTGGTACATAGGGTCGATCACAGATAGATCAGTTATACAGTAATATAAAACCGCTGAATGACTTGCAACTGGTTTATAACTTTGGCGGAAACTTTCTATCTTAAGTTCAGTTTCTTTTGCACGTTCTTGTTTATTTTGAATATCGACAGAAATTACTTTAGATTGATCTAAAATGATTATCGCTTGTTCATTTCCCAATATATCTCCACCACTAGCTGATAAAGTCTTCAGAATATTATCCTCAACTTCCTTCAGCTGTGTTCGGTTCTTTGCTGACCCGATGATTAATGTTTGTCGTAATTCTTCCAAATCTGGTCTCTCTTTTGCCACAACTATTCCAAGGAGTTGGTCTTCCAAGCCTTCAGGTGTTAGTGCAAAATTTATGATTGTCACTTTGTTGAATACTTCAGGTAGATAGTGCGGATTACGTAAATTTGTTGTTAAGTATAAGCGAAATTTCGGGGAAAACGTTATGACATTGTCCCCCATACTAATATATTCAACTCCACCTTGTTTAAATGTATTTTTTAGCAATAAAGGATCTAAAGGTGCATCTAAATCCTCCTTGACTGCTTCAAAAAGAACAGGATTGCCAAATTCTAAGCATGTTTCCAATTTCTGAAAATGATAAACAAAAATTAAGAACCTTAAAATGAATTATTCATCCACTTACCTTCATATACCCAGCTTGAGAAAATTTCAACACTTGTAATCGATTGGATCGTTCCATAGTTTTGATCCACTTTAAAGCTTGTCCTTGTGGGTCGATAAATAAACTATATCTTTCAGAATTGTCCATAATTACACCATTCTCCGCTGAAAATACATCACGAGGTAGGCCGCACAAATTCCAATTTTGCACTTTAATTCCAGTTCCTAATGTATCCACAAAACTATATACTTCCGAGCAAGGAATTTTAAACTGCTGGCACAATTTGTGCCAATTTTCGACACATTTATTTCGAAAAGGTGAAGTGAATGGGGCTAAATAAGCAATAACTCCACAAGATACTAAAATATCACCGGGTAAATTATCATACAATTGTTGAAGTGACTCTGCAGCTGCAGTCCATCTACTCCGTTCACCACCAAGTCCACCAATTAATGCTTCAGCTCGCATCAAACGATTTTTGCATTGTTCTACCTCGTACTCAACCTTTTCCCGATCTTCCGTTGCTTTTATTAAATCCGCTGTTAACTTCGCCACCTTTTCGGATAATAGACGAGCCATCTCCATTTTTTCTTTCAAAATCTTCATAGTATCTGAATATTCCTTTTCGGCCATTTCTAACCGCGCTTTTTTAGGCGCTACGACTTTTGCAACCGCATCGTACATGTCCATCGCGATGATCCATTTGCATAAACCCTCAGCTGCACTAGAAGCTTTAGCAACTATTTCTGGCTTAAAAGTTTTATTTGGTATAAACTCCTTTCGTATTCTTTTCATTATTTCAGGATTGATATTATCCTTATCGAAATCTTTTAAATTTTGCAAAAATTGCATATCACCTAATATTTTTTTACTAGGGCCCCAATAATCCATAACCTTTTTACCTGTCGCTGGATCATTTACTCTATCCGGTGCAATGCCCTTGATAACACATACAGAGGCCATTACCAACTTGATTACTTCAGGTGGATTTTTCATAGATTTGACCAACGTTATATCAGATGGCTTAAGGGTGTTTAATGCAGCGATAGCTTCTTCCAACACAGGTATCGCTTGAGCCAAATCTTTCTCGCATTCTCCTTTTAACACTTGAGCCGCTTCCGCTTGAATATTGGCTTGTACTTCATCACGTTTAACTTGTTCCGTAGCAACACTTGCTTCTCGTGTTTTTGTTTCAATCTCATCCGCCATAATACGAGATTTTTCCGCCATTATAACCAGTTGTGGTTGCAATTCATTCAAGTCACGCTGCATGACACCCACAGCTTCCGTGGCTTGATCTAATGTATCCAGTCCACCTACATAACGCTGTTTCATCTCTAATATTTCAGTTTGTTGTCGATTAATAAGGGCCTGATATGACCTCATAAGTTCCAAAAATGATGCCGATGTTATATAAGTAATACGGCCAGTATTTTTATGAAAGTTATCTGATGTCTCTCTTGCTTCTGTATGAAACAATTTGCAGGCGTTTACAATATGGTTCTTCAAATCTTCAGAAACATTTATGTCGTCGAGGTATTTATATGCCACCATTTCGAGTGAACTCTCTGGCCAAGGATCAAACCAATCGATGGTACAACAATTAACTAAAGATGGATAAAATCGGATTCGTGTTCGGAATGACGAGCCAATAGGACTGAAGCATAAAATAATATGAAGCTTTTGTTTACATCGATTAATGAAAAATGAAAACACCTGAATCGGACTAATGTCAATATTTCGATTGCCACCCTGGGCTGCCAGTCGAACCATTTCCAATATTTCTTGCTTTTCGTCTATCGGAAATATATTTGGAACCTCACCTAAATTTAATAAGCAGTCAATATCTTGAAGAAATTCTTCCATTTTTATTTGATTTTCAGTTAACAGGAAAATCGTGTCCTTCGCACGACCTCCTGATTCTTTGAGCACTTTCTTTAAATCATCGCGCCAATCATTTAATGTATAATTTTTTGTAATTTCTGGCTGAAACATAGTTTGTTGATTAATTTGGGCAGCCAACTTAGTTAAAGATTGACGACCTGAACCTCCCATTCCCACATTTAAAGCACTACCAGCGGGCATCGATATCGTGCGACAAATTCTACTTAAATGCTCGAGAGCATACTCGAACAGAACAATATATAATTTTGATTTCTTTATGGAGTTGTATTCGTCGAGAGCAGCATATGCTACAGTGCGAAATGTTTCCATGCTAGGGATTTCTTCATATTTTCTGTCATGTGCTTCGGAATCCATATCGAGATATCGACCAAACATTAATCTTCGTAAATTATCAAGGGTACATGGCTGCCCAGGAGTACAATACTCTTCAAATATGGTTTCCATCTTGTCCCGGAAAAACTCCGATACCATATCTTTAAGTGTATTATAAAACCAATTTCGGTCTTCAGCATCCACTAGGCGGTCATAAAATATTCGCATAATTTCGTGACTCCATAATTTTGGATATATACGCTTGTTATCAACTGACTCTTTTCGTAATAATGAACACCCCATAACCACACGTGCTACATCGCGCATATTAAAAATATAATGACATTTGGCTGGAGTTGGTCGTAAATTTTCTGTTGCCAAACAGTATATTTTGAGTGTGGCGCTTACAATCGCGTTTACCACAATAATAACGTCTGAAGCATGGCCAACTTTCTTCAAACCTGTCAACAATGTAGTTGAAAATATTTTAAACATTGTCTCTTCTGAAAACGCGTTTATGGAAAATATGTTCCAATGAGCTAGAAATCTTGGGTAAACATCTTGCCGGCTTCCTCCAACTAATCCACATGCTGTTAAAAACAAAATATCCTTCAAAAATAGTTTTGACGTGTCCCTCGGATCAAACCAATGTTGATAATCAAAATACTGTCGTAAAAGTTCAATCGGTGGTTGAGCACCATATACCTCTTTAGCCGGCATACTCATGTCATCCACAAATATAATGCAAGTTTTATTTTTGGGTGCACCATAAATCCCACGTTTTCTCTTAATCAGTTTAGTGAGTATTAAGTCTTGTGTTTGATTTGCGGTTATCGTTACCGTAAAAGCTATAAACGCTGGTATAAATTCGTCAGGAAGTTTACTCATTAAAACATTCTGTACATAAAAACTTTTTCCTGTTCCGGTTGGCCCAACTAATAACATTGGCAATTTATTTCTGACATGTAGCTCAATCATTTGTGCATATCGCGCAGTATCAATAGTTGGTACCTGTAATCCCAATGGACCTTCTTCAACTTCCATTCTTCGAACTACTTCTGGCCAATGTCTCCAAACGCCTTTTTGCTTATAAACATAAAAATAATCAAACAAGATGCCCTCAAGTGGAACCGAAATATCTAATGCCAATACTGATGCCGGAACTGGGTGATTGGGTTCATTACCTTTGATGAGTTCTCGAAAAAATACGTCAAATTTCTCTCGAGAGTCACCATCTAATATACCACCTATGCCCCACACCACACAGTAGTACAACGTAACTAATATCCAGTTATGTATATATTTTACAAGATCTTCTGGGTTAGCATCGCAAGCGTCATTTAAGATAATTTCAAATAATCGTAAAGTCGTCCTAACAGTATTAATTTCTCCGGGTTTTAAAAGTTGTTGACAGTTCCGTTTCACAAATTTCAAACTCTGAAATAAAAAGTAATCAAGTATAAGGAGACAGTACTATCGATCTTGTATGTTCGGCCTACCTACTGTACGTTGCTTACTTACCGTTGGAATTAGCCAAATGAATAATTCCATTATTAATTCGTGATGTTCAACCCAGAGTGGGTTTACTTGATTCAACCAGGATAGTGCATGACTCTTCCACCCTAAACTGATCGCTTCTAAATAAATCATACCACATCGTGATACTGTGGCCGGTGAAGCTTGAGCTAGATCCATTACTTCAAATATAATTGACATTTCATTCGACATTAAAATTACTTCACCTGAGGTCAAACACAATTTTTTATTGTCGTCCAAAACGGTGTTCATATTTTCTATCCATACAGCATCGACTGGTCCATCAAAAATTAGCCATTTTCTGTCTGGTGTTGGTTCAGTCGCAAAACGTCGGAATATCGTGGCAGCTATTCCATCGGTCCATTCGTAAGATACAGGATCAAAAGCGCCATATAATTGACCCATTGTTATCGACTTCGGGTTAACAATGCCAAACTGTACATCCTGGTGATATGGGCTGTCTGTTTGTGTCTTCATTTTACTTAGGCATTTTGCAAGTACCTGAAGCGTGCAGGATTTTCCACTAAAAGGTTCACCAACTAACATGAATCCATGTCGTACAAACATCATTTCATACGTTTGAATAACTTTAATCAAAAATGATTCCTTTGGTTGTAAATTGCATTTCGCGCAAACTTCATTGAATGCTACTGTTAGTAAATTATAATCTGGTGTCGGCAAAACTACACCTGGAAATAAATCCGATATTATACCTTCGAACAGCGGAACGTCAAACGATAAAAATTTTGGCAAATTCACATCCACCAAAGAACGGAGCAGTAGAATATCCTCCAATTCATCGGGAAACGCCTTTTTAATATTACCACAAGCCGATAAAACTGTTTTTACAGCTCGCATACCTATAATAATAATATGAAAAATAAAAATTCATAATTTTAAATAATAATATTTATTAAAATTACCATAATCATAATGATTTTGAGATGATAACTGTTCTGAACATAGCCGATATGTTGTCACAATTTTTACAGATAATTTTCGAGCATCCACAAATCCGAATGAATATAATGATATCTCTCCAATCATAGCATAATCTGGAACCATCATTGCCACAGTTCTAAACAGCACTTTCAAGTTATCGGGCAGCTCACTTCGACCAGCGTAACCCGGATTCATCGTTATACACACGTAGCAAGCGGGATTTAAGTTCAGTTCAGTTCCTTCAAAAATAAATTTTACTACTCCGCTGCGAACCGCCTGAATTATACATAAAATCTGTTGAGCTACAACAGAGAGTACTTCTAATTCAATTCTATTAAATTCATCAAAACATGCCCAGGCTCCACAAGAAGCCAAACCTTTGAAAAATTTCCCCATTGCTTTGTAATCCAGGCCGTCAGAACAATTAAATACTTTACATTGAACCGCAAGTGCTTTTGCAAGATCTTTGGTTGTTTCTGTTTTACCAGTACCTGCAGGCCCTTCTGGTGCACCATTCAAATGTAGTTGGTACGCTCCAATCAGCGTGCGATAACAACGATCCGTCAGCGGCGTAATTACCAAACGATCCGAATTTCCGAGATATTCATTAGCAAATTTAACAGTAGCATTTATTATTTTCACCTGAATTAAGCTATCGATAAAATAATAGCGTAATTGTGCAAGCCATTGAAAGTCCATTGCTGAATCAACGTTGCTCTCAATTAAACTTTCAACGACGTCCTTTGCATGTACATCGATTACAATTAGTGACTTAATTGTAATTCTGTTCAAATTACTTATCTCTTTTGAACGAATCAAAGCTACAATGTCATTCAGATCATCCTTTAATTTTTTAAAAACCTCTTTTGTGGTTGTCTTTTTTGCATGGGATTCTGTAAGTGATGAACCCACATCGCGAGCCCAAAATACTTGAGATACACATAAAATAACCATTTGAGGCCATTTCAAAACCCAACGTTTCCGTGACGTTTCCAAGTAGTCGTAATAAGACGAATTAATTTCATTTTCTACTGCAAGCAACATTTCTTCTTCCACTTGTAGTAACCATTTTTCTACGCTGCCACGTGCTGCAGCAGTTGATATGATATTTTGAAAGCTAATAGCTTCCTTATCAGAACTGTACATAGCATGGATAGCATATTCGTTGTCGAATTCCAGGCGGGACACTCCTTCAAAACATTTATTAAGAAATGGTTGAACTCGTAGCGGATTTTTAGTTTCAGATAATATTTCCAACATTTCATCGTTCGACAAGAAAAAGAACCGAGGAAAATATAATCGCTTTTTCTCTAAATAATTATTTACACCATTTGTAATTTCCTCCAATTGTTCATTTGCTAGAACCATAGCCTCTAATAAGCCTGGTGTAGGCGCAATATCAATTACACTTGGATTACTATGAACCAATGCCATATAACGTCGGTATGTATTATCAACTTGTTGAAATAATCTACCTTCTTCAGGCATTTGGGATACAATATCTTTCGATGAAAATATCGGCAATAGATAGAGCCAATTCGATTGTACTTTGCTCCATTCGTCAAGAGTGTTATTGATGCGTGTAATTTTTTCAAACCACTCTTTAACTTCTTGTTCTGCTGGACGCACGAAAGCTGAACCTCGCATCGATAGTGTTTTTATTATATGATCATCAAGAATAGCTTGAATGTCGTCCAAACTCGATAAAATACTAATATTTGTGTCTTTATACTGAGTTAAAGTAAAATTAACTGTATCCCATTCACTCTTCATGGTTTTCAAACTTTCTTGTAACTGTAGCTCTTTATTAGCACCAATGCTCACAATTTCATATTTATCAATGTCTGCATCTAAATTGAAAGCCAAAATTTTTCGCAGAGTGGTACCAGCATCTGGGGTTAAATCAAATCCTGCGATTTCTGACATTTCGTCCCAGTGGCGTCGGCATAACGCTGGATTACACATAATATTTACCATATACGCACCAACTCGAAAATCTTTTATCCATGCAAGCATCATGGCACACAATTTTAAAGGAACTGGGTGTTTTTCCGGATCAGGATCTTCTGTTTGACCCTATTGATAAATAAAAATGGCTTTTTAATTTACGTATTATCGCAATAGTTACTCATTTACTTAGGGCTTCCATGTATAAAGGTGCAATTGTATAGAATGTGCAAAATTAGTGCCTGACTAAAACAAGGTGTCCCTAAAGTAGCTGATACGAATGGTACCGTTGGATTCCTTGATCAAAACAAAGGTTAGGTTACTTCTATCATTTTGCACGTTAAAGCTCCCCTATCAAATTATAGACGTTTAAAGAGAAGCCTTCTAATACAGCACCTTGTATTAAATAAACTTCAATATATTGAGAAATAACCATTTTTATTTTCAAGCTGTTAACATTCTCTTTTAAATAAGGTATAATAGTAATGACTATTTAGTTAAAAAATATTTCAAATCAAAACAAAACTATTTTTTTAAGAAAGTATTTTGTTTCTGCACCATATTTAACTATTAACAATTACTCTACGACAGAAAATATTTTTTGATGGAAGCATAGTTTGGAGCCAAGAAGCTAACTACTTGTCATATTTGCAATATTATATGTAAAATATCTAAAAAAAATTAAAGTTCTCAATAAAAATTTTGTATTCTCTTTATTATATACAAGTATGTTGGTACAACTATGAACTTGAATTAAATATTATTTACAAATATTTACAGTAAACTCTCAAAATGATCACCATTAACGGTTACACATTTCAAACATCTGTTCATAAACGAATTGCAAATTTTAACAAAAACGTTTTGGTCTCGTTTGATTTCGTTACAAGCTTCACATTTTCTACTAATTAAAGTTTCTTTATCTGGAATAGATGAAGAATAAACTTTAGTAAAAACTAAATGACCCCAGAGGCAAAAATTTTATGGATTTAGATTCGCTAATCTTGGCGGCCATTGTATAGGTCCTCCGCGGCCAGTCCACTGGCTTGGAAACAAAGCAGTTAAGTGCGATCGTATACTTCTTGCAAAATGTGTGGAGCCCCATCATGCATAAACCACATACATCGCAAATTTATCAATGGAACTTCTTCCAGAAGTAATTCAAAGTGGTTTTTTAAAATTTTTTAATATTTTGGATCATCTAACCTATCTGGAAGAATGATCGATCTTAGTAATTCATCTCCAAAATTATCACACCATACCATTTTGTTTAAATTTGAAATACTTTTTAACTAACTAAATATTCATAATTATTATATCTTATTTAAAAGATAATGTTATCAGCATTTTAATGAAATTAGTACTTGGTTATGGTTATGGTTATTTCTCAAGATATTAAAGTTTCTTTAATACAAGGTGCTGTGTCGGATGGTTCCTCTTTAAATATCTATAACTTGATAGGGGGCTTTAACTTACGAAGTGATAAAAGTAACTTCACATTCGTTTTGATCAAGGAATCCAACGGTACCGGTCATGTGAGCTATTTTAGATATACCCTGTATAGTGGTATACAATGGAAATTACGAGAAATTCGATATGCATACGATTAACACGATGTTCATTAATTGATAAAAGTTTATTTAAAATGGGACGCATTACGAGTATATCATTGTAAGATAAATAAATCCAAGATTCTGTCGGGCCTAGAAATCTAATCTATATTTTGGTAGCATTTTAATAAATACTAAAAAACATTTAAGTAAGAAAGAGAAGTAATAAATCATATCGTTTAGTTTTGGATGTTGAATCGCATATGTTGATAGGTCAGAAAAAAGACAAGAGGGAAGGAAACATAGAGGGATAATGAACTACTTCATTACCAACGTTAATCAACCATTGCTTGTGTTAATACAAATGGAGTTGGGTGACCGCATAGGAAGCACTAGGAGAAATTGAAAAAATTAAAAGAAATGTTTACCCGAACATCGCCCCGGCATGCCGCTACAACCAGTACCAGTCTAAATGCAACCCCACTGAATCAGCCGATGAATACCGAAGCAACTCTTGTGTAGAGCAAAAGGACAACGCGGATGTTGAGAGGTCATTACCATTAAATTAGCCACTAACAGTTATACTAACACAACAAAAAATAATCAATATCACTTTCACCAAAAACAATTAATTTACAAATAAGATAACTATAAAGAGTATTTTAGTAAAACCCAAGAATTAACCAGTTTTTTTGGACTAAATCTTATTGCCAATAAATCTTACTAACAGGCGTGAAAAAATATATAAAAAAAACTGAGTGGTTGTTTGGACGGTGGCTGTAAAATAAATTAAAAGTAGCAACCACAATTTGGAAAATTTGAATCAAATTATATTTGCACCTATTGGCATATATACGAGTAGATACTATTTAATATATAACATGGGAATAGTGCCCACTTAGTGGTCAGTGGTCACGCCCGATTCCGCCAGTCGTGTCGTTTGTCGATTCAGTGCGAGTTTATTAATTTTGTGATCAGGAAAATTTGCAGCACGTGAGATCTTGATATCTAATCGAAGCAAGTCGAAAACAAATGTTTCCTCCGAAATAAATCAATAGCATTCTGATGAAAAAATGTTAACGAAAAAATGTGTAAATTCACACTCAAGTGACTCATTTACTCGTACTAATTGCTCCATTCCATGACACCCATTCATTCGCATCGGTTCAAACTGTATATGGAAAACTTGAATCAAACTTTGTCTTGGTCTCAAATTTTGATTTGTTATATTTATTTATTTAACAAAAACTATTCTGTAATTTACAAGTATGATTTCAGAATTTAGTTTAAAACAAAAATATTATAAAATCAAATAAAGAACTTTAAAACACAAAAATATAAATTAAATTTTGATTTAACAATTAAAAATTTTAAAAATAATTCTTAAGGATATTTTTGAACTTGTCCTTTGATAAATTAAAGTCAAATAGGTTGTCGACGATGTTGAAAGATTTAGACGACCTATTAATGGGGTTATTTTCTCCATAGTTTGTGGAATGGTGTTCTAGTGCTAAAAACTCATGGTTTCGAAAGGATCATGAATTTATATGTTTTCCAAAATGTATGCTGAATCAATGTGACCAAGCAAAACGTTACAAATGAAAGCCGCACCTAAGAGAAGTCGTCTATTTTCAAGCGTGCATACTTTGTAATCCGTGCATCTTGTTGAGTACGGAGGTAACCGAGCCACATTTTTATGGAATGGTAAATTGTGGTCGTAATTCCAGTCACTTTTTTTAACAAAAAAATCAGAAACTTCTTTTGAATGCTTTCAATTCTTTTAATGTGTACAGCATAGTATGGATTCCAGACCGGTACAGCGTATTCCAGTTGAGATCGAACGTAAGCGAAATAGAGTGAACATAAGGTTTGAATATCCTTAAAATCACCTGTCCATCTTTTAACAAATTCAAACATGGCATTAGCTGTCGCAATACAATTTTCAATATGCCTATTGATAGGATATAATCATAGGCCTTGCTAAAATTTGTAATAGTAATGCTCATTATCCTAGTAAATTCCTAGTTAAGGATGAAACACACCAGCAAATTTAAATTTTGATTTATTCGCTTTTGTAATGATTCAAAAACCTAGTGTATGTGAAAATATAGGCATTTTCAATAAAACAAATGAGATATTTTGTAATTTTAACAGAAACATTTATAATTTAAAGAATTATATTAAATTAAATTGCATCTGCTGCGGCATCAGTAGGTTCCACGACCTAAATTATTTAAAATACAAATTTTTTTTAAGTTACGTTGTTAACGCGTCGAAATTTCTTCCGATTTATTATATATTTTTTAGTACTTCTATTCTGTGGTGAAATTACACACAAGATTGGTTTGGTTTACCACCGGTGAGGTCCAAACTAAAGCAGGTTAAAACACAGAAAGAAGTAAGTAAGTCGTTGTATATAGGTAGGGCTTCCAAATTTACCGCTTTTGACATTACAGAAATTATTTTTTGACATTAGCGGTATTGGCGGGGGGAGGCGGAAGTGCGGGTCGTGGGTAATAGGGAAATAATTCAAATTGTAAAGAAAATACAATTTAAATTAATTATTATAGTATTCCATTAAAAAAATATTAATGATAATTAATTATAAAAAAATTGTATTGCAATAAACATTCAAATAAAAACATTCCAATAAATAATACATAAATAAAATAATTGCAACATTTAGAAGGAATTAACAATATCTGCCTGTAAGTTGGAACATTAATTAAAATCCAGTGTCTTTCAATTGTGTCACAAAAAATCACTATGTTTATTAAACAAAATTATCGAATTAAGTTTGCCCTTAAAATGTGCCGTTAAAAAACATAAAGTTAAGAATATAACAGTTAGTGTCAGCACCGCACACGTTTTTACGAATATTGAAGAAAAAATTAGTTATGTATGTTGTCTATTTTAAATTATGAAAAACTAATTTTCATAGTTAAATTCTTTTAGTTTCATTTTGGATTTTATTTAATGTGAGAAATTTTCTGCAGGAAAATATTTTTTTTAATACCGGTAATGCCGAAATGAGATTTCATTGCCATAACCGGTGTTACCGGTATTGGAAGTCCTATATGTATATCTACTATTTTTATATTTTATTAATCGTTCTCTTTTACACAATTTTTCAAGTTTAAAATTAGTCTAGTTTTGTATGTAAACTGTATCAAAAAATTGTCCGTACAGTATTCGAATAATGAAATATCATTGAAAAAACCAATTAAGAAGTAAAATATTTACTACTTCTGATATTTCAATCTTTATTTTAAATAACTTCAAGTAATGTAAGGAAAAAAAATAATTGCCCCTACATTAAAGCAAAGTTATGGAATTTAGTAAAAAAAAATTTAAATTAATATTTGGTGTGGTGACCCTTCGCTGCAATGGCACTCTGTAACCGCTCTTTCATTGATAAAGCTAGCTTATGTGTCATGTCGATTTTTGTCATTCCTCTTTTATTATGCGTTTTAAATGCTCCTTACTGTTGATTTGGTGTGAACGAATTTTCGTCTCCAAATATCCCCACAAAATCTCAATAGGGTTGAGATCTGGTGATTGAGGAGGATGAGGAAGGGTTGTTTTTATATTATACAACAACCATTCTTTAACCAGCTGTGAGGTATTCTTTGGACCATTGTTTTGAACGAAGCAGAGCACTTTTCCATGTCCCAATTTCTCAGCACTGGTTAAGAAATTTATGTTTTAAATGGTTAATTATCCAAATCGATCCATAGTGGTTTCGATAAATATTAAATTTACAACACCTTTTTCGCTAAATGCTCTTCCACACCATTACACTTCCGTCTCATTGCTTCACTGTCGGTTGCAAATTTTTCAATTCAAGCTCCGCCACCCACACCTTAATTCGCCCATCTGAACCAAAAACGTTGACTTTTCTTCCATTTGAGAAAATTACATTTTCCCAGTATTCTTCTGGCTTACCTCCATAGTTTAAAACATATTCCAAACGCTTTTTGATGTTTTGGTATTGTATCGAAGATCGCGGTCTATCAACAATTTTTGAAATTTCAGATAAACTTTTACTCTCATTTTGCAATTTAATGATTAATTGTTTAATTTCAAATCCAATTTCAGCATTCATTTTGTTAAATGTACTGAACTTTCTTTCACCGTGTCAAAATCTTAACTACTGGCATTAAAACATGTACGTAAATATGATGTAACAATAGAAGGACGGTTTCTCGCTACTTCAGAAACTATACGTTCCGGATTAAAACTTAATTCATTTTCCAAGCAAATTTTGCGTAAAGTATAAAATAAATGTCGTATACTTTTTTCTGATTTCTTGCTCATCAAGCAAGAAACAGTGGAACTATTTCCCCTTCAATACTTCCATATATTGAAAAAATTTGCCGCATTATGGATGGAACTACATCGAAAGTTCCATCCATAATCCAACATCTTGATTTACCAAGCAGTTTTAAAGAAGAAATAGTACCCATCAAAATAATTTTCTCGCCATCAAAATAATCTTCACAAAACAAATAATTCTTCTTCAACGTAACGAAGATTTTCCGCAATTATAATATATATTTTCCAAATTTTCTGGTTCCTTAATTTTATTGGCTCGGACTCTTGTAATTTTTATTCTCTGCGCAATTTTTGTTGGTAGGTACACACGTGTGTTGCTTGGTGTGTTTATAATATATAGATTCTCTCATTATATGAGATGGTAAAGAATCCGTATTTTAGCACAATCTTTGACCGTGTTTTTTGCTTGTGTAACAATCTGTTCATGTGCAAGGGGTACGTGAGAATGGTTCGAAGGAAGTTTTAATATTTCGTGCTCCTCTCCATGAAAACTAGTTACCACACGGTCTTTGTATAATATAAATGGCTTTTTTGCTTGCTTCAAATCCAATTGTAGGTTTTTAACGTCTTCCTACTTAAATGGTAGGAATATCCGCCAATAAATAATGTTTCTCGCCCTTTGTTGGACGTGGCAATGAAAATATTCATAATAACTGTAAGAGTGATCGCGAGTATGTAAAATATCACTTGACTTGTATGTAAAATATCACTTAACAATAATGCCGTAATACTTATTCCATCCTTATTTCTACCCCGTCTTTTATACCTCTCATCCCTTCCTTATATTTTATCATATTATATTATACGTTACATACCTAAATATTGTCTACCTGACTGCATTTTTGTGGGTGTAAATATTCTTTCTTTGCTAGAAGCATTCGTAATTTGGTTTTTTCTTTTCATTAGGAAAACTCAAAATTTAATCTAATATAAACCTATTTCTTTACCTATATACAGGATGCAGGGTGCTTAATTACAAAATCATGTAATCCACTCGTATTACAAAATCTCGCATTACAATTTTCCGTACATTTATATAATCGCACGCGCGTTACATAAATGTACGAAAAATTGTAATGCGAGATTTTGTATTGCGAGATTTTGTAATGCGAGATTTTGTAATGCGAGATTTTTTAATACGAGATTTTATAATGCAAGATTTTGTTATGCGAGATTTTGAAATGCGAGATTACGTATCACACCCCATGTTAACTACTATTTTCTGGACTGGGATTTTGCACACAGCGAGTCGCCTTTTTTGAGCGACGTGTAGCTAAAAGCGAGTAAAAGCGATTATACACTATGCGAGTAGACACTCGCTCTCGCTTTTATTTCCGACCATGTATGTTGCATAGTGAGAAGAAAGGCGACAAGATTTTTAAGTTATATTTGTATACTCGTATCGTCTAAACGTCAAAAAGTAAAGTATAAAGTTTGTTTGAATTGGGCCTATTTAGACGTGTATGCACTACATGATGTATTTTCCTCGCCTCTTACCTCTTCGCCTATAAACTTATTTTGGAGTGGCGATATTTGTGTTGCGAAGAGGTAAGAGGCGAGGAAAATACATCATGTAGCGCATACACGTCTAAATAAGCCCATTGGATGTCGGTAAGATAATACATACTGCCAATATAAATGTTTATTTATTTTTTATTTTGTCATTTTTATATTTTTCAGTATTTACATACATATTTTCGTCATGGAAAGAATAACAAAGAGGCAAAAAACCACGTTGATACATTTAATAAAATAAAATATCCCTCAATACTTTTAAAAATTAATTCTTAAACCTTTCGGAAGTCGATATAGTTCCTGGAATTTTTAGATTAAATATTACGTTAATTAAATATATACATAAAGTTTATAAGACTTTTAATTTATCTTAATTTATTAAAATATTACTAAAATCTAAAAAAAAGTTTGAACATAATACTAAACAGCAAATTGACATAAATAATTTTAAACACAAAATTACATTTTGACAGCTAAATCCGTAGTTGCTCAATTTTCTCGCCTTTTACTTTTGTCGATTTGTGCATAATCGCTAAAAAACTGTCGGACAAAACTAAAAGGCGAGAAATCGAACGTAAACACGCTTCTCGCCTTTTGTGCAAAATCCCAGTCCTGTTCTTTAAGCTTTAAGGCGGAATTCCATTACTGCGGCTTTTTTTTATGCAGAAAACCAGAAAGAGATAAAATCAAAAATCCGTATGTGTGTGAGCGGTGAAACAGTAAAATTTTGTATACTTAAATTTGTTGTTGTTGTTGCGTTTTGGTTGCCATAAATATAAATAAAAAATACAAAATGAAGTATTTTTTATGGCAACCAAAATGAAAAATACTCCCCTCTCTCAGCAAATTTTAGTTTAGTAATATTTTTATGGTGAGCACTTGGCTCAGACGTTTTATATGTTTGGTGGAGTGTGATATAAATCGCGTTTTCATGATAAATTTATATTAATGTTCACATTAAAATATTTTATAATTTTTAATTTTTATTATTTACTCTGTATTACATAATTTTAATGCATGCGATATTATTTAGGTTATGTTATAAATGCGGTGTAAATATTCCCCTAACTTTTTTTTATAGTAAAGCGTTTTTATAGTTTTTAATTATTGAAAGGAAATAATTAAAAAACATAATAAAATGATGCCTACAAATAATATTTAGAATTTTTAGTAATTTGGAGATAGATGTAAAATTAATTGAACAATAATTTTCACCTTTTAACTAATTTATTGGTTACAATTTAGTAGTTGTCAAATATTCCCCTTAAAATTTCGCTATAAAATAAAAATTATCTGTCTTTGTCGGATTTTTGATTTTATCTCTTTCTGTTTTTCTGCAAAAAAAAAAAGCCGCAGTAATGGAATTCCGCCTTTATGGGGCATTTACATGCGACCAACATTTTTCTTCTACAAAATGAAAGAAATATAACATTAACTTTTTGCACATGAGAGACAAGAAAAGAAATATATCCCAACAAAATTTTGTAGAAGATTTTTTGAGCCACTACACTGCAAAAACCACTATAAAAATGAAAATGTTGCCATAAAATATATTCGATCCGAGTATTTTTATGGCAACATTTTTAAAATTAACAAAAAAAAAATATTTTATATTTACAAAAGATTAAGGAATCATAATAAAAACAGACGCTATAGATAAAAATGTAAATTTCTCATTTGAACTAATTAAAAATAAATTAATAATTTTCCTATAAAAAAATTATGGCATTACTATATATGTTTATTTCTTTCTCGCATATTGAATATTTTTATATAGTGGATGCTTCTTATTTACCTACAAAAATTTGCAGACGAAACAATTTTCTACATGTAAATGGGGCTTTATTTGAAGTTATTTAAAATAAAGTTTGAATTATTTACTACTTTTTAATTGTTTTTTTCACTGATATTTCCTTATTCGAGGTATTGTACGGGCAATTTGTTGATACACTGTATACATTATAACTAATTCACAGGTCAATAAATTGTAGAAATGATAATAATATTATTAATACAAAAATGATTTACAGTGCAATTAAACAACGATTCAATTTATTGCAGCTATGCTCAATATTATTGTTAACACTGTTTGCCGTGAGCACTTGGCGAAACACACGTTTATGTCCCGAAAGCAAAATTAATACCAACTCCGAATTTGTTGCCGTTGTTCTATTTTTAAAATAATTTAAATGGAAAATCTGAAGAAGTCGCCTGATCGTTTGACGGGTTTTAAAGGGAAATAATTTAAAAATATTTTGTATTGCTTTTTGATGGGGTTGTCGATAATAATGATCGATTTAATATGTGATTATAATGAAAATAAACTATATTTAACATTAACTTTATTCTATTATACGTTTACTTTATTATAGGGATAATCAAAATAAATGAGCAACGGTACAATTCTTTCTTGCAAGGCGCGTTCACAATAAACTAATTAGTTGAAACAATAATATTACATATACGAGTATTGTTATTAATATTACGTATAACATTACATACAAATTGATTCCATAAATAAATTACGCCAACAAGATACACCTGTCATTTCATCGATTGGACAACATAAACAAGCAACTTTTTCCATTTTTACCTGACCATTGATGAAGTATTTTCTGGTATCAATGTGTTATGATCGGCTTGAAAGTTTTTGAGTTTAAATCAACTTCAGACAGTCAGATCAGTTAAGATTGTCTCCGAATATTGTTGCTGGGATGTCCAATTTTTCACCAAAATCGGTTAATAGACCTCTAATCCAAGTTGCTCTCTTGCACGCTTCTGGCTAAGAGACAAACTTGGTCTCAGCTGATGAAAGCGATCCACGCGTTTGTTTTTGAGCAGCTTACTGTACCTCCAAACACAAAAAGTATATATGTTGGCCTCATAATAGGCGTTTGGCAAAATCTCTTTGCTGGACCACTTTTTTTAATGTCTGCAAACAGGTAGTAGTCGCTGGGAGCCAGCTCATGAGAATAGGGTTGATGGGGAAACGATTCGAACAAAAATTCGTGAAATTTTTCCATCGTAGCCAACGGCTTGTGACACTTGATGAAAGAGCATTTTTTCTTTTGCATTTGGGGTCGTTTTTGCAATTTCTTCTCTCAATGCTACCACCAATAACAACAGAATGTTTTGAATTTTTGACTCATAGATGGAAAACTTGCAAAAATCCCAACAATCAGTTTCAAATGGATGAGATTATTGATTTGAAAAAACCAGTCTTCTCATCAGGTCGCGACGACTGATGTTATTTATATTATTTACATTGGAATATTGTATATATATATATATATATATATATATATATATATATATATATATATATATATATATATATATATATATATATATGTATATATATATATATATATATATATATATATATATATATATATATATCAGGACAATACCATGTATTTGTAGTACTAGCGAATTACTGCTAGTCTAACGAAATCGATTCTTTCATATTTTTCATCTATGTTTCATTCTCACAATTAACTTTTCGTATTTTTTACGAATTTATTTTATAATTTTTACTTTTGTTTTCTATTCTAGGATTTTATTGTGATTGTTCCGTACATTGGTCTATCTTCAGTACTCTCGAATTAAATACACGGTTCGGTTATCATAGTCGTTTGTCAACACAGATTTGACGCTAAAATGGAATAATTTCCTATGAATGTGTATTTAATTCAAGAGTGTGTACGGAACAATCACAATAAAACCCATTACAATAGAAAACAAAAGTAAAAAATTATTCAGTATTTTGTTGTTTCTCTCGCTCGTTACTAAACCAAATTTGCCAAACAATTAATATTTTGATGTCGGCTGTTATATACAATTATGAGTTCACGACATATATGCAGTTCCATTACAAACTGCTACATTGTTGGTTGTAGTCAATTGACGTACAAGCTCACATTACAAGTGCATTAAAAAAACAAATTCTGTAAAGATCCATGTGCTCAACATTTCTGGAAATGAGGTCGCATTATAAATTTGGGGTTCTTATTCACTCGGTAAAATATCTTTTTTACTGAATAATCCTGAATTGGGATTAGTATTTTTTGTGATAATTATTCATCTTGCGTTGAATAATGATTAATTGTTTATTTCACCAATTCTTTATTCAATGTATTTAGTATATACATACTATATATGTTATCTATTCCTCGCTCAACCCAGATTATTCTCAGAAATAATTATATTGGAACGAAGAATTAGACAACTGAATGGAAAATCAATTATTTTTCTATTTTAGAAATTTTATTCACGAACAATTCAATTTGTCAAATTAAATTATATAAAAGTAAATTCGAATTAATAAAGTTGACGGAATCGAAGCATTAGATCAAAAGACCGGTGACTTACCACATTCGTGAATCTTTTTAACAAATTTTTATTAATACAATTACGAAAGTGAGTGTGCGACTGACTGAGTAACTATGAATGGAATTATTGACAAACCTATCAACAAATTATCAACAAAAACTATTTCAGAGATGTTTGTGGACTGGAGAACTGGAGACACTCAGGCATATCTAAATTGTTGTCTTATTTCAATAAAAAGGGTTACGCTCATGTGATAATTTTCTAGATATCGAATAGTCAATATTCATATGATATTGGGAATTAATGGAATTGCTCACACATCATACTGAGTTTAGTCCAGCCTATCTAAATTGGCAAGTATTTTTTCAACAAAGAAGGATCGTTTGAAGGTTTTTTAAATATCGTTTAATGTGTAATATTATGCGAATGGAATTTCCCACATCTCGTCGCTCAATCGGCTTCAGTACACAGCGTTGTGAGCAATTCCATTTGCAATATTATATGAATACTATTTGATATCAGGACAATTCTCAGACGCGAATTTTTATTGGAATAACACATTGCAGTTTAGTTAGGTCTGAGTATCGCGTAACGCACACATCACTTGAGTAAGTTAATATTCTTTTAGAAATAAACATGTTAAGAACTTCACATCGGTCTTGTCTAATAAGTCGGTTCCGTCGCCTTTATCAATTCGAATCTATTTTCACAAAATTTAACTTTTGTGCTACTAAAGCTAAAAACAGAACCAGAGCGACAACGACGAGCGTCGACGAATAACATGAAAAACAACCACAAACGACATAACCACGACAAATTATAAAAATTGTTCTTCTTTTGTGTTCTTTTGTGTTTTTGGCACATGACGTTGATGTGTTAGGCCATTAAACTTATAAGAAACCATAGCAGATTTTTTTCAACGAAGCATAGAAATAAAATAAATGGAAATCGATTGAAAAAAGTGGTTAATAATATGACAGTTATAAGATTACAAACTTAAATAATATAAAAACAGTTGGCAAAATTGTTTCGACGAAAAAATGAACCTCGCCAACGTCGATGGTTGTGTTTGAATTGCATGTTTTCGGTGTTTTGTAATATGACAAACGATTTCGATCGCCGCCTTCGCTCTTGTTCTGTTTTGAGCTTAAGTTAGTATGTTAGAGCGTCGAGACTGTGTGGAACATAGTCACACTTTGGAATCTCACTTCTACTGCGCAAAATAATTCTACCATAATCGGCCTATAGTCTATTTATATATATATATATATATATATATATATATATATATATATATATATATATATATATATATATATATATATATATATATATATATATATATATATATATATATATATATATATAGATATAAATATAAATATAGATATAGATATAGATATAGATATAGATATAGATATAGATATAGATATAGATATAGATATACATATCTCATTTCAAGTATTGTCTTATTGTATTTTAAAATCATAAAATTAGTGCAGGACCGAGGAATCCTCTTTTCTTCTAACTTTAAACAAACTTGTAATATATAATAAAACAAAAAAATAACGTTTTAATTTTTAAAATCCTCTGATGCTCAAATTATGTAAGTTAAAGTTTTGCTTTTAGACTCATTTGGTGGTCTACTTACTTGTGATCAAAGTTATTCCTAGGAATAGCATATATGTCACCCTTTTCCCTAAATTTGATTCACATTCACAACTAAAAAAAACGAAAATTTTGCAATTTTTCAAATTTAAAGTCATGTAGCAGCCACTAGATGCATTGCAAATATGATTTATAGCTTGTTTAAAAGGCTGAACCTCTACCTTTCAAACCCTGTATCAATAGTATTAAGATTTTGGTAGCTGTGCCCTCTAGCGGTAAAAAGCCGTGCGCACATATATCTTGTCATGCTTCAAAAATAACGGTATTTTTAAATTTTTTTTATTTATTTTTTTTTTCTAGAACTTTGTGTGGTGCGAGCATTTTTTTTAGTTGAGTTTTGAATTTTATAAAAGAAAGTCTAGTTTTGGATTTTTAAGGAAAAACATGAATTGTTATTTTCTTTTTGCTTTAGACAAGTAGCAATGCAATAAATGGTTGTTTAATATTAATATAATTTTATTATAAAAGTGTACAGACATTTTTTTAAAATAAACTTTACTTTTACTTTATTTACTTAAAAATTAGATACAATAATTAATTTGGTTACCAAACACTTAGTGTTGTAGGTAACAAAGGAACATACTTAATGAAGCAGCGCGCTGTTTTATGTTTTATAATTTTAAAATAGATACTTATATAAAAAAGGGAAGTTAAAAATTAAATAGACTATGATTGAAAAAAAAAAATTTATAATATATTATATACTACTAAAGAAAAATTTACGTTAAACAATAAAGAGCACAAATATTGCAGAAAAAGCAAAAAAGCACTATAAAATAAAATTAAAATCAAAATTAAAATTAGCTCCGTAAAGATTTTAATGATTATTTATTTAGACATTTTAAGTCCGATTGTTTATTTTAGGTTGTTCTTAAATACATTTTTAGGCATTTCTTAAACAAGCTAATACTTTCAATTTCTTTTAGTTCGGTTGGTATAGTGTTGTACATTTTCAGACCTTTGTACAGTATATTGTTGTTTTTTGAGTTTGTTGCAAAAAATTGCAAGTGGAAGTTGGCTCGCTGTCTCGTACCATATGAATGAATATCACACGCATGAATCAGAGGTCGGTGAAATTTAATTAAACCTCTTCGAATTTTAAATATTGTCATTATGAGTTCGAAATCAATTATATTATGGAAGCTGAGTTGAGATATATTTTTAAAAAGTTCGATTGTTGAAAATCTTAGTGGCAGGCGGTATATGTTTTTTAGGTTTTTTTTTTGTAGAATTGCGATCTCATCACAACGGAAACCAGCGCATCCACTCCACACTGGGTTTAAATATATTAATTGTGGTAAGATAAGGGAATTGTAGATTAGTAACAGGGAACTTTGCGGCAAAATATGCTTCAGTTTTTTGATCGAGAATACAAAAGGTCGTATTTTAGCCTTAACCATATCGATATGGGCGCTCCATTTCAATTTTTCATCTATCAGTAGACCCAGGTACTTAAATTTATCCGTACGCTCTATCTGAATTCCCGCATAACTAATCCTGTACTCTCTTATAACTTCCTCTGGTATTTTTTTATTTGTAAATATCATATACTTAGTCTTTTTGGCATTTAATTGAAGTTTGTTTTCATTGAGCCACAGGTTTAGCAATGTCAAATCCATCTGCATATCTTCAAAAAGATCTTTAAGATTTGTATTTTCATACTTAATAACAGCATCATCAGCATATAGCTGAAATGTGCCCTTAAAGTTTTGTCTGCATATGTCGTTAATGTAAATGTTAAAAAGGACCGGCCCAAGAATGGATCCTTGCGGTACACCCCTTGCGAGACACATCACATCACTTTCTGTTTGATTAACAACTACAACCTGAGGACGAGCTTTAAGATATGATCGGAACCACGACAAATGCATCGGCTCAAACTTCAATCCCTGAAGTTTGGCGAGCAATATATCATGGTCTACCGAATCAAACGCTTTCCGTAGATCCAAAAATAAGCACGCTACAATCCGTTTCTTGTCAACATTTTCCGAAATGAAACTAGTTAACTCAAGGCATGCTGCTTGTGTACTAGAGCCTTCCGTAAACCCATACTGCTCTCTTGCTAAAATATTATTCGCCTTCAAAAATTGCAATAACCGGTTATTCACTATTCTTTCGAATACTTTTGAGACTGAGCCTAACATAGATATTGGTCTATAGTTGGTTGGCTCTAGTGCATCCCCATCCTTAAATACCGGTATAACTCTTGCCATTTTTAGTTTTTCCGGAAACTTGCCTTCAAGCAACGAATTGTTAATCAAGCTAGTTAGCGCTCTCTTCAATTTTTCTTGAAAAAATTGAAGGAACTTGCCTGATATGCCGTCCCGCCCCGTGGCTGCAGCTGTTTTCAAACATTGAATGACTCGACTAACTTCCTCCTCACTCACATTGGTTATATCAAATTTAAAATCTATATGATATTCTGGCATAATTACGACTACATTTGGCCACGGAAAACCGCATGCATGTATGAAACAAGCATTGAATGCGTTGGCAACTTCCCTTGGGTCCTCGCTAACTGAGCCATTTAACATTACCGAAATATTTTTTGGTTTAGTTTCACGTGTCTTATTATAAATGGCCAACTTTAATAGATTCCAAAATTGTTTGGAATCTAAGGTCATCCACGGTTGTTTCAGACCCACACGTCGTGTGTCACGCTTATATTGCATGCAATCCTTCACGACATTCTCGAGCCCGCTTACCAGATCGTCCAGAGTTTCGACGGTTTCTATTTTTTGCCAAAAACGATTTTTCGCAGCCAAATCATAATTTAACATTTTAAATACTTGTGCCTGTTTAGATTCTCGAGCTTGTACATCTAAGACTAATTGAATTGCTCTGTGGTCAGAGAATGATACATCCTCCAATGCAAAACTGTGTACTAATCCGAATTGATCAGTCAATGCATGATCTATAATAGTGGAAGTACTGTTGCATATTCTTGTGGCAAATTTTGATGCTAATTTGTTAATGAGCATGAAGCCATTTACAGATAGTAAATCTAAATATTTACTAATTTTTGGGTTTCTTGGATCTAAAATATTTAAATTAAAATCCCCTACTACAATCGCTCTAGGAAATTTCTCTAAAATTGTTTGAAAGGACTCTAAAAAATTATCAACATTTGATCCCGGGCATCTATATATACTGATTAAATGCATATTTTGCTTAAGCAATTTTAAAACTAGAAAATTGTTTTTCAGCTCATCTTTTTCAAAAATTACAGAGCATTTAATATTCTCTTTAACTAAAACACATATTCCACCTCATTTACCCGTACGACAACTATGATACGTATTATAACCATGAAAATTAATTAAACATACCTCATCAGATTGTATCCATGATTCAACTAGTACAATGATTTCGGTCCCATAATTACACAACGATAAGAAATTTTCCACCTCATGAATCTTCGACTTCAAACCCCTGATATTGAAATATACAATATTTACATAACCCGTTTCCAATTTTTTACGACCGTACTTAAATCCGAGTTCATAATTAACGCTATCAACTAAATCCGCTATTTGAGAAATGCCATTTGTATTTATGTGTGTATTTCTATCTGTCATAAATCGAAACAGCTGACTCGTTTGTTTATGTTTTTGTTTGTTGATATTTTATAGTGCAATTTTAAGTTTTTAACTAAAAATAAATAAATATAATAATAAATATAATATAATAGTGTTTAGTGTTTAGTGATCAATAAATCGATATGAAAATAATTCTATGTGAAGCGATAAATTAGTCTATTTGAGTCAATTATTCAAATTTTTAATTTTATCTAAATCGTTTGAACTTTTTATGTGAATAGTGTTACTCTGTGGTGCTTTTTTCAGTAAAATCCGATTGTTGGTGGTCCAGAGAAATTGGAATTGGTTAGCTATTTTAAATTGCCGAGCAGCACGAAATAGTTGGAGTTTATTAGCGGTGAGATGATCTCGAATAAATATTTGTTTGATATTTTCAGTTTTGAATCCAATTTGATCCGAAAATAGATTTTTATATATTTTTATATTAATTTTATAAATAATTGATACTTATATAAAACAAAACATTTTACTTAATGTGAACCATCCAGGAATAATGTAACAACTCTTTGGTGAATAAAAGAACCAAATAAAAGGAATGATTTCAAATAAAAAAATATTAAGATGGAGAAAAATTGATACCAATTTGAAAGGAAATTGTTTTTATTAAAAAAAACATGTGATTATAATATTTTACTTTGTTTGATTTATTAATGCGATGGATGTGCCCCTAAAATTGGGAAACATTAACGGATGTGTAGTTTTCAACGGTACCGGATTAAACGGACACCGCATTGTTTTTGTAATCCACGGGTAGCCTATCGAGGCTAAATATATTAAAGACACCCAACATTTTTCGGGTTACGGCGGAGAGACGCCTAACTTTATTTATGATTTAAGGCGGCAAGACGCCCAGCATTTACGGCGGCCTATTGAAGCGAACATTTTTTAAAGCGAGAAGACGCCCAACATTTACGGCGGCCTATTGAGGCGAAATTTTTGGTTTACTGCGAAAAGTCGCCCAACGGAATTTATTTTGTGTATCAAAGGTGGCAAGACGCCAACGATTTATTCTGCGGTTTAAGGCGAGACAACGGTCAACGATATTTTTGTGTATCAAAGGCGTGAAGACGCCCAACGGTTTATTCTGCGGTTTAAGGCGGGAAGACGCCCAACGATATTTATGATTACGGGTGGCCAATCACGTAGCCAGCCGCATATTTGGTTTACGGCGGGAAGAGGCCCAACCCATTTCGGATCAAGGACGCCGCAACCTTGGAGGTCGACCAAATGAGGTCAGGAAAGGTACTAAAATTTTCTTTATTTTTTTCGAGTTTCAATTTTTTTCAATTTCTTTTATTAAATTTCACATTTTTGTTTTAATTTTTTTTTAAATTTTTAAATTTTTTAAAATTTTTGTGATCGAGTGCTACAGCGGTTGCTTGGCACGCTCATTGGGTGCACATTAAGTTTCGCTATCAATGTCATTCACGTTCCGCGATCATTTTTCGTTTGTTTCGTTTTTTTCCTTCTTCGTCCCCATTTGCTTTTTCTTTTGAAAATTTATTTAATTAAAAAAACAGCACAGCGTTTCCTGGCATTTGGCTTCATTTGCTTTCAGTTGTTATTCAGTTGTTTTTAGTTTATTTTTATTTTTGTGTACTGTTCCACGGTATAGGCCAGGAATATGCAAGCCTCAACTTCCCTAAACCCAAAACCCTGAAATCTAGTCAGCAAAATTACCGTGATAGAGACCTCTGCATATCACGGCATCATATTGTTTTATATTTCTTTCCCTCCCAACAAATTCGTTAATATGGGAACATAATGAGCAACACTTCACGATCATTGTAGCTGGTAACAAGAACTCTACCCACCGATTTCACCTATAGCTTGTCAAATGTACTGCTGTTACGGGTACGTAGAGCTACAATGATATCCTGATAGCGGAGCGAAAATTCGTCTTTCTGAAGACGTTCCGTTACAACACAACAGCTTGTCTATATACGGTTCCGGCTTATACATATTTATCCCCCTCAACTTTGTTATTCTCTTCAATGAGCCTTTTTTTAATGTTTTTAATTATTCAACTCGAGCTGATGATTATCTTCGCTTCAGCGTCCAACCTTAGGTTGACTTTCAACATTATTATTTATTCGATTTTTGTTGTAAAATAATTGTTTCTTCATTGGAACTGGTATTTTCTACGCAGTTTTCACTTTCACTTTGGGTTGTCCGCCAATCGCCATTTTTGTCATCAAAATACCATTACTGAGTTTCTCGACGAACAACTTTTCCGTTTAATGAATTATAATTTTTTAACGCTTATGAGTCCTCATCATACCTAACTAAAATGGCTCTAAAAGCCTTTGAATACAGTTTTCAGTGCACACCGTCTGGCACGTGGTTATAAAAAAATTATATCAAATTTCTATAAACTGTGAAAGACTTGGCTTTTTACAATACCAATTTTCAAATGGTTTCTTAAACTTTTCCAGATAAACAGTTTTGAATATACTTGGCCATAACAGCCGCTTCAGCATCGATAAGCATACATCTAGAAATGTGGCGCAAAAGGCGTCGTTCTTTAACATTAGATTCTCTCTTTCGCCATGTATTTCAGAAAATCTTGATTCATGTACTCACCACCTCAATAGTTCGAAGTTCGAAGAACCTTTACTTTGCAACCAAACATATTTTGCGAAATCACAACATATTCCGTAAAGCGAAATTCATTTTTATTTTTCAGAAGATAGTTCACAGTGTATATTGTGTGATTATCTATAAACATCAAAATATAATGCTTGCCATATAGCGTTTGTCTGAATGAACAAGATCTAAAACAGCGATTTCTCCGTTTTCAATGAAAATTTTAGGCCAGTCATATTTCCTTCAAGATATGTTGAACACAAATCCTTACTGCAATCATTGCCACATGCCAAAAGTTCAATATTTTCAAATAATCCAGAGGATTCCAATGACTTTACCACTTCGATATCACGATGTCCGAATATTTGAGGCCAATAATGCACGCATTTTTCTATAATATTCATCTACCTCATACGCTCGTTCAAATTCCTGTATAATGTAATGATTATCGCTCATCTCAACGACTACTACCTGCTTTAATCCAAACCGAATTTCAGCTTTCATTCGAGGTAAAAGAAAAAACAAAGTTTTTGACAATTAACTTGCGAACACTAAATTAACAGAAAATTAGAAAGTAAATTGCCACTTATTGATAGGATCCATAACTCATTTTGATTTGTCACTTTATTTTTTCATCGATCCGATTAATAACCCCAATTAAAACCGACCCATTTCGGTTAAAACTCATTTGCTGTCCATTGGCAACGAAAATTTTTTCAGTGAAGGTGCGTTCATAATGACTCAATTATTTTTTCAGTCGCGTTCACAACAAACTAAATAATTGAAATAATGACATTACATATTAAGAAACTGATTTCATAAATAAATTTAACACTTTTATAAGGGAATAAATGTTTTTAGTAGTCTAACATAAAAAATTACGATATCCAGGTTAAAACCAAAATTTTGTTAGTTATACGCGCTGAATAAACAAAACCAATGAGCAAAATTTATTTTATCTTACAAGTAATTTTGAAACCAATTTGACTTATAGTAAGTGTATTTACATTTACGTAAGTAAAATACGTTTTAATCAATCAGTATTTCAAGTGTTTCTCAACTATCGTTTAACTTTCTATGAACAAAAGGAAGCATAGAACAGAACAGACGCAATTCCAGAGTAGTCGGAACAGTTGTTTCCGAAAATTTTTGTTTTCTATAGTACACTCTTTGAATGAATGAAAAACATGGACGAATGTAACCAAAAAGTGACATAATGAATCAATTCTGCATTTTTGGTGCAATCCAATCCTAATTTTTGTATCTTCAGAAAGCGTTTTTATCGAGAAATAATACACTACGCTTTTACCTATTTCAATTTCATTAGAAACTTACCCGGAATTTGCATACTGGGGTTCCAATCATATCTTCTTTAATTTTATTGCGATAAAACTTCTGTGTTTTTAAAAATTCTTTGTAATACTGGTCAACTATTTCCTCGACAAATTTAGGACTCAGATATTCAAACGGACCATCCATCCATACAAAGTAATAACGAAGCCATTCGATGCACATGCTTTAATTAATAAAAAAAAACAAGTAATGATAAGTACAATTAATGGTTTTTGGATATTAATAGATTTTGGTGGTTCTTGGTTTTTAGCGCTTTTCCCCATTTTAAATGAGGTATTTCTTTCGGTATTATATGGGTAAATATAATCATTGTTAATTGCGAATGAAATCTCTATTCATTAATGAAAATAGTTAAAAACCAAATACCTAACCAAAATCTTCAAATAATAAATGATTCACAAAACTTTGATGATTTAATTACTTCATTAACTCCGAAAACGGTTCCACAAAACCTTTGATGGTTGCCAATGTGTTGTACTGAGACTTGGGAAATTTAAATAAAACTTCTTCTTTGTTAATCCATGTTAAATAATCTTCAAAAATCTTAATTTTTCCAATGAATTGTTTCAACAAAAAGAAATATTCGTTAAAACGTTCGTAGTCACACATATCGTCAATTATTGTTAGCTCAGGTATGATTTCATTCAAATCGTCATTCAATTTTTTTGTAACTTCCTGCAACTTTTCTTCAAACAATGATTTGTACTGTTCAAAAAGTGAAGCATTTTGATCGAATACAATTTGTATATTATGATTTAACCAATTGATAATCGCAATTTGTATTTTAATATGATCCTCGCTCAAATCAGTTAGTTCAACTAATAAGCCGCCAATACGAAAACTTTCTTGAATGCGATCTCTCAACTCAAAAATTTGTTTCGTTTTTACGTAGAGCATCCATTCACCACCCGCCAGTAACTGTTCCGTTGATCTTGGAATTTCGAGTGCTCTGTTACGTATACCTTCGAAGATCTCACAAATTTGAATACTCTCATTTTTGTGAGTTTTTACAATGTTTACAGTAACCTGGTCGATATAATCATTTGCCAATTTTTTTAAATTTGTTACCGCGTTAGTTTGTGTGACAATTGCCATATCAAAATATAAATTTTCAACAACGGATCGCAATTGATCAATATAATTCTTAAAGACATCTATCTGCTGGAGATATTCTTCAAAGGTTCTTTCTTCCATTAAAAAATCTTCCATTCCCATCTGTGTTTCTTGACTATAAAGTCCAATGAATTGCGTTTGAAAGTCTTTTAAAAAGTCGATTAATGGTTTGTAAGCTGTTTCTAAATTTTTGTTCAATATAGAATGCAATTGATTCAAATAAACAACTGGGATACTTGTCTTTAATGAGCCATTATTAGGATCTGGAAGAGTATTATCAATTTGTTCTTCAAGTGAGGGCAACGGATGGCAAACGCAAGATATTTCATCCAATAAATTGGAGTAAACACTAAATATTTGCCCCAAACTTTGAAACAAGTCAACAATATCGTCAAAAGTCAATTTTAGCTTAAGGAATGGAATTTTTTCTCGGTTTAGTATGACTTCATTCAAATTTACAATCGTGCGCAATTTTAAACCCCGAACCTCTCTTGTAACTAATCCACTTGCACAATTTAATATTTTTGACCACATATGTTTCGGAATTGTTCTTTTTCGGTAATACTTTTTAATTATAGCCACAATTTTTGGGTACCAAACTTTTTTTATAAAAGCCGCCCTGTCGTTAACATCCTTGACTGATTGAATCTCAAACTCGTCTAACGTAATTTGCGCATACTTTTCTTTCGATTTCTTCATATTAGTGTCCGGCGACAATTTACGATATTTTCCAAAATCATTTAGAATGTCAGGAAAATCAAGCACTCCATAATGTAAAATACACCTCACATACGGTTGAACTAAGACTAAGGCTTTTTTAATTTTTCCCCGATTTCTTAAAAAAAATTTATAATTTGGAGTTTTTCCTGGCCGCCTAAATTCAAATGGATCAACAATAATTGTTTCTGCCTCCTGTTGTACCAACATTTTCTGTAAACTAAATGTTTTTATAATCGCATTGAAATCGACATGAACTTCAGACATGTAGTCTTTAACTATTTGTGGATACATTTCTTTTAAATTCCTTGGAACATAACTGAGTATTTTATTTTCGGTTGATTTAAGCATTGGTGGAATTGGGGTTTGATTTGCGTATTTGTGTAGCTCATTTTTATAATATGATTCGTTGATAGGAATAACATCTTCCAGGTCCAAAGGGCGAGTCCGGCATAATCGGATTTTTTCCTGTATAAATAAAAGAAATTGACTTCAATTAATCGCAAAGCTCCAATAAAGTATATGGTACAGTTATAACATTTGAAAAGCGTAATCAAAATAACTCCAGCGCAAAACACATAAAAATGTTTAACACTCATTCGCTGACCAGGTCCGTTTTAAGAAAGAATTAAAATGCGGAAAACGGACGTTTGGAATAACTTAAAAATTATTGCGTGAATAAATAAAAAGAACAACTTTGTTTCTTATACGTAATGACGAGTATATATAAAGTACTGTTTTTTTTGTTTAGTAGTTGTATCCCTTATAATGACAATAGGTTTTTTGATTTATTTTAATATCGATTTCGGATTTGTTTATTCTCCCTCAGTTATTATAATATTACAATTATTTACATTTTCTTTAGATCTTGTACATATACTATAGTTTTTGAATTATATTTAGCACCTTTTCTTCTCCTTTCCTCCTTATGCTTGTGGATTTGTGATTATTTTCAGTTTTTAAGTGTAGAGCGTGTGTGATCTAACGTCATTTTTATTGTTGCTATTTCATTAATATCTTCTTTGAATCTTTCTGTGAAACTTACCTGTTTGCCCGATGTAAAATTTTTGTCAGTCGTCGTATGTTAATTTATATACTCCTGAGCCTACTTTGGGTGTTGTGTCACAGGTTTGTTAAGTAATAGCCTGGACAGACTGAAGATTAGTTAAACTGGTTTAGCAAAATTCGGTCAAGTAATCTAGGAAATAATATTCAATTCAGTTCGAAACAATACGAAAAATTCAAAAAACTACCAGTAAATTCAAGTTTTACCATAGAGTACTTGATTGAATTTTGCTAAACCAGTGTAACTAATCCGCATTCTAGGGTAGATGCTCGATCGGGTAGCAAGCAAGCAATTTGCTAGCCGAAATCCTGGATACTCAATCAATTTTACCAAGGAAATTTGAATTTCAGATTATATTTCTCATAAAATTTTTATTATTTAAATTTAATTACATTTTTATTTCTTTAATAAAAGTGCATTAATTATTTTTATTTAAATATAATATTATGTGTATAAAAAATAGTAATTATAAAACCACTACGCTTATTTATTTCACATTCCTTTAAAATGTAATGTATGTTGAAAATTCACTTAGTATAATTGGGTATCCAAAAAAATTTTCGTCATACATATTAGATTTGTCTACTTTAGCAATTTCTTGGTCAATTGAAATATCATCTGATGAGGCTTCAACCATTGCTTTTGCAATTCTCCATAATTTGGTAAACTAAAAACAAATGTTTACATTATAATTTCTGTAAAAAATTGTATTTACAGTACATATTCCAAAATAAAAATAAATTATGAAAAGAAAAGCACATGAAACAATCAACACCCACTTTTCGAACCATAGTAATACGATAAATGCGGCACTGGTAAAAACATTTATTTACAAGAAGAAAGAACCCACGCTAATAACCAAAATTGTTTTCTTATTTTTATCTGATTTTTAACTTAAATTTAGGATAATTTTACCACAAATCACTTTCTTTTTAACATAATTTACATTTTATTTTGTATAAACACTTACTGATGATACGAAATTCCATCTTGTAATTTTTTAGGCGTAATTAGCAGTTTTTCACGACACGAGACACTTCATTTTATTAAATGTTTCTAATTTTTATTACTAAAATGATGCACTACACACAATCCACTAACTATTTTAATAATATTTTATTATTTTTTAATTTTTTTTATTTATATTTTTAAGATTTTTTAAGAGCACAAAATTTAACGCGTCACTTTAAACAAAAACAAAAACTGGTTTGAGGGGTTTTTCTTTGACGTATGAGACCGCCATATGCATTTTTTATATAACCATCCTGCTCTGACTTGCTTCGTGTTTGCTTCACATGAAATAGCAAATTTTATATGGGAAAAATCTTTACATTCATTCTATAGTATATAATTCTATGATAGAAATAGGAATGAATGTAATGAGCTGTCAAGTGAGTCAAATCCGGTGGGCAAAAGAGAAAGCATATAAATTAACAGGGTCGTATTTAGAATTTCTTTCGACCGAATGGAATGAAGTTAGGAAGTTAAAATTAAAAAAATTATTTAAATTTAATAAGAATTTTATTTCTTTAATAAAAATACATTAATTATTTTTATTTAAATATAATATTATGTATATAAAAATTAGTAATTATAAAACCACTACGCTTATTTATTTCACATTCCTTTAAAATGTAATAAAGAAACAAACTTGTTTCTTTTTGTTAATTTATATGACCTTTGGTTACAAAAATAATTCAACCAGATGTCATAATATTTTTCTGATAGAATGCTCTAACAAATTAACGTGTTCTTGAGAATGACTATATTGGTTTTTCATCATTGGAAATATTTAACACTTATTAGGTTGTGAAGAACGTTATAACAAATTTATTTAAACAATTTAGAACTAGATTGTAGTTGCGTTATGTTTTTGTACTCCGCAATAGCCAATTCCCGTTTTAATACTGCTTCGGAATATTTACAAATTTTTATACTGACAGCGAAGATGTTAAAAGACCACCCCTATTTTGTAAATTGATTAGCGATTTATAAGAATTACATTGTTGTATTAATTTGCAACAGTCCTCACAATTCAATTTTCCAAATAAATATCGGACTATAAATCCCCCCATTAATTAAAAATTCACTTAGTATAATTGGGTATCCAAAAAAATTTTCGTCATACATATTAGATTCGTCTACTTTAGCAATTTCTTGGCCAATTGAAATATCATCTGATGAGGCTTCAACCATTGCTTTTGCAATTTTCCATATTTTGGTAAACTAAAAAGAAATGTTTACATTATAATGTCTGTAAAAAATTGTATTTACAATACATATTACAAAATAAAAATAAATTATGAAAAGAAAATCACATCAATCATCACCATCTTTTCGAACCATAGTAATACGAAAAATGCGGCACTGGTAAAAACATTTGGTTACAAAATTATAAAAACCAACGCCAACGAACAAAATTGTTTTCTTATTTTTTCTTATTTACAACTTAAATTAAGGATAGTTTTACCACAAATCACTTTTTTCTTAACATAATTTACATTTTATTTTATATAAACACTTACTGATGGCACGAAATTCCTTCCTGAAATTTGTTGGGCGAATTTTTGTAGTTTTTTACAAAACACTTTATTTTATTAAAAGATTCTAATTTTTATTATCAAATGATGCACTACACACTATGCACTAACTATTTTATAATATTTGAATTATTTTTTTGATTATTTTAATTAATATTTTCAAGATTTTTTAAGAGCACAAAATTAAACGCGTCATTTTAAACAAACACGAAAACTTGTTTGACTGGTTTTTATTTTGAGGTATGAGACCACCATATGCATTTTTTATTTAACCATCCTGCTCTGGATTGTGACACATGAAATAGCAAATTGTATATGGGAAAATCTTTACATTCATTCTATAGTATATAATTCTATGATCTATAAAGAAATGGATTTCACTAGAGTAGTAAATGAGAAAGGAAGAGGGACTTCCGGATAGTGAGAAGATGAAAATCGTATAAATAAATCTATTCTTACATATTATAATAATCTGTCTATAGTAATATAAAATATAATTATGATAATGAATAAATAATTACAAAAATTGGCGACGAGTGATAAATTTCTATAAAAAATGAAAAATTATACGTATGGTGGTGAGGTATTAAAAATGGCTTTTCCTAACGAGGAAATTAGTAATAGCGTATCTCAAAAAATATAAATATTAAGAGATAATTGAAATGTGCAAAGCGTTGTTTGCACCGCAAACTAAAACGTGCACGAATCTTTTGGCGATTGCTCATCGAACACAGAAAATCCAAGCATCCGTAAATGATGTCGCTCGCAGTTGAATGAGTTTCTATGGCGGAGGAATTTGAATTTGGAAATTATAAATATAAGGCCCTCCGTACACAGTTCATATCGAGAGTGAGTAGTCGGAAAATAAAAGGAACGTCAATGGCATTGGATGATAATAGCGCTATTCCATTCAAAATTACAGAATTTTGTTCAAAATTAAAAAGAGACGAAATAAATCATTTCTATATGAGAATGGTATTTCGGATTTTTTTTGTTTTTGTTGAGTTGCTATAATTTTTCCTTGAAAAATATCAAACTGAGAATTTTTTATGGTGGCAAATATAAAAATTAAATCCTCCACTCCCTTTTTAGTTTATTTTTTGTAAATTTTTATGGTGCACAGACATCCGACGACGTGACTTTAGAGTTGAATTTATGTGCCGTGATTTTAGAGAAGAACTTTAATAAATGTACTCGTATGGTGGTGAACTGTAATTATATATACAGCATAATATGTACAACAATAATATAAAAAAAATAGTTTCGATTTAAATGTTTATTAAATAACAATAATAAAATAAATAATTAGAAATTGTGGGTTATATTCGAACATAAAACTAAAATATTTCTATTCTTCTTTTAGAAAACTGAAATCAATATTTTATATTTAATATTAATATTCAATATTTTAATCAGTTAAGAATTGACAAAGATGGATGCCAGAGGATCCTTCTTCAGAACTGTAATAATCGCGCTTTCGATGAAATAAAATTTTGTTCAGTTTGGTTTTCGTCCATCCATGCAATAAACTAACGTCATGGGGTGTTTGCTCTTCCAAACTTCATGATATATCATCGAATCGCCACCGAATGATACGAGTAGATTATATTTTTGGCAACGCGTTAGTTATGTAAACGTTTTTCTTTACGATTTGAAATACTAAACGCTAGAAAATAATTGAAATTGTAAAATATTAATGTATATATTTCATACATAATTATTATTATTTACCTATATTAATTCGTATTGAACCATTTTATGTTCGTCCATCCACTACAATCGACGAAAGAATATCACCGAACTTTTAGGAAGGTACTCCTTAAGATAAATATTTACAATCTGAGTTTCGATTATAGTGCTTGACTAAGTAACGTAAGCGTTTGGCTGCTTGTCCATTGACTCTGCACCGACTCCTAATAGTTCACATGCAACATTATATTTCTTGTCGATTGCATGAATTTGCTGTGAAACAAATAAATACTTTTACTAATTCATACAACACTCGCATATTTATACTTACATCCAGCTCTAATAGCAGTTTACACAGCCAATATATATTATTATGGGATAAAACCAAAGCCTTCTGTAATACTTGTTTGGCCAAAGGTATCTGGTCCTGTTGTTGATATAAATGAGCTAGTTAATGGCCGCATCGAATTTTAAATCATCAAATCCGTTGAGATTCCTCGAGAGCTTTCACTGGCAGAACCGATCAAAACAAAAACTGTTAGGTTATGTCGCAACATTTATGAATACTGTAAATACAACTTACCGCTTGCTTAAATGCTTTTTCACTAAATCAACATTTTTCGTGTATCAACATTTTTCAGCACTTGTGCCATCTGTAAATGGTCATAAACATTGCAGACATTTTTTTCTGTTTGGAGGATTAGACGTGCGGAAATATTCAGCCAAACCCAATAAAGATATATAACATGCATATTGGGCCGTTGTATTTAATAAAATTAGAAATATTTATTCATATTAAATTATTTAAAGTAAACTTTTACATTTTGACGTTCATCTTTTGGTGTAGTTTCTTGGCACGATTGACAAGTGACAAAATAATGACAACCTCACCATTACACCAACCTAAAGTTTTTGTTTTTTTTAGGTTATAGAAGAACTTGTCATAATTTTCCCCTCACATATTTTATAGCAGAGTACTTTTTACGTATTCGTTCAAATTAAAGAAACTAAATAAAACAAGCCTATTTCCACCATTGTAAAAATAATTTTATTTTTTTTAATAATTTATATGGTGTAAAATACATAGTCACTATTAAAAATTACGATATTTCACTTTATTTAAATAATTTTTAGGTTATTTTTGTATCGCAGACAAAAATTCCCCTACATGTTCTACTATAAAAAAAAAATTGTGTCTTAGTCACTCTCATGTAGATATTTTATTCTTGTCTTCTTTTAATTTTGTACAAAATCTTGTAATTTTGAATGGAATTGCGCTATAAAACTACATTCAAACAAATCTTTCAGAAAGATGTTGCTTTGTAGTTAATAGAAAACGATCTGAATGTGTTGGAAAAGAAAGCTATAAGGATAATAATGTAAATCAGTTACAATACAACCATCGGAATTTCCAACAATCAAACAACAATTGCGAGCAGAATCGATATCGACCACGAATAGAAAATATAATTAATAATAATATATATATAAATATATAAATGGCCGAAATCATAATTGCAGTGGACATCGTACGTAGCACATCGAAAAGTACAGACAGGTGTTACAATTGTGGAGGCTTGGGACATATAGCAAAAGCATGCAGATTTCAACCAGCACCAGCATCATTGCAGGATATAGGAAAATATAAATCTGGTAAAAGTAATTTTAATAGTAAACATTTTTTTATAATAGTTCTAGGAATAGTGATTATAGAAATGGTAGTAATTGTAACAATATAGTGACCAATAGAGTAACAAATCCAAATATCCCAAGTACAGATTATTGTAGTACGGATAGTCTCAATTTTGGAAATATATCTTGGCGAGATGAAGGTAATGCATTAAATTGTAGAGTAGATAACATAAAAATTGACCACGAAAGATATTATTCGTATCAAGAAAGCAATATGGAATTAGAGTACATAAAGGAAAATCAATTAAATAATAGCGAAGGTATAAATAATGTAGCGAGTTCAGTAGAAAATACGTATTTTAAATTGCTGAATATAGAATTTATTGATTTGTTATTCGTAAATAATCATTTAAATACGGGTGCTTGTATTTCTTTGTGGTAGCATGGAAGATTATAGTAAATATTTTTCTCAAAAGCCTCTTCAACAGGTATACTTACCGCTTACAGTGTTGACAGGAACAGAAATTGATTTAGTGGGACAAGTTAGAGTTCACGTAGCAGAAATAAATAGAAATAGAAATTTTAATCTCTATTTAATTTTAATAAATACAAAAAAATATTTATCCGTTATGCGTACGTAATATCAGGTTCTGATGTTGATTGTTTTTTCAATTGGTTGGATAATCTCCTATCTGGAAACCGCTGTACTGACAACATATTACTTGGGGATATAAATATTGCCGTTAATAAAACAGATAGTAATGTCATTGATTATAATAATCTGTTGATAACTCATGGTTTGATCACTACAAATACCTATGCAACTCGTTCTGCAAGTAACAATATTTTAGATCATTCCGTATCTAGCTTCATAAAAATAACTAAAATCATCAATTCTACGATATACTCCACTATTAGCGATCACAATTTCCTTTTGTCAAATTTTTACTTTACTTCTAAGTAAAAGAAAATAGTAAACATGGCAAAGTTAATGAATTATTCAACTATTTTCTACTAACAATGCCATTTAATGTGAAAGATCCGAATAATACTATAGAAATTATTGTTGAAAAATATAATAAATTAATTGATAGATACTCAAAGACGAGCGACATTTTATTTTAAATCGAATATTCTATTATTTTGGAACTAAATCTCTGTTATCTTTAATTTTTATAATATTTATATATCTATGTAAATTTTGTAACTTTTGTATATTTATGTATAACAACTTGGATTATCCTTAAAGGAACATTAAATTCACTGGATAATCCGCCGTTGTTATTGTATGAGAATGAATAATAAAAATAATAATAATAATAATTGGTTGGATATACTTAGGCCCTATTAGTGAAATTCGTTTAGAGTGAACCAAATAAGCTACTGTGATAATTTTCGTAATAAAATGTTAAAACATATTAAAAGTGAATTTGAATCGATTTTTAACAGCGATTTAGAAGAGCCTACAAAGAATTTCGAAATTAATATCCAATTAAAAAACGAAGTAGTTCCGATTTTTCATAAAGCTTATACGTTACCTTTCAATATGAGAGAAAGAGTTGAGGAAGAGCTGAATAAAATGGTTAGCGAGGAAATCATTGAACCAATTACTTCATCCGAATGGGCGTCACCAATAGTTGTTGTGCCAAAACCAAACAACGAGGTTAGAATTTGTGTAAATTGTTCGGTCACTGTAAATAATAATATATGTTCTCAATATTATCCGCTCCTGTAATTGAGGATGTACTAGCGAGTTTAGGGGAAATAAGTATTTTGCTCTCTGGATCTAAAAGGTGCATACACTCAGCTAGTAACAATAAACGCACATCGTGGTTTATTTAAGTATTAAGATGTTGCCATTTGGTTAAAACCCGCAGCATCAAAATTTCAAGCTATTATTGATCAAATACTGAACGACATTCCAGGAACGTTTTCTTATATTGATGACATTTTAATATGTGCTGAAAATTTAAATGATTTATCCGAACGGCTAATTTTAGTTTTAAAGCAATAGAAAAAATTTAATGTTAAAGTAAATTGGAATAAGTGCAATTTTTTGTATAAGGTTTACGTTGTTTACGATATGAAATTTCGTCTGTAAAAAGAAGCTACAAGCAATCGTAAATGCTTCGTCTCCTACCAATGTCTCCAAATTAAAATCGTTCTAGATGGTATAGAGAAACCAATTGTTTTCATTTCACGTACTTTGTCCTAAGCAGAAAAGAATTATCAAATCTTGCATAGAGAGGCTTTAGCTGCAGTTTTCTCTTCGGAAAAAATGTATAAATACATTTTTTGACATCGGGTGATCGTATTCAATGATCATAAACCATTGGAGTCCATATTAACGAAAAATAAATGTCAATCAGCAATAGTGGTAACGAGATTACAAAGGTATATAAATAGATTATCTATTTTTGATTATGAAGTTAGATACAGAAAAGGGATAGAAAATGGCAAGGTTGACTGTTTGCGTAGATTACCAATCGAACAAGAAAGATCAGAAGAAGATATTTGTGAAGAAAATTTATTGCAAGTTAATTACGAGTATATTGAAAAGAGTGAAACAATTTTGCTAGATATCGAATTAGTGCGGATTGAAACGGAAACGGATGTCTTTTTGAAGGAATTGAAACAATATATTTTATTCGGTTGGCAAAATTACAATATTTCAAATGTTTTCAAGAGATACTTTCAGAAAAATGAGTTACTTACTGTCGAAAAAGGATGTATATTGTATCGGGAAAGATTAGTAATTCTAAGTAATATGAAGTATACGATATTAAATTTGGTGCATCGAAATCATTGTGGGATGATTAAAATGAAAATACTGGCAAGAGAGTACGTTTTCTGGGAAGACATAGATCGTGACACCCAGAATTATATAAATGGTTGTGAGCCATGTCAGGCGACAAGAACGGATAAGCTGCGAAAACTCCCACTTTAAAATTTTGTTTATTGGCGAAGAGGTAAGAGACGAAGGAAAACGCATCGTGTTGCCGCACTGGGTGGAGTGGCACAATAAGTGCAACCACATAAAAATATTTGTGCCGCAACCTTAGAAACTAATTTATTTTAATTATAACGAGTGACTTTTTGAGTTTTGGATTTTTGTGTGTATGTTTTTCATACATTACGCGTGATTAACGACATCTATTGTTCTCAGCAATTAGCATTGCCATTTATACCACAGCTAAAATACGTGCGTTCATACCGTATGTTGCTATAAATGTCAAAAACAGACAATTTCATGTCATTTCACTTAGGTCGTTTTCGCCTTTTCATTTTAGGGTTTTGTTGTTTTTTTTAAATTTTCCTAAAGAACAAAAAATTAAATAATGGAACATTTTCAGCTACAAAATATGCAAATTTCTTCAAACTTTTTGGCAAACAATAAAATAAAAACATGCCATTTTGTCATGTGTATAGCAATGTTGCTTGTTTATACCGTAGCTACGTAGCATTGTTAGCTACGTAGCAATGCTAAATAGCAGTTCTATTTTTGCTTGCTGAGCTATGAGTATGTCGTGTTTATACCGTTACTACAGCTGTCATTTGCGTTTAGCATTGCTATTTTAGCTGGGGTAAAAATGCAGCAATGGATGTCGCTATTCCATGGAAATAAAAAAAATTCTCAGTAAAACTAGAACGAGACAAAAATATAGACCGACTATTTGGGAGAATGGTGTATCCAATTTTATTTTGATGAGCAAATTATTATTGTGTTGCAATAATTTTTTGTAAAAAATTATCAAATTTAGTATTTTTTTGGCAACCAAAAGGAAAAATCCTTCTTTTCAATTTTATTTCAAAAATAATTTAATGGCATAAATATAAACATTGCGCTCACGAATTCGTTTTCGTTAAATTCGTTAAATTATATTTTATTAAAATTAATTTAATGCATTGCACATGTTATTTTTTAGGTTACTGTAACGGAATATTAGCGTATTCCGTTATCAACCCATTCCGTATAACCGTTATATTATCAAAGTAATTTCGCCATGACCTACTAAAACGCAATAATTACAATAATTAGTCATGCCGGAATTACATATTCTTCTTTACGTTTGTTGTTGCATCCGTGCGCTTCAGGATAAGCCTGAAGCACCTTATAGTAGAGCTATTGGGTGCTCAAAATAAAATACAAAAAAAATATATTCCAAGTAGTATCTAAGATATATCATTTTTTTTAAAACTCCATTTTTCACATTACTTTACGGTTCCGATCACCACGGCTACAAATAAATGAAATCCATCGGTTTTTTTGTTTTATAATATTCTTAATGGACTATACTAATAGATATGCAGTAAATAGTATGAGTAGTTGTTGCACTTTTTTGAAAAAAAAATCTAAACTTCAATTTTCAGCATGAAATGTGGTAAATTATTTTTTTTTATAAAAGTTTGAGCGTCTTTGCTGAAAAAAATGTATGAGAGCCTAAATGGCCAACTATTTTATAATACATCCTTTTATTTAATGTAGATGCGAGGTTATTGCTATTAGTATGCAGAAGGAATAAATTCGATTAAATAACTAAATTTTAAAAATTGGATTATTTCTTGTCTTAAACTGTACCTGATTATAAGGGATTCATAAACTTGATATTTGCTATACCTAAGCGTGCTCTGCGCTACCCATCTTTCGTTCATAAAATGTATTAAACGGTAAATAATGAAACATTAACATTATTAAACATTAATTTAATGCGTCACTCGACATGTTCGGCATCGCATGTGTTTATTCCGTTTTTCTGGCTTGTATCTGGGCGGATTTTTGTGTATCAAAATGCCACATAATCAGTATACGTCACAAGAATACGCAAACATGCATTATATTTATGGTGAATACAGAAGTAACGCAAATAAAGCAGCAGCCCTTTATAGGGAACGATACCCAAACGCGCGTCACCCGGATTATCGCGTATTTATCAGAGTCCACGGTTGTTACTCGGAAGGAAGATTACCTGGTAGCGGTGTTGGTGGTACTAGCACTACAAGAGTCACTAATATTGACACTGAAGAAACGGTGCTTGAGGAAATTGAGCGAGATCCGTCTACCTCCACAATAGCGCGACGCACTGGAATCGCAAAATCGAAAGTGCAATACACGGTATATTGAAAAAAAATAAGTTCCACCCTACCATATTAAACGCGTGCAAACTCTGGAACCAAGAGACTATTACACAAGATTGTGTTTTTGCCGACAGATGCTTGAGAAAATAGAACAAGATCCGCAATTCTCTAATAATATTCTATGGAGCGATGAATCAACACTGAATAGAGATGGATGCTTTAACATGCACAATCTTCACAGCTGGCAACCTTCGAATCCTCATCTAATGCGAGAAAACAGATCCCAGTACAATTTCAAAATAAATTATTGGACCGGCATATTGGACGGAAAGATAATTGGCCCATTTCAACTGCCCGGGAACTTATCGGGCCAAAGCTATTTGGACTTTCTTCAAAATGATCTGCCAAATTTATTGGAAGATGTGTCCGAGGAGGTGAGAGAACCCATTGGCTCCAGAATGATGGGTGTCCTGCACACAATGCAGTAAACGTTCGAGCGTAATTCGATTCCACATATCCAGATAGATGGATTGGCCGTCTGGGGCCCATTTTCCTGCACACAATGCAGTAAACGTTCGAGCGTAATTCGATTCCACATATCCAGATAGATGGATTGGCCGTCTGGGGCCCATTTTGAGGCTTCCACGATCCCCGGACCTAAATCCTAAATTCAAAGATTTATAGATTTATAGATTTATAGATTTATAGATTTATAGATTTATAGATTTATAGATTTATAGATTTATAGATTTATAGATTTATAGATTTATAGATTTATAGATTTATAGATTTATAGATTTATAGATTTATAGGTTTATAGATTTATAGATATCTAGACATATATACTCGTATATATGACATATATATATATAGATATATAGATATCTAGACATATAGGTATATAGATGAAGGGCGATTGAACGTCGTAGAGGCAGGACGTGTTTTTTTGGCTCTCTTCTAAATAAATAAATCAACAATTTAAATGTGTTGAATTTAATTAATTGATTATTTATCTAATATGTGTGTTCTTAAATAAATAAATAATAATAATATTAATAATAATTTGTATGTTTTTAATAAGTAAAGTGAAAATGTATACATATTGAATAGTTATATTAATTTGCGTACGGTGCGCTTGCAATGGCGTAGAATATGTATATAACAATTACTTTTATATGTATTTTGATACCGTTGTTTGAATGCATCGTACGCATTGTGTGTAAATTTTCAATATGCAGGACTTTTTTGATTATAAAGGATGCGTAAGATAAGTGTTATTTTTATTACATAATAATTAGTTACAATATGGAAAGACGATCGAGTTCACATTGTCAATTGTCATGTGATGCATTTTTGTTGTTGTTGTTGTTTTCCTAGATGAATTCGCCATTTCGTTAATTTTATTTATTTTTGGTGTTTGCGTTTATTTTATGATTTCATGCATACCAATATGTATTTCAGATTTGAAAGTTTCCTGTTTGTACTGTACATGGTAAACGACATGAGTATCAATTAACGAGTTGATGCACACTTTCTAAATGTGTGTGCTACTCAGGAACTCACTTTTGAATGCTATAGCAGTCATTTGCGCGAACGTGTTAAGAGAGGAGCGTAAAATAAAATACCATTTCATTTATATGTTTTGGTTTAGTATATTAAATGTATACATTTCTATTTTTTGTTTTTGCGCTTGTTTGCTGGGTGAGAATAGATTATTATGATCGTGCTTTAAGGCGGAATTCCAATACTGCGGCTTTTTTGCAGGAAAACAGAAACAGATAAAATCAAAAATCCGATAAAGACAGATAATTTTTATTTTATAGCGAAATTTTAAGGGGAATATGTGACAACTACGAAATTATAACCAATAAATTAGGTAAAAAATGAAAATTATTGTTCAATCAATTATTTCCGTTCAATAATTAAAAACTATAAAAAAGCCTTCCTATAAAAAAAGTTGGGGGAATATTTGACCGCATTTATAACATAACCTAAATAATATCGCATGCATTAAAATTATGTAATACAGAGTAAATTATAAAATATTTTAATGTGAACATTAATATAAATTTATCATGAAAACGCGATTTATATCACACTCCACCAAACATATAAAATGTCTGAGCCAAGTGCTCACCATAAAAATATTACTAAACTAAAATTTGCTGAGAGTTGGGAGTATTTTTAACTTTGGTTGCCATAAAAAATACTTCAAACAACAACAAATTTAAGTATACAAAATTTTACTGTTTCGCCGCTCACACACATACGGATTTTTGATTTTATCTCTTTCTAGTTTTCTGCATAAAATGCTACAGAAATGGAATTCCGCCTTTATTCTGTATTATTTGTTTTCTCCTTAACGAATGAATTCATTAACGAGCATGATCTTTTTGTTATTTTAATTTTATTTTATTATTTTTTGAATATTTATACACCCATCCTCAGATTTGCACGGTAGATTGGTTCCGCAGAAAACCTTGTAAAGCCGAAATACGATTTTTGTATGAAAGCCCGTATAAATCGAAAAAGTACAATACAATTCTTAAATTATCGTTTGGTGTTTAATAATTCATTTATTTAAAATAAAATATATAGTTAGTATAAATTAGAAATAAATAAAAACTTAAAAATATAAATTTTTTCTTGTGTTTTTTGCTTCAACCATTGGTAAAGCAAAATCGTGTAAAAAAGTACCGTGTAAATCGGGGGGATGGATGTATTTTTAATTTCGAAGATTGAAATCTTATTCTGTGTTAGGTTGGATTAGTTTTGCAACCAACATTGGGGCTATCAGGTGGCAAGGCACCAAAATTAGTTTATTTAATTTTTATATATTTTTACAATCTTCTTGAGTAAACGTAATTGCTTGTAATTAGAATTAATTCTTGTTACTTATTTTTAATCTAAATTAGTTTATAATCCTTAATTATGTAGTACTTAATATTGTAATACTTTCTTGATCAAGGTTTTCTGTAGTTTTGCTTGGTCTTAATCCACTGATAAGTCACGTAAATATCTCGCGTTTCGATTTTGTTAGCCAATTTTATAACAAACTAAAAATCAATGGATTAGAGAAATCTGAGAAAGTAAAACGAAGCCGGCTACAGAAGCAAAGAAAGTGACATGTAAGTAAAACATTGTTTGAGGAAGATGATCAAGAGATAATTGTTCGAGGTCTTAAAAATGTTGTTCGTGAAATTCTTTAATTCCAAAAGCGAAAACCAGAAGAAGGATGCAACAAATCATAAACATTTATTTGGGCGAAGTACTCTCCTCATATTTATTATGAGTAGAAGGAAGATAGTCAATTGAACTGTCCCAACTAACCGACTAAAGTTAATAATATAATTCTTTACTAACAAGGGTCTTTCGAAAGGGTTATGGTGCACTTGTGAGAACAAAATACCGAACTGTAATGTGGAAAAACGGCAATTTGCTCAAGTCGGTTCTTTTATAAGTTAGAACATTTAACAAATCCTTATCCAGTAGTATTAGAGACCCTCGCAGGTTCAGGATTCCTAGTCAGTTCGGGCACCGAATCGTGCCTTATGTAAAAGATTTTGTCGAATAATTGAGTGATAATCGAATGAAGCAGCAATAGTGCATGTGCATTCCCGTGAAGTTTGTCCTAACTTTGTCCTAAAATTACAAAAACAAAATTTAGGACAAAATTCACGCGAGTGTCCACGAGCGTGAAGTTTGTCCTAAAATTGTCCTGATTATTTTATCATGAGTATGAATTAGTTAATCTCTCGTTATAATTAATTATAATATTTGTAATATTGGAACATAGAAATCCGAATGTTTTTTAATTTATTCGATTCGATCGAATTTAATCTGGGACGGAGCTCAGCCATTTCTCTCTCTCTCGATCATTATGATCGGATTAAGTATGTTGGATAGAAATGGGATTCTTAAATTATTTTGGGAAGGAATTCTGGAATATGGCCACCTGGGACGAAACTCAGCCCTTTCTTAATTGATTATGATAGGATTGGGTATGCTGGAGGGAAATGTGCTCCATAATTGATTTTGGGAAGAAGTTCTGGAATATGGCCACCTGGGAGGGAACTCAGCCATTTCTTTACCGATTATGATCAGATTGGGTATGTTGGATAGAAATGGGATTCTTAAATGATTTTTGGAAGAAATTCTGGAATATGGCCACCTGGGACGGAACTCGATTAATTCCTAACCGATTGTAATGGGATTAGGTATGCTGGATGGAAATGGGATTCTTAATTGATTTTGGGAAAAAAATTCTGGAATATGGTCACCTGGGACGGAACTCAGCCATTTATTAACCGATTATGATCGGATTGGTTATGCTAGAAGGAAATGGGATTCTTAAATGATGTTTGGAAGGAATTCTGAAATATAGCCACTAGAGACAGAACCCGATCAATTCTTAACCGATTATGATGGGATTGGGTATGCTGGATGAAAATGGGATTCTTAATTGATTTTGAGAAGAAATTCTGGAATATGACCACCTGGGATGGAACTCAGCCATTTCTTAAACGATTATGATCGGATTAAGAATGTTGGATAGAAATGGGATTCTTAAATTATTTTGGGAAGGAATTCTGGAATATGGCCACCTGGGACGGAACTCAGGCATTTCTTAAACGATTATGATAGGATTGGGTATGCTGGATGGAAATGTGCTCCATAATTGATTTTGGGAAGAAGTTCTTATGGCCACCTGGGAGGGAACTCAGCCATTTCTTAACCGATTATGATCAGATTGGCATTACTTTGAGGGGGACGAAATAGATTTGGAGAAATAAATAAACAATTTTAAAATTATGAACAAAGTCTTATATATATATATATATATATATATATAAGACGTAAATATTCCAGCACAAAAGTTCTTTGTTTTTAGAAGTAAGTTTTATATCATAACAAAAGTGTTATACTTAGTTTGCATCAAAATATGTTAACAATTACATTTAAATCAAATTGATACAACGTATGACGAATTGTGCAGCTGATGTATATTGAAACTGCATCGTAAAGACCATTTATTTCAAATAAATTGAAATAAAATCGAACTTTGTAGATTTTTGCAGCAATTCGATTTTATTTGCATCTGCTGTAAAAACGATTCAATATTGAATGAAAGAAATATACGTATTTTATAATCAATAAAACCAACAGGGTTATACTTTATACTTTACGAGATTTTAAAATCTCCAATAAAAAAATTCATGTGAATTCAATTCAAACTGCGAAGCGGACCAATCTACAATATACGGAAAGTATTTTGATCTTACATCTAAAGTATCACGGAAATGCACTAGGACACAATGTTTTAGCGAATTATTTTGAATTGTCGCTAAACAATAGTTCACCGCAGGTTATAATGAAATTTCCTTTCGATGTAATTATGGCATTAGTATAAGATGCAACTGCATCGCAAATACATTTGTCGTTATGCTTTGGTATTTAATTGTGATACACGATTCAATCGTATATGCCGTGATGTAAAGGTTACATCGAAAAATGCTGCAAAATTTTCGAGTGTACAGATTCAAAATATTTTCAAAATCGCAAAAGCTCCTTTGGAAGTTGCCAGTTAGTTTTGACAGCTAGTTTCAATCTTTTGAAGGTTTTGCAAGCTTTACACACTGTAAAAATAATCGAGATGATTGCAATCGGGAAAGGTTGGCGGCCATTCATTCTTCGATGAAAATCAACCAAATTCTCGCTACACCGAGCTTGAAACAGTTTAACCTCAGCTTATGCTGAAGGCCGAACTGGATCATAGAATTTTGCCTTAGCTCGTGGTTGCACCTCGATGCGGCTTAGGTACCCGCAGTTCAGTCAAGTAGAGGTACATTGCTCGTGGGTGATGGGGTGCACGAGCAGTGGCCTAGATTACCGCACGTAAAACGAAATAAAAGATGAATGGGCCTAGACTATGCCGTCAAAACAAGGAAATTCAGAGAATTTGGCATCGGACCCAAATTGGCGAGATTCATGCCTCACATAGCTGGCATGCCCACCGTGGTTGTTTAAAAAAAAAAGATTTAGGGTAACATAATTACCCTAAATTGGACATCAAGTAAAGAAAAAATTGAATTAACAAAATTTTGGCTTAAAGCCTTAAAGGTTAGTAAGTTGTTTACGTGCTAACGCACTTGCGCGATTTCCGCCCCTGACGGAGCAGCTGGTAGACCCTTTATCAATTGGGCCCTTTATGTTAGTTTTTTTACGCTGGCATACTTACCAAGACTTCAGTAAACGGAAAGAAATCAAAAAAAAAACCTTGATTTTAAATTTACTGAAATTTTATTAAAACTTTAACCAGAAAAAATTTATAAAAAAAAAAAAAATTGAATTCTATTCCTTAACTGCTATTACTACTTAAGTTAGTACACTTTCTTCACCCAAAACTTAACTGCCCTTCCCAAAAATAATACGCGGTATTTATGCACACTAAAGTGGCTGAAAGAGAAGGGAGGGGGAAATTTAGTTATGGAAATATATTTCTCTCTCAACCAATTCATGTAATTTTCCCGAAATCAGCAAAATTTTAGTACAAACACCGCACATTAAAAACAACGTGACATAAATCTAAATTTCATGCACTTGTGGGAATTATATTTATGTGCCACGAAAATTGCAACGTTTTAAAATGTCTACATAAGTCATTTAATTAACTCTATGTAGAACGTTTGCTTTTTCGTGTGCACAACACAAAGATATGGATACATCATCCAATTACAAATCTAATATTTACGTATACTCATTTGTATTTATAATATTTACATTATAAAGACCTTGAGTGACGTAAAGTTGCAACTGGATAACGTAAACGAAATTGGTATAAGATGCAATACGGCAAACATAATTTTATGTTTGCCGTATTGCATCTTATACCAATTTCATGTATATGAATGCAACAACAAACATAAAGAAAAGTAGATAATTCCAGCATGGTGTTTAATGAATTTCTGTGAAGATGATATCTTTAAAGTCATGGTGAAATTACCTTGATAAACGTGAAGATTATTGGAAATGGGTTGATAACGGAATATAATAAAATTCCGTTACACATTATATTTCAGGGAATTTTTCGCAATTCTCAAATATATGTCTCTTAGATTTTAATTTTTTGTTTTTTTTCGTGTTCCTTATGTAATATTGACATACAAAAGTGTTTTTTGTCTTTTATTTTGATAATCGAAATTCCCGTTATTCGATGTCAGTTTGAACAGCTATCGCACTTCTAGCATTGTGTCTATATATAAAATGTTGTATTTTCCGTTCTGTAAAATATATTGTTTTCGTTTTTACTGCGTTAGAAAGGTGAATATTTATGGTTAACAAATAAATTTAAAAAAATTTCAAAGTACCGTTATTTTCGAAGTTATGGCAAGATATATGTGCGCACGGCTTTTTACCGCTAGAGGGAGCAGCTACCAAAATCTTAATACAATTTGTACAGGGTTTTAAAGGTAGAGGTTCAGTCTTTTAAACAAGCTATAAATCATATTTGCACTGCATCTAGTTTGGCTGCTAAATGACTTTAAAGTTGAAAAATTACAAAATTTTCATTTTTTTCGTTGTGAATGTGAATCAAATTTAAGGAAAAGAGTGACATATATGCTATTCCTAGGAATAACTTTGATCACAATTAAGTAGAGCTTCAAATGAGTCTAAAAGCAAAACTTTATGTTACATAATTTGAGCACCAGAGGATTTTAAAAATTAAAACGTTATATTTTGTTCAGTTTTATTATACAATACAAGTTTGTTTAAAGTTAGAAGAGACGAGCATTTCTCTGTCCTATACTATTTTTATGATTTTAAAACACAATAATACAATACTTGAAATGAGTCAACAAGCACAGTCAAGTTGAAAAATTACAAATACAAACAATACAATTCCCGAATTTCGAATGTCAAAATAATAAATAAAAATACACGTGTCTCCTTTTTTATCAGAGCAACAATAAAAAGGAACAAAACCTTAAATTTTTTATATATATATATATATATTTTATATATATATATATATATATATATATATATATATATATATATATATATATATATATATATATATATATATCCAAAATGACTTCTCAGTCGCTCAACCGATCGCAATGAAATGTTTACCATGCAAATGTTGCATGTTCAGGACCAATTTTACGATATTGTGAAAGGGGCTGGACCCCGGGGTCTAGGGGCCATGGTACAAATTTTTTCAAAAATTTAAATATTTTTACGAGAATGAGTTTTGGAAAGGGGTTATATGAAATAAGAGACATGTTCGAATTCGGGGGGTCCGCCCCTGGATCAAAAATTCATTTTTACACGTAAAGATACAATTATTTGATTGTTCTGAAATAACGCCTTAGCCGCTTTACCGATCGACATGAAATTTTTACCATGTATATGTTGCATGTTCAGGACCAAGCCCACGATACTTTTGAAGGGGCTGAACCCCGGGGTCTAGGGGCTGTGGTACAAATTTTTTCTCAAATTTCATTTTTTTCAGATTTTTTGACGGGAATGACTTTAGCAAAGAGGTTATATGAAATTAATGACATGCTCCAATCCGGAAGTCTGCCCTGGATCAAGAATTCATTTGTACATGTATAGATACAATTATTTAAATGTTCCGAAATAGCGCCTTAGCCGCAAATTTAGACACCAAAAAGGATATCTAGCGTGCGATTGTTATACACAAAAACGTGAAGCAATAAAAAGGTTTAATTACAAACGAGCATATGAAATAAACAATAACTAACTAAAGATGTATTGGTAATTTTTTTCCATAGTAATTTTTTTTTTAAAACTAAGTATAAATGTGTAGGTGCAGAAACGAACAAAAATGAAAAAAAATTCAAATTTACATTGCATTGTTAGTGTATCCAACACACTCTTTGGTAGTTTTTTTTTATATAGGTATCTGTCAATGAGCGTTAGAGCAGGACTTATATTTAAGTAGATTTTGGTACTGTCGTTTTCTATCTTTGTGTGTGTGTCAAATTCTCATGAAGTGTCACCAAAATGTTGGCTCAATTTCATAAATTGCATATCGGTTGAACTGGGTGAACTGATTAAACTGAAATGGATAATAGCGCTATTCCATTCAAAATCACAAGATGTTGTACAAAATTAAAAAGAGACAAGAATGAAATATCTACATGAGAGTGATTGAGACACAATTTTTTGTTTATAGTCGAACATGTAATGTAGGGGAATTTTTTTACTGCGATACAAACATAACCTAAAAATTATTTAAATAAAGTGAAAAGACGTAATTTTTAATAATTGATGATGTATTTTACATTCTATAAACTATTTAAAAAAATAAATATTATTTTTAAAATGGCGAAAATAGTTTTGTTTTATTTAGTTTCTTTAATTTGGACAAATACGTAAAAAGTACTCTACTATAAAACATGTGAGGGGAAAGTTTTGACAAGTTCCTCTATAACCTAAAACAATCAAAAAATTTATGTTACATAAATAATAAATCAAATGGCTACAATGGAGAAACCTAAACTGAAAGTAATTTTATTAAAATAAAACGTATTTTTTAATAATCATAAACTTAATATTTGTGTAACTTATAATATAGTTGATTTGTTTCCGTCTTAACAGTAAATATTAAATTAAAATTAATTTTAAATCTATTGATCTTAACAATTTGCGCTTGAATCATAATCAGCTGTTCCGCATTATAATGGGAATCACAAGTTTTATTGATTATTATTTTTAATATCGAATTTTATTAATTCGGTTACGTTTTTGACCTATATTAGTTTTTTTTAAGCCAGAACTTCTAAACCTTAAAAAATTCTAACCCAATTTTACGTTAAGAATATTCTTTGTGTGTATTCAATGAATTATAATCAACAACGATTTATTTACAGAAAAATAAAAAATTAAGCCCCAGCAAGAAATCGATTCGATTGTCGAATCTTTAAGCAGCGTCAATTATCACTCGAGTTTGTCGTTTGCAGTTTCAATAGAAAGCGTAGAATGTGCTGTCGCATCCCATGTTCCATCCAAATGGATACTGATGAAGTAGTTGCACCGGTTACTAAAAGTGGGGAGGTTGAATGCGCTTTGCGTTAATTCTGTGACAAATGTACATGTTCCAGATGTAACTTTCGCTCCCAGTAATATGCCAAAAGTAAATGAAATACATTTTTAGCCTAATGCTTCCATATTCGAAGATAAAACATCGTCGCATGCCGTTTTGACACCCAAGGTTTTGTTTCCCGATTTAAAATCAAAGGAAGCAATTGAATATCATGCAACCGCACAGACGTACAATAAATTAGCTGATCATGTTAAATTAAACATAAATCCCTTCAACGAACTAGAATTAAATCAAATTTATAACAATCCTGAAATTCAGGTGGCCACAGCCTTCGAATAACAATTTATTGATACAGAAGTAAACACGCCATATATAACGTCAAATCATATTTTATTTGAATTTGTTAAAAAAATTTCAAAAAGTTCGAGTAATGATTAGGAATTTATTAGCTGATTTGGAAACTTTGAGCAATAGTATTAAGCTGAATGGTAACTCATTGTGGAAAGTAAAAGATCCTCACGGATACCCACGATACCCGCGATTTATTCACGTAAGTGTCTCTAATTTATTCTGGTTTGGCATTCAAATAAAATATTAATTTTGTCTATTTTCAGACACCAACCGAATAAGACGAATGATGTGGAACTCGTATGTAACTGTTGAATATAACTCGTTTATATTACGAACTTGCCACTATATGTACAATTCGCAACGTCCTTGGCACATGACAATATTTAGTCGATTTACCATTTTCAACTTTAGATAAGCGCACGTTATGGATTTTATGCTGTTGCTTGACGGTTGGGTTTCCTGACAATTTTCACTGTTTAAACTATGAACTCAATGATGTTACAACTGACATTTCAGCCGATGACATATTATTTGTTGCAAACATTTTGTAATACGATTTTATCGAGAAAACAGTATGACTGGGAATTCATAAGGACTGTAACATTAAAGATATTTGAGGTAGAAAATTAAATTACTTCCTAGTTCCACCCTATTCCTACTAATTAAATTTTCTTTTATTTTGTTCTTAGACTGGGTTCATTAATCAGCCGAACAAAGATATATGCTATAAATAGTTCGTGATCTCCTTTATAATATTTCGGATAAATATCCTGAATTAGATACATTGTTGGATACATTTTATGGCGTGTTAAAGTATCCTTTGCCGAGATTAAATTATTAGCATCCTATATTTATTTAAATCGCTTCCGCTACACCATTTGATGATTTTGAAATTTTATCAGTTTTAATTATTAATTTTATTATTATTATTTAATAAATCTTTTAATCGAAATTATTTTTTTGTTATATTGTTGTTGTGTTTCTGTGCTTACTGCATATATGTACTATACAGTACAAATTACCACAACACAAATCCATTAAGGTCTTCTCTAAAATCACAGCATCATAAAAATTGACCTTCTAAAGTCACGTGCTATGTCTGTACTCCATAAAAATTTACAAAAAATAAATTAAAGTGAGAGTGGGGGATTTTTATTTTTGATCTTTATATTTGCTGCCATAAAAATACTCAGCTTGATATTTTTCAAGGAAAAATTATAGCAACTCAACAAAAACAAAAAAATCGGAAATACTATTCTCACAAATAGAAATGGTTTATTTTCATCTCTTTTTAATTTTGTACAAAATCTTGCGATTTCCAATGGAATAGCGCTATAAATCCATTTTATAAATATGTTTTCGGTTGAAAAAAACATGTGGATTCGCCAAAATGTTGACGCATCATGAGAATTTAAATAAATGAAACATGGTAAGAAAATAGTTTCGAATGAAATTTGTTTTATGAACTTTTGATGATTTATATTTGGATAAATTTTAAATAAAATTAATTAAATTAATGTTTTTTAATAAATATTAATATTCCCCATTTTATTTAGACATTTATCTATATTTTTATGTGTTATTTATGGAAATAATATTGAGAAGAAAAAGTTTAATAAATTATGAAGTGGATTAACTGAGGAAATATGAATTATAATGGAATTACTTTTAGATTTTTTTGCTAGGAATTAGACTAAACTATTTAGGGAATTAACACAACACTTTATTAATTTAAATGGTATGGTGAAATTTAATAAATTCATAAATTATGTACCTAACATATTATTTTGTGTTCTTAAATGACGTCAAAAACACAACAAAACAAAACTCGTACACAAATACGTACACCACTAATATGACGTTCCGGTAAATTTCCTGTGGAATGGAAAAAACATACAAAATCGATGTACAGCAATCAATTAACATTCTATTTCGCGTAAACAACTGTGTTATAATTTTTTTTTGTTAATTTTAAAAATGTTGCCATAAAAATACTCGGATCGAATATATTTTATGGTAACATTTTCATTTTTATAGTGGTTTTTGCAGTGTAGTGGCTCAAAAAATCTCCTACAAAATTTTGTTGGGATATATTTCTTTCCTTGTCTCTCATGTGCAAAAAGTCAATGTTATATCTCTTTCATTTTGTAGAAGAAAAATGTTGGTCGCAAATAAATGCCCCATTATGGTGCTATTCCACTAGGAAACAGACAAATTTTACAAAAATTTTGCCGAAAACATGACAAAGACAAGAACTAAAATTTGCATTAGCGCGACTGAGATAAAACATTTTTATTTTATGGTATAAAAAGTTGGAGAAATTTTGACATCAACAAAAACTAACCTACGAGTATAAATTATTGACAAAATATGAAAAATCTTTATTTTTAATGTTTGACAATAATTTTATATCCCAAAAATTACTAAAAAAAATTATTATTATTTTTTCGAGGAAATAAAATATGCCTTTTAATTATTTTGGATAGTTTACGAAACTATCTAAAAATTATTTTGCTATAAATTATGTGAGGGGAAATTTTTGATAAGTTCATATTAACCTAAAAAAATCATTCAGCAGCCGAAAAAAAAATCAAACAAAAATCGAAGTGTCAGATTTTTTAACCCAAAAATAATATAATAAAAACCGGTCCAGTCTTATAAAGTTCGATAAATTAGAAAATGATTTAAAAGCGTTGCAAAGTGTTGGGCAAATTGTCGGGGAGGTACACAATTGAATGAGGATAAATGTAAGTACATACCTCTAATATGTCGGTGATTCAGTGAAATGATGTTTTATGTTATCTATATTTTTATAGTGATTGTGAAGGCAACAAACGGGCCACGATATGTTGTTGGATGTCGACGTCAGACAAGACAAAATTGAAGGCTGGAACTAGGGTAGCTCTAGATATAAAGTGCTCGTTTAATAAGTGAAGTATTTAACTACGCTCGTGATCATCAACCGTGCATTATATTACTGGATGAAATGAAATTGATGCAATTGGAAGTCGTCGTTTTTCCGAAGCTACATCAGCCGATCGTAAAATTCAACGTACTCTAATGGAATTGCTTAATCAAATGGGTGGTTTCGATTCGTTGGATTAGGTTAAAATGATTATGGCTACAAACCGTCCGGATACGCTAGATCCGGCATTATTACGTCCCGGACGTTTAGATCGTAAAATCGAAATTCTGCTTCCTAATGAACAGGCACGTTCGGAAATTTTCAAAACGCATGCCCAGCCTATCACCAAACATAGTGAAATTGATTATGAAACCATTGTTAAATGGTCGGATAGTTATTTAAGAAATGTTTCGAATGGCGGTTTATGAACACAAGTAAGTCTTTCAATAAAAAAAAATGGTAAGGTTTTTAACTAACAAGAATTTCGTTTTACTTAAGATTACTATATGTTGGCGTTCAAGCAATGGTTGAGCCACCAGTATCGATTAAACAAATTTGATCGATTACGATATTTGGACGAATATTGGATACGAAAATTTTCTCGTTGAGCTTCCATTGGCCGGGTTCATCTTATCGAAATTGGCCGGTAAGCATTCGGATTTCGACAGACATCAACTGACATCACTGGATCCCGTATTGCATAGACATTGACTATCTCAAATCGGGTCCCGGTCGAAATTGCATATTTTAAAATGGCATTTTAAAAAACGGCATTTCTCAAAACTGCATTTTTTAAAACGGTATAAGGTACAAAATAGCATTTTTCAAAATAGCATATTTCAAAACGGCATAAGGTACAAAACGACAGAGGTACAAAACGGCATTTTTCTAAACGGCATTTTGCAAAACGGCATTTCACAAAATTGCATTTTTCAAAACGGCATTTTTCAAACTTGCATATTTCAAAACGACATAGGTACAAAACGGCATTTTTCAAAATGGCATTACTTAAAACGATATTTTTCAAAAAGACATTTTTCAAAACGGCATTTTTCAAAATTTCATTTTTCGAAACGACATAGGTACAAAACGGCATTTTACAAAACTGCATTTTTCAAAACGGCATTTTTCAAAACGGCATTTCACAAAATTGCATTTTTCAAAACGACATAGGTATAAAACGGCATTTTTCATAACGACATTTATCGTTTATTCAGGTTCTTTTAATACATACCTATATAAATACATAATAATTCGTTGTTCGTTGCTGCTGAAATATTCGATACATTTTAGTAGGTATTTCCGTTGAACTTCGCCCACTGTTTCTAAGTAACATCAAATTAATAAAACTATTGCAAACCGTTTTAACGTAATACATACCAGGTGTCACGTGTATAAATATATACCTGAGCTTCGATGTAGTATACACGATATTCTGATGTAAACGTATGCTATACACCGTATTATATAGGTCGATAAACAAAACATTGTTGTGATTTCTTTAAAATGTACTATCTTGGGCAGGCCATAAATAGGAAAAACCCTCACAAAAATTGTAGTGGCGACGTACGTTAATAACGCTACATATCTTGAAACTAATATCTTTGAATCGAATTTTTTCAATAAACCCGATAAATTAAGAAAAAGCTTGCATAAGATGTATTCCAATATGGAGTAATCTGATACGACCATGCAATTGTAGTAACTACCTAGAACTTCGAAGCTCTATATAAAAATTTAGGTGAAGGAGAATATTATATGCATACTAAATCTTCAAATAATTTGTAATTCCAATGAAGGTAAATTTTTCTTATAACATACCTACTAAAGTTTTTATATAAAACATGAAGAAGAAATTTGCCATAATCAATTTCATTTGTAAATTTAAGTCTACCACAGGAACATGTGAAATTTGATCTTAATCGACCAAGAAATAAACAAGTTCGTTTTCATTTGGCTTTATCCTAGAATTTGATCCAAGAATCGTTCAAAAATTTCATTCATGTCAAACTTCATCGTGTTCCGTTAATAATAACCGTACCTGTTGGTCATATTCCAAAAATTAATGAAAAGATAATTCTAGATTTATAATCGATTGAAATATTTCATTTTATCTTGTGCAGTTTTAAAAAATGCCGCTTTGTACCTATGCCGTTTTGAAATATGCAGTTTTGAAAAATGCAATTTTGGAAAATGCAACTTTGGAAAATGCCGTTTTGAAAAATGTCGTTTTGTACCTATGCCGTTTTGAAATATGCAGTTTTGAAAAATGCCATTTTGAAAAATGCCGTTTTGAAAAATGCTGTTTTGAAAAATGCTGTTTCGAAAAATGCCGTTTTATACCTATGCCGTTTTGAAACATGCAGTTTGGAAAAATGCAATTCTGAAAAATGTCGTTTTGAAATATGCATTTTTGTAAAATGCAATTTTGTACCTTATGCCGTTTTTAAATATGCCGTTTTGAAAAATGCAATTTCAAATTATGCAGTTGTGAACTGATCCCTCTCAAATCATATGAGGACGATGTATCAGAATTAGGTTTATATTTTACTGTTGTGTCTGTGTCTGTGGTGATTTAGGAATAACGCGAGTTGAAGAGCTGCGACAAAACGGTTCTAATATAATGGTCAACTCATCCAATCGCATTGAATATATCCTATTAATGGTCGACTTTATATTAAATAAACAAATTCAAATAAATTTTAATAAATAAATTTTAATTTTAATGATAAATTTTAATAAAATATTTCTCATCTGAAAATCCTGTGTAGGTAGGGTGTTTTTTTATAGTCGAAGGAACTATTTTGGCCTAGTTACCTAGTTCAGCAGTGGGTATTATTTTTAAATTTTGAATTAACAATTTTTTAATAGAAAAATAACCTAAAAAAATTAAATGCAAAGTGAAATTTCAAGAAGGCGAAAAAATATTATATAAAATGTAGTATGAATTCCTCCAATATTATTTTCAATTTTTAAAAAAAAAAAATAATTTTTTATTGTGTCGTCACACCAAGCACAAAAAAATTATGTTTCTACCATAAACAAATCAAAATAATAAAAGTTTGCTGAGAGTGGGGGAATTTCTTTCATTTTGGTTGCCATAAAAAATACTTTGATATTTTTTTTTTATAATTATGGCAACCAACTCAACAACAAAACATTTTAGAAAAAAAAATACTGATGTACGGGTCACAGAGAGAATCTATATTTTTTTCTCGTTCTAGTTTTCTGCAAAATAAAACGCTGTGTAGTGGAATAAGCCCATTATCACGTACTATTTTGCTATTAAAGTATAATAGCTATCAAAAAAATATTGGTATTATAGTCGTGGTGTAAACTCTACTTTAATATTATAATACTTTAATTTTGTTTATTATTTTCTTTAAGTGACCGGTAAAGACATTTTTTGTTGGAGTATACATTTCCATTTGTGATATTGAACAAAAAAATGTATACTTGTTAACAAAAAAAGTAATAAAGTATTATAGTATGGGTTTACACCACCTGTGATGTAAACTGGCCGGGTATTATACTTTATTAGCAAAAAAGTATTATACTATTAAAGTAGCTTTGGTGTAAACATGTAATAATAGAGTCGATTAGATTCTAGTAGACTTAGAAATCGTAGAAAAGAGATAGAGTGAGCAAGAACTCGAGCAAGCTGAAAACGCATTAGAAAATGGGTAATTTTGGAAGTGAAATAAATTGCCATTTTACTCGTAAAAAATGGGACATAAACTAAATCGATAGTCAAAAATAGTGATGGTAAAACGTCCCAGCCCTGAGGGCCTATTATGAAACAAATCGAAATCGAATTTGTCGATCATAGCGGATTTGTTAATAGTAATCACGTCGATTATAGACCCGTAGGAGCGAATCGATTGCGGATTAAAGACTGCATACCAATAAAAAAAATAGAAAAACAAAAAATGTAAATCAGAAATTTCTATGGATTTTCATACAATTAGTAAAGTAAAATATGTTTTAGATCCGCAACTACATATTTGATTGCGTTTGTACGGGGAATCATAAAAAACGATTGGTATGGAAATCAATAATTTTCTTGTTTACTTTGATTTATAGCAATTGTTCTCCATTTTATTTATATGTATTTTCCAATCCGCATTCGATTTGCTCTCGCGGATTCTATAATCAATGTGAATTTGTTTATACTTTTTCTATCTAATAGACCGATTTTTTTTGTTATCGAAAGATTCATAATAGGCCCCCTGGTCTAATCCAGTGTCACGAAATACAACTATTACGATCTTTTAGTAAAATTGTTGGTTCAAAATTCGTATTAATGGTTCAACCAGCGAACACGTAAGAGCTTAAGTTGCATGCTGTTTGTACCAGTAGACCTAAAACCACCAAAATTTTAAAGGCTTATCGTCACAAACGAATAACTAACGCCTACAATTTTTGTGGTCGTACTCTTCCCTAAGTGGTACAAATGGAGCGCAACTTCAACCCTATTCACTGGTTGAGACTTAAGAATGTACTAGAAACGACATTTATTATTATGAGTACATATATTCTACTTACATCAGCTGCTTTTTTTTTCAGAAGTACATGATGTCTTCGTTCACGAATATCGCTCATATAAAATTTCAACAGGGGATTATTTGTATACCCTTCATTATCATACTTATCTAATCGACAATCTGGTTTAAAAAGTTTTTTCAAGCTTTTACTCATTTTTATAAATTTTTTAAGAAATACACAATAAAAATAAATTAAGTATAGTTCAATTTGACGTTCAATACAAAAATCTAATAGTTTTCTTCACCAAATAGACTACTTAGGTTGTAATTATAAGTAACCTAGACAACAAATAAATTGTAATCAAGAGCGTAAATAAATTGTAATCAAGAGCGTAGTTTTTATTGATTGTTAATTTATGATTTGTTATAAATGGAACAAATAATAATTAAAAAATACAGTATTTTAAAATCTCTAGCCTTAGGATGATGACAATTGTCTCAAATAATCTTTGACATCAGTTGGTGCGAGTCGTTTGAAACCGGTCTCATTACATATTCCAATTTCTATATTATCAGGCGTCATTTCTCCTTCAAATCCTTCTTTAAGAGTTAAAATTGCGGTCGTGATTGCGTCTTCTAATTCTAATTCTTCACTGTATCGTTTTTCTAAGAACGTTTTACCGTTATTAGCGTTTTTGCCCATAGCAGTTGCTTTCCAAGCAAAATATGCTCCAGACGGATCACACTGGAAAAGATATGGGCGATCACTATCCCAACCACATATTAACAGAGAAACTCCAAATGGACGAACCCCGCTAAAATTGATTTGTTGTTTGGAAAAATGTATAATAATAAAACATTTTAATCTCGTCTTACCCAGATTGTGTATATTCTTGCATGACAAACGCGACTCTCTGAACTAGCATAGCTGTTGGAATAGGTTCATTATATAGGAGATAATATTCTTGCGCTAATTTTCTAGCTTGTTTCACTAATAAACGGTAATCGGGCCCCATTCCAGAATATATCATACCAATGTGGTCGGTAATCTTTTCAACTCTGTGTACACTGTGCTCTTCGAAAATAATGGATTTTGATTTATTTTCCGTTGCAACTACAACTCCATTTGTGGCTTTAATACCAACAGTTGTTGCACCGGACGAAACTGCTTGCAACGCATATTCAATTTGAACTAATTTTCCCGAAGGGCTACAAATAAACAGCTTATTACAAGTCATTCGTTTAGTAAGGTTATGTTTGTATAATGTCGTTACCTAGCTTTATAATGAACAAATACAACATGCAACTAACAACACTTACCTGAAAGTTGTTAATGAGAAACTATATCGTTCCGATGCCATTTTATTAAAGATTTAAAATTAAATGTATTCTATTCAAATTTATTTGTATTTTATAGACAACAGCTCAGAATGACAAATCGAAATATTTAATTGACATACTGTGTTCATGCACTGAACAGTTAAACGCGCATCATGAATGCGCGGTTTCACACAGTGCTTAAAATTAACAAAAAAATATTTTATATTTATTATGGAAAAAAAAATGTAGAAAATTATTTTCTTATACAAATTTTTGCAGGTAAATAAGAAGCATCCACTATATAAAAATATTCAATATGCGAGAAAGAAATAAACATATATAGTACCGCCATAATTTTTTTATAGGAAAATTATTAATTTATTTTTAATTAGTTCAAATGAGAAATTTACATTTTTGTCTATGGCGTCCGTTTTTATTATGATTCCTTAATCTTTTGTAAATAGAAAATAATTTTTTTTTGTTAATTTTAAAAATGTTGCCATAAAAATACTCGGATCGAATATATTTTATGGCAACATTTTCATTTCTATAGTGGTTTTTGCAGTGTAGTGGCTCAAAAAATCTTCTACAACATTTTCTTGGGATATATTTCTTTTCTTGTTCATGTGCAAAAAGTCAATGTTATATCTCTTTCATTTTGTAGAAGCAATATGTTGGTCGCATGTAAATGCCCCATAAATGGCGCTTTATTCTTTTTAAGTGACAGCAAAAATGAAAATATATTAAACGCAATATCTGTTATTCTTTTTATATTCAATTCCAAGTATAGTCGAATACATGTAAATCCTCTCTTTCGCTCTCTTAATTCTTTTTATTCCATCTATAGTTCCCACTTAAATTGCAACTATAGGTGGAATAAAAAGAATAAAAAAATAACGTAAGAGAGCGAAAGAGAGGATTTACATGCATTCGACTATACTGAGAATGATGGGCCTATTTAGACGTGTATGCACTACATGATGTATTTCCCTCGCCTTTTACCTCTTCGCCAATAAACTTATTTTGGAGGGGTGATATTTGTGTTGCGAAGAGGTAAGAGGCGAGGAAAATACATCATGTAGTGCATACACGTCTAAATAAGCCCAATGAATATAAAAAGAATAACAGAAATTGCGTTTAATTTGGTTTTCATTTTTGCTGTCACTTAAAAAGAATAAAGTGGGAACTATAGATGAAATAAAAAGTATAAAAAAAATAACGTAAGAGAGCGAAAGAGAGGATTTACATGCATTCGACTATACTGAGAATAATGAATATAAAAAGAATAACAGAAATTGCGTTTAATTTTTTTTCATTTTTGCAGTCACTTAAAAAGAATAATGACTGGACTATAGATAGAATAAAAAGAATAAAAAAAATAACGTAAGAAACGAAGACAAAAAATTATTATTCCAATTTGACGTTACGGCCATAGCTGACTTGAAATATTAAGTTCATTCAATTATTTTTGTGATATATTTCCTACAATTATGAATGAAACTACAATATTTTTCAGTATAAACGTATTTATATCAACAAATATATGTTTTTAAAATTATAAAAATTATTTATATGCGGTTTAAATCACCGCAATTCGATAAATTATTTTTTTAGGTTAGGTTTAGAAAAATACAATTCTACAGTGTATTGCAAACTATTTCTGATATTATATTCATATTAGTATATATATACATGAATATTTTATAAATAGAAAAGATAAAACACACGAATAATTTAAAATTCCCTTATATAAAAAAGTAAATATGCATATTACATTCGACGCACTAAAATTTGTTTGGGTTTTGTTGTTGTAGTTGTTAAGTTTTTTATTCTTGGCGAAAATTATCGCTCGGTTATTCTTTTTAAGTGACAGCAAAAATGAAAAAAAATTAAACGCAATTTCTGTTATTCTTTTTATATTTATTATTCTCAGTATAGTCGATTGCATGTAAATCCTCTCTTTCGCTCTCTTACGTTATTTTTTTTATTCTTTTTATTCCATCTATAGTCCAGCCATAACAGAGCGATAATTTTCGCCAAGAATAAAAAACTTAATAACTACAACAACAAAACCCAAACAAATTTTATTGCGTCGAATGTAATATGCATATTTACTTTTTTATGTAAGGGAATTTTAAATTATTCGTGTGTTTTATCTTTTCTATTTATAAAATATTCATGTATACATATGCTAATATGAATATAATATCAGAAATAGTTTGCAATACACTGTAGAATTGTATTTTTCTAAACCTAACCTAAAAAAATACTTTATCGAATTGTGGTGATTTAAATCGCATATAAACAATTTTTATAATTTTAAAAACATATATTTGTTGATATAAATACGTTTATACTGAAAAATTTTGTAGTTTTATTCATAATTGTAGGAAACATATCACAAAAATATATGAATGAACTTAATATTTGAAGTCATCTATGGCCGTAACGTCAAATTGGAATAATAATTTCTGGTCTTCGTTTCTTACGTTATTTTTTTTATTCTTTTTATTCTGTCTATAGTCCAGCCATTACATGCAATCGACTATACCGAGAATAATGAATATAAAAAGAATAACAGAAATTGCGTTTAATTTTTTTTCATTTTTGCTGTCACTTAAAAAGCATAAAAAACTTACTACAACAACAAAACTCAAACAAATTTTAGTGCGTTGAATATAATATGCATATTTACTTTTTTATGTAAGGGAATTTTAAATTATTCGTGTGTTTTATCTTTTCTATTTATAAAATATTCATGTATACATATGCTAATATGAATATAATATCAGAAATAATTTGCAATACACTGTAGAATTGTATTTTTCTAAACCTAACCTAAAAAAATTATTTATCGATTTGTGGTGATTTAAATCGCTTATTAACAATTTTTATAATTTTAAAAACATATATTTATTGATATAAATACGTTTATACTCAAAAATATTGTAGTTTCATTCATAATTGTAGGAAATATATCACAAAAACAATTGAATGAACTTAATATTTCAAGTCATCTATGGCCGTAACGTCAAATTGGAATAATAATTTTTTGTCTTCGTTTCTTACGTTATTTTTTTTATTCTTATTATTCTATCTATAGTCCAGCCATAATTACGCAGTGGCCGAATGCATGTAAATCCTCTCTTTCGCTCTCTTACGTTATTTTTTTTATTCGTTTTATTCCATCTATAGTACCCACTTTAAGGCTGGACTATAGATAGAATAAAAAGAATAAAAAGAATAACGTAAGAAACGAAGACAAAAAATTATTATTCCATTCCAATTTGACGTTACGGCCATAGATGACTTGAAATATTAAAGGCTGGACTATAGATAGAATAAAAAGAATAAAAAGAATAACGTAAGAGAGCGAAAGAGAGGATTTACATGCAATCGACTATACTGAGAATAATAAATATAAAAAGAATAACAGAAATTGCGTTTATTTTTTTTTTCATTTTTGCTGTCACTTAAAAAGAATAACCGAGCGATAATTTTCGCCCATGAATAAAAAACTTAATAACTACAACAACAAAACTCAAATAAATTTTAGTGCGTTGAATATAATATGCATATTTACTTTTTTATATAAGGGAATTTTAAATTATTCGTGTGTTTTATCTTTTCTATTTATAAAATATTCATGTATGCATATGCTAATATGAATATAATATCAGAAATAATTTGCAATACACTGTAGAATTGTATTTTTCTAAACCTAACCTAAAAAAATACTTTATCGAATTGTGGTGATTTAAATCGCATATAAACAATTTTTATAATTTTAAAAACATATATTTGTTGATATAAATACGTTTATACTCAAAAATATTGTAGTTTCATTCATAATTGTAGGAAATATATCACAAAAATATATGAATGAACTTAATATTTCAAGTCATCTATGGCCGTAATGTCAAATTGGAATAATAATTTTTTGTCTTCGTTTCTTACGTTATTCTTTTTATTCTTTTTATTCTATCTATAGTTCCCACTTAAGTTCATTCATATATTTTTGTGATATATTTCCTACAATTATGAATGAAACTACAAAATTTTTCAGTATAAACGTATTTATATCAACAAATATATGTTTTTAAAATTATAAAAATTATTTATATGCGGTTTAAATCACCGCAATTCGATAATTTATTTTTTTAGGTTAGGTTTAGAAAAATACAATTCTACAGTGTATTGAAAATTATTTTTGATATTATATTCATATTAGTACATATATGTATATATACATGAATATTTCATAAATAGGAAAGATAAAACACACGAATAATATAAAATCCCCTTATATAAAAAAATAAACATGCATATTATATTCAACGCACTAAAATTTATTTGGGTTTTGTTGTTGTAGTTATTAAGTTTTTTATTCTTGGACGAAAATTTTCGCTCGGTTATTCTTTTTAAGTGACAGCAAAAATGAAATAAAATTGAATGCAATTTCTGTTATTCTTTTTATATTCATTATTCTCGGTAGTCGATTGCATGTAAATCCTCTCTTTCGCTCTCTTACGTTATTTTTGTTATTCTTTTTATTCCATCTATAGTTCCCACTTTAATCGTATCAAGAAAATCCGCCAAATTTTTAAAGTATAGTATTTTTAGGTACAAGTATTTTGAAAATGTAATTACTTGCGTCCAAATATTATTCCCCTGATGAAAAATCAATAGACTTTTCCCGTCGGAAAAATCATTTTTCACGTCAAAAAGTAAAATGACAAATTTTGAAAGCAGTTTTGTGCGAGAGCCAACTCGGAATAATTCAGATGATGCAAATTCTGAAAGCGGATATACAACAGGATTTTCAATAATGGAGAAAGGACCACTCAGTCGAAAATCAGATACCATTGGAGATAAAAGGTTAATATCGGGTGGAAGTGCTTATCATCCAATAACCCATTCTGTGAAGAATAACTATAATAGGCAATCGAGCTATGGAAAAAACGCTTTCGCTTTTTGGACAATTATTACATTACTTTTTATATTAACTCTCGGCAACTTAATCTTAACTTTCACCATCGTGGGTGTTTTAAAATTGGGACGTGGAATGCAAAATTTAGAGTTGGTTCCTGAAGCCGAGGCTGTAAAGTTTTTTGGTGAAGCAGATTTAGATCGGGTTTACAAACGAGATGGTTTGATTGAAGGATTTGATAATATCCCTGTTAGTATAACAGGTGACGCTGGACCTGTTCTGATAAATTTAATAAATCGAAATGGCCATACACATAATAAGATGTCGATGGGTAAAAATGGGACACATTTTAAGGGAATTAATCAATTTGAAATTAAAAATCCAATGACGGGTGAATCAATCTTCACAACTCAGAGACCTCGATATAATATCCCCAAAAGTATTAAGAACATTAAAGGGAATTCTATTAGTGTAAGCCGAATTACTAGTCCTATTGATGAAGATTTGAAATTTATTTCGAAAGGAAAACTAATTTTACGAGGCGTTGAAGGTACCAAAATGGAAAGTAAAGAACTCTTGTGGTCAGCGGACCAAAATATATTTTTAAAATCTGTAAATGGGAGTATTGTATTGATGGGGTTTGATGGTGTTTTTATTGATATGAAAAGTATTCCAATAGTCCAAGGCGAACATGGACTAAGGTCTGGAAATTCGCAGTACAAAATTTGTGTATGTATGCCGCAAGGGAAATTATTTCGAGTGATAGTACCTAGAAATCACGGTGTTAAAGGAATTTGTAACCATTTTAATCCAAAACATGACCCGTGTTTGTAATATGGTAACGTAAAGTGGTACTCTAACGTAATATATAACCATACTCACTATACTACTACATAAATATACATAGAAATTACATATTTAGAATATTTATTGACACGAATAAATAATTTCAAGCAAGAATTTTCGTTTGATTTCCGATTCCAAAATATCGTTACTGGAAGCTTCTCAAAATAAATTTAACAGTAAGGCCGTTTCTGTGTAATGTTATCTAGAATTTTATTCAATAAGAATCAGATATAGTCTAGATAGTATTATATACGTTTTAGGAAAATTAAAATATAAATCATTAGTCCATCCCGTCGTCCACATTTTCATTTTCAACGGTCTCCATATCTTCATCTTCCTCACCATCCTTTTTCTCGGCTGGCTTCTCATAAACTGCTTCCATTGGCGATACAACGACGCCATCCCAAACAGACATTTCCCTTGCAATACTGGTATTACCCTCGAGACCAAGAATATGTTTGTACCCTCCATGAGCAAGAACTCGTAAAAGAGTTTGCGCAGTCATACAACACAAATCTTGTTGCTCCAGCGTCATGACAATGTGAACTCGACCAAATCCAACTTCGCATGGATCCCCGATACCAGCCGATCCAGGTAGAAATAGCCCAGAAGCTAATAACTGGAAGAAACGCCTGAATGCCAAATTAATGGGTAAAGCTTGTCGGCTGGGATTATTCATAATACACAAATGTGCCAACAAATCTATCATCCAAGGAGTCAATGGTTGGAATCCTTCAAACCGTTTTGTAAGATCTCTTAAAATCCTAATCAATACTTTAATTGATGAGTGATGAGCGTTTTCCTCAAACCATCTGGTATGCCTGATCGCCGCTAGATGCCCTTGCATTAATTTTGCATCCAGATGTATTTCGGGTTCCAATTTTCGAATATTTTGAGGTAATGTTGCAATCAGTACTCGCACTCTAGCCTGCCAATTTGCAATATCGAAACCTTTATCATGGTTCATTGTGGAAATTACATCTGCTTTGGTAACCACTTCCGTTTTCATCAAATTTTTTAAATCTTCTTCAACTTTTTTCGCTAAAGCGTCACATGCTTCTTTTGTAGGAAGGGTTTTTAATACAACAACAATATCGGCGACATTATACCCCGTTATCATTGTACCTTTCTTAAATGATCCGACTTGGCGAACTTCCTCCAATTGCTAGAATAAAATATGTAATAAAATAGGTAGTCGTGTACTGTTTTTAGCTATTACACTTACGCATGTATTGAAATCTCCAGGAGCTACAACCAAATTGTCCAAAACACTTTGCACTTTAGCCACAAGGTTTGCAATTGCTGTTTGTTCAATTGCTGTCTGATTAAGATCTTGATTGCGTTTTAAAAGTGCCGTAGTTAACGCAGACTCGTCAGTAAGAGGACCAACTCTCGGAAATGCAACTTCAGCCAAAGTTAAGTCAAAAGGGTGTCTTGGAACAAACACTTTCTTAAAAGGAGACGATCTAACTCCTCCACCTCCCCCACCGCCTACACCACTATTTCTCATGTTGTTGCGCCCTGTATTATTCCGTAGACCACCACGAACCATATTTTTATATGATTTTTTGATAATACTTGATAAAACGATAAGCAAGTGGTTAAATGCTTTTTATTTGACAATAGGAATAAAATAATTGCGGTCTTACTTTGGGAAATTTACGACAACCCCCGTTCGCGTATATGTTATTCCAAATTGGAATAATTTTCAACTAACTTTTTTGCTGGTAAAATGGTAATAGAATAATTCTATTCTACCTATAGTTTTAATATCCACCACCAGGCCAGTTTTATTGAATACTTTTATTTTTAAATGTTGGCAATAAAAAATAAAAGTGATTAGAACTTTCTGAATAAAAAAAATTACTAAACTACCCAAGTATTTTTACTTTCGACTTTTCCCCTTTTTATCGAACAATAGTTCGACTAATGGCTGGACTATAGATGGAATAAAAAGAATAAAAAGAATAACGTAAGAGAGCGAAAGAGAGGGTTTACATGCAATCGACTATACTGAGAATAATAAATATAAAAAGAATAACAGAAATTGCGTTTAATTTTTTTTCATTTTTGCTGTCACTTAAAAAGAATAACCGAGCGATAATTTTCGCCCAAAGAATAAAAAACTTAATAACTACAACAACAAAACTCAAATAAATTTTAGTGCGTTGAATATAATATGCATATTTACTTTTTTATATAAGGGAATTTTAAATTATTCGTGTGTTTTATCTTTTCTATTTATAAGATATTCATGTATACATATGTTAATATGAATATAATATCAGAAATAATTTGCAATACACTGTAGAATTGTATTTTTCTAAACCTAACCTAAAAAAATACTTTATCGAATTGTGGTGATTTAAATCGCATATAAACAATTTTTATAATTTTAAAAACATATATTTGTTGATATAAATACGTTTATACTCAAAAATATTGTAGTTTCATTCATAATTGTAGGAAATATATCACAAAAATATATGAATAAAAAATATTTCAAGTCATCTATGGCCGGAATGTCAAATTGGAATAATAATTTTTTGTCTTCGTTTCTTACGTTATTCTTTTTATTCTTTTTATTCTATCTATAGTTCCCACATAATGGCTGGACTATGCATTCGACTATACTAATGAATATAAAAAGAATAACCGAGCGAAAATTTTCGTCCAAGAATAAAAAACTTAATAACTACAACAACAAAACCCAAATAAATTTTAGTGCGGTGAATATAATATGCATGATTATTTTTTTATAAGGGGATTTTATATTATTCGTGCGTTTATCTTTTCTATTTATAAAATATTCATGTGTATATATACTAATATGAATATAATATCAAAAATAATTTTCAATACACTGTAGAATTGTATTTTTCTAAACCTAACCTAAAAAAATACTTTATCGAATTGTGGTGATTTAAATCGCATATAAACAATTTTTATAATTTTAAAAACATATATTTGTTGATATAAATACGTTTATACTCAAAAATATCGTAGTTTCATTCATAATTGTGGGAAATATATCACAAAAATATATGAATGAACTTAATATTTCAAGTCATCTATGGCCGTAATGTCAAATTGGAATAATAAATTTTTGTCTTCGTTTTTTACGTTATTTTTTTTATTCTATCTATAGTTCAGCCTATAGGACTGGTTGGGCTATACCAAACCAAATTATTTTTAACGAAATACGTCAAATCATACTGGAATACCAACTGTTAAATAAAAAATGTTTTGATGTTAAACTTTGGATACCGGACTTTAGGTGTTGCATTATCTAGTCAGTTACTCAGTTCAGTACAATAATAGCCCAAAAATGATCAAAGTAAGAAAATTTTGACAAAACGATTACATATATCATAAATAAAAAACTAAATTAATATTTTAGAATATAGCAGCAGCAGTTAATAACCAATTTAAAAATTATTTCTACAATCAGTTTGGCCAGAATCATTTTGTGTTGCGAAATATTACCACAGCAGTTAAGGCTCACACTGAAACGTGTAACATAAATGTGTCTTCTGATAATTTAGATAAGTTATACAGTAATGTTGAATTGGAAGTTAAGTGTGCTGATCCTGAAATACTAAAAAGTTACGCAATTTTTGTAACTTCAGCCGCAAATAATTTAGGCATGGATGTTGGAAAATGGTAAATAAATTGTACAATATGACATCTGCACTTAGAAATTTCTATATTATTTGTAGTTGGGCTCTTCGAAAATCTAAAAAAGATCGTCTAATTTTACTAAAATCTGTTCATATTTATAAGAAACATCGTGTACAGTATGAAATTCGAACCTATTTTCGGTTTGTGAGATTCCATAAGCTAACTGGTTCCACTTTGGCCACATTCTTGGAGTACATTGAACGTAACTTACCAGAAGGTATTGCAATGAAAATTTCAAAAACGGAAGTGCAATCATTACCGGTACATTTATCTACAGCTCCTCATTAGAGCTGTTAAAATATAACTAGATTGTGTTGTTTAAATAAATATAATTGAAAAAAGGTGAATTTTTGTTCTTTCTAAATTTGAACATTTATTACAAGCAGTTTTTTAGCGCTATGCAATATAAGCTCAAAACAACAAGAGCGAAGACAGCGAGCGAAACGTTTGTCATATTACAAAACACCGAAAACATGCAATACATACAAACACAACCATCGACGTTGGCGAGGACGATTTTTTCGTCGAAACAAATTTCGAGTCTATTTTTATCGCTAGCGAAACAATGTTGCCAACTGTTTTTTTATATTATTTAAGTTGGTAATCCTATAACATTATTAACCATTTTTTCAATCGATTTCCATTTATTTCATTTCTATGCTTCGTTGAAAAAAATCTGTTATGGTTTCTTAATGTTTAATGGCCTAAGACCCAACGTCATGTGCCAAAAACACAAAAGATAAACAATTTTTATAATTTGTCGTGGTTATGTCGTTTGTAGTTGTTTTTCATCGCCATGCGCTGATTCTATTGTTTTGTTAGCTACGATATTTTTTATTTATTCGTCGACTTGTTCTGTTTTTAGCTATATAGGCAGACAGGAATATATATATATATATATATATATATATATATATATATATATATATATATTTCATATATATATATTTCAAAATCTAAAATATTAGTCCTACTCTATACATATAAAATAAACAATCGCCGTGTTTTAATAGCCGTGTTTTTTATTAGCGCCCGATAGCTATATCCGGAGCACGTAATTTTCTATGTCAAAACGTATATTTAGCGCGCTATTTTTGCATATAATTAATTCATTTAATTATAAACTAAGATTTTCATTCTTCTTTTTACTTAAAAATCGATAAAAAAATATCTTGCTCTACCTATTTCTCGGGAGCCGGCTATTGCTATCCATTTGAAAGGGAAATTTTAAATTTCCTTTGTTTTGTACAACCCTTAAACCATTAGAAAATTAATAGCTGTCTTTTTTTTATTGGAGTATAGGAGATGCTGGTACGTAGTTACTTATTCTACATAACCATATATATAAATCCCCCTATTAATACTGGGATGTATCCGAATTTCCACCTCGGTCCTCCTTCAACCGATGGTAATTGCGGCAGGCACTCACTTTTATGTTTATATTAATTAAATAAATAATATCTTTTAACAATTTATTAACATTTTTTATTAATAATTAAAGGCCAGAATGTATATCAGTCATGTATAACATAACATCTAAATACAATATGTACCTCTACAATATCATTTAGGGATGCATAAAAATCGTATTGATTTTGCAAAACCAAAATCAAGTAAAACGCATCTATACACCAAAATGCCATCGCACAATAGATGGCATGGCAAACAATTATGTTGGATTAAAACATATTGTAAACGGGTGCACCAAAATATATTGGTGCATAGCAAAACCAGAAAAACCGGTGTTTTATTTTATTATTATTAAAAATTATAAAGTCCGCTAAATCGTACGCGATAAGCCCATCTTAAATTAAATATAAGGTACTGAAATAGGTTAGGGTGGTCGGGCTTAACGAAACTCGACAATGCCTCAGCTAATTTCAATGTATCTTGTCTAATATTATGAAATAATTGAATTTGAGATTTACTTATTTATTTATTAACAAACGTTTAGTGAACCACGTACCCCATTTTAAATGTAGAATTCCACTCATATAAGAAGCGAAATCCCAAAATATCCAAACTGTTCCCATCTGTTACCTCTTTGGCTTTTCTTATTCCAACCTAATCTTCTGATACACCCCTTAAGTGTGTGATTCTAATTATTAATACAATTTAAACGGCATTCTACAAAAGAAACACAAAACAAATTAGGTCATTTAATGAAATTCACGATCAAATCTAGCTCGTTTACTGTGGGCAACCGTGTTTTGAATATGAAATGACGTTCGAGAGGACGCGTTCGTTGGAGTAACCATTATAAGTATCACACAGCAGCACTCAAGTTTTTAACTTAAAAACTTATTCACTAGATTCGAGATTCCTAGGGATTCTCCTGGACAGTAAGCTCAGTTGGAAGCCAAACACGATGGAAAGAGTAAAGAAGGCCACTGTGGCACTCTACTCTTGTAAAAACGCCATTGGAAGGAAATGGGGCCTGAAACCGGAGCTGGTGCACTGGCTTTACACGGCAGTTGTAAGGCCCATACTGCTGTACGGTGTGAGTGTGTGGTGGCCAGCTCTGGAGAAATCATCATATACTAACATGATGGCGAATGTGCAGAGGGCAGCCTGTTTGCTCATTAGTGGGGCTCTGAAAACCACCCCCACTAGTGCCTTAGAGGTCATGCTGCATCTTCTCCCATTGGATATTATCGGTAAGCAAATGGCGGTTAATACGGCCGCCCGGCTATCAGCGACCTCTGGTTGGAAGTTCCTGCAAAAGGGGCACTCAACTATAGTCAATTCGGTGAGGCATGACTTGGAGAATTTAGATTATAAAATACCCATGTTGTGCTTCGACAAGTGTTTTAAGGTGATTCTCCCCTCTCGGGAGGATTGGAACAGAGGTCTCCTTATCGAGACCGGGACAGTTAATTTCTTTACCGACGGCTCCAAGCTCGATGGTAGAGTGGGAGCGGGTGTGTTCTGTGGGGGAATTAAATGTCAATTTATCTTTTCGTCTACCTGATTACTGCAGCGTGTACCAGGCTGAAGTTATAGCGATCGAAGAGGTCATGAACTGGTTGAAGCATAATGTGATATCGTGCATTGATATCACTATTTATGTGGACAGTCGGGCGGCCATTCTTTCGCTGGATTCAGTTTCCCTGGCGTCACGGATGGCATTGAATTGTCATACATCTCTTAACGAGATGAGTGAGCATTTCAATATCCAGTTGGTCTGGGTTCCGGGTCACTCTGACGTTGAGGGGAATTGCAGGGCAGACGAGTTAGCAAGGTACGGTACAACTCTCCAACTGGAATCAGGGAGAGAATGTTTAGGGAGACCTATGTCTATGCTGAAAACGGCAAGCCATAGGAAAGCAGTTGCCTTGGCGAATGCTAGTTGGCTTGAGAGTCCAACCGGTAGGATAGCGAAGCAAGTATGGCCTGTGCTGAACTTGAAGCGCTCTAAGATCTTAATCACACTAGGGAAGCGTGATTTAGGTAGAATTGTAAGGGTACTTACCGGACACTGCCTTTTCGGAGATCATGCGAGAAGGCTGGGTCTAGATTCAAATGATTTCTGCAGAAGCTGCAGGGACGAGGAGGAGGAGGAGACTCTTGTTCACTTTCTATGCTCATGCCCTGCGCTAGCTGGCAGAAGACATGATCACTTGGGCAAATACACCATGGACAGCCTCTCTGATCTCGAAAGCTGCAATGTGCGAGATCTTTTACGCTATATTAATAGCACTAAATGGGTTTAAGGAGTTTGATGATGTCGGATCCTGTGGTATCACAATGGCCTAAGTGTGCTATGGCAGCCACTGAAACCTAATCTAACCTAACCTATTCACTAGATTTATTATTGTGTACAACTACATATTTTTGTTAAATTTATCTACTTTATTACGTAATTTGTTTGAGGTTTAGTATGTTTTAGAAATTTTTTGATGCTTTGAGCAATAACAAATAAATTAATTTGAGGTTAATTTAAGAACTTGTCAAAAATTTCTCCTCCATATTTTATAGCAGAACACTTTTTAGATATTTTCGTTAACCACAATATATAAACAACATATTTTGTTTTCATCACAAAAATGATATTAATTTGTTTACTAATTTTTGGGATATAAAATAATTGTCAATTATTAAAAATAAAGATTTTTAGATATTTATTTAAATAATTTAAGGTTAGTTTTTGTTGATTTCAAAATTTCCCCAATTTTTTCTACCATAAAATAAAAATGTTGTGTCTCAGTCGCTCTAATGTAAATTTTAGTTCTTGTCTTTGTCCGATGTTCAGCACAATTTTTCTGTTTTCTCCATGGAACAGCGCCATTTGGGCCTATTTAGACGTGTATGCACTACATGATGTATTTTCCTCGCCTCTTACCTCTTCGCCAATAAACTTATTTTGGAGTAGGGATATTTGCAAAATTTTTTATTGCGGAACGAGTTGTTATACACTAATACAATGAAGAAGCAATAAAAAAAATGTTTGGTTCGATTTTTTTGTTTTTGTTTTTTGCTGTTCATTTGTAATTTGACTATTCGTTGCTAAGCAACATACGAAATAAAAATAATTTTACGCATACAAACACAAGTTGCAATTGGTGCCAACAGTTTTATAGTTTACGTCTAAACGCGAATGATGTAATGATGTCATGTACTGTTATCATGTACTACATACTCGTGTGGAAAGCCTCATTAGAGTATATGAGAATTTGAGTAATTTGAGTTGTGCATGTGTGAATGCACACATACTTTAAAAGAGGCGGGGCTTGTACATTAAACATTATGGCGCCATTATATTTTGTAAGGGAAATAAAACGAAAAAATATGTTAGATAATTTTAAAAAAATTTATTTCAAATTTATTTTTTAATATATAATTTAATATTTAATATTACAATACAAATTTTATCAACAGAAATTATTATTTACTTCTGGAACGATTTATTTTAAAAAATAATAACACTATTGAAAAATTTTCATTATTCACTATATTTTAAAAAAACAAAGTTTCCACTTCACAAAAATTATTTTGTACTTAATGGCGTCGCAAACCATACTGTGGTTTTATATACTTATTCTATTCTCAACAACACACGAGCACACTATAAACCCAAAATGTCCAACCTTTGCCGACTATTTAGTCATATTTTCGGAAAAAATCTTGTACATTAATATTTTTTTCCATTTGCCCAACATATAACAGAACGGAAAAAATATTAATGTACCAGATTTTTTCCGCAAATACGACGTAGAGTCGGAAAAAGTTAGACATTTTGTGTTTATAGTGTTTTGTATGAATAAAATAATGTATATAACAATATAGTTTTGTTTGCGACGCCATTCATTAGAGAAGTAAACGAGAAGTAAGTAGTATTAACTTGTGTGAAGTGAAAATTGTATTGTTATTTTAAAATATGTATAGTGAATAATGAAAATTTTTCAATAGTGTTATTACTTTTTAAAATAAATCGTTCCAAAAGTAAATAATAATTTCTGTTGATAAAATTTGTATTGTAATACTAAATATTAAATTATATATTAAAAAAAAATTTTAAATAAATTTTTTTTTAATTATCTAACATATTTTTTTGTTTTATTTCCCTTACAAAATATAATGGCGCCATAACATTGAATGCACAAGCCCCGCCTCTTTTAAAGTATGTGCGCACACACACATGCACAAGTTTTTGTTTACTCAAATTCATCATTTGTCCGATTTTTAGCGACAACGTTCATAGGAAATATTTAAATATTTCGGACACTTTTGCTGACAAAAGTCGGTGATGATTTCATCAAAATGTCAGGAAATTGCAGAAATTTTCGGAAATAAAAATACTTGGGGTGTTGGTGAAAATAAAATATGTACTTATGTCAGAATCTACTTAAATATAAGTCCTGCTAACTCCACAGATATGAAATAAACAATAACTAACTAAAGATGTATTGGTAATTTTTTTCTATAGTATTTTTTTTTTAAAATTGAGTATAAATGTGTAGGTGCAGAAACGACAAAAAAATATGAAAAAAAAATTCAAATTTACATTACATTGTTAGTGTATCCAACACACTCTTTGGTAGTTTTTTTTATATAGGTATCTGTCAATGAGCGTTAGAGCAGGACTTATATTTAAGTAGATTTTGACTATGTATATAAAAATCATTGTTGTTTGCGATGCCATTTAAACAGTTCTGTTAGTGATGAAAAGTGAAATATTTTAAAATATTATATAAATATTTTTAACAATTATTTAATTTTAAATTATTTTAAAGTGTTAATATAAATCGTAATACCTAGTATAAGTTATAAACAGTTAAAGTTCTTGTGTATTAACTTCCCATTTTTAAAGTAAGTAAATAGGAGCATTATGTAGTTAGATAATTTATTGTTGTTAAATTACTTAAGAATTTTATGATCGATTGTTAATTCGATCGATACAATAATGGAAATACGAAATTCAAAAGAAAACAAAAATGGTCGGTTTGGTGCGTTTTATTTTATTACATAGCAAAAATTTTGCTAATAAAACAGATGTTTTCGATTTTTTTCTAATGCTATGTAGTGTGTTTATAAAATATTTATTTAAAGAATTACTAATTTCTGAATATGTATGTTATTTTATTGTGTCTAAAATAAATTAAAAAATTAATAGTTTTATTATTATATTTCTGGTTATTTATTGTTCTATGAGCCTCAATAGAAAACCTACAAAGATCAAAAAGCTTCTGCTAGTGTTATGTACAGGGTTTATATAAACTCGAAGAACGGATGAATGTAACTCAGCGCAAAATTAGTACTGTACGGGCTGATTCAGATAGTTCTTAGAGCGGCTTAAAGTACTTAACCTAAATAGACTTTATATTACGTCAATTTTTTTTTCGTTGGCCCAAAACGGTTTTGTCATTGTCAATTTCATTTGAATAATTCTTAAATTTTAGCATAATCATCGTACATGTTTGTTAATTCTCGAGAGTGCTTTTACCAAAACATTTAGTCCAATATAAACTTGATTTCATGAAATTGATTTTGCGTAGTTGAATTGTTTCTTTACGTATCGCATAGTAGAAAAGAACCAACCAGTCGCGAAGAACACATTAAAACAAATTTGAGCAAGCTATATCATGCTTGTTTTGACATGCACAAGGTATTTGGGTTTTATAGAAAAGTGACGAATTTCTCGTCACTAAAAATTCGAGACGTGAAATTCGTATTAAATACCAACCGGTCGACTGTTTTCTTGTACGCCTTTTATGTCTCTAGCGTTAATTCGAAGATTTCAATTTTGCAAGTATGTACATAATTTAATTCTAATTGAATTAAAAATATAATATTTTTGTTGTAATTAAACACAGAATCAAAGAAATGGCAGAAAGGAGCAGACAAAGAAGGACGAAATTAGAACTCGAGAGGAAGCTTCCGGAACATAAAACATCGGAAGCGAGCTATAAAATTTCAACATCGCGTATCACGTCATGTGATAACTCAAATATTTCGGAAATTCAAGTTGAATTTTTAGACCAAAATTTGTCGAGTATGACGGTGATTATAGAGATGCAGTTCCACCATTAGCTAGTGATTCTTCGTTTAGTTCGATTGATTCTCCATTGGATCATCCAAACGTTAATATTTTTAAACTAAAGGAAGATTTACAGCGTATTGCCGTAGATACGACTATATGCGGAGAAACGATAAATTCAATTTTAAAAATTCTCAATAACTATTTTCCATGGCTCCCAACTAATGTTAGACTTCTAAAGAATACACCTCGTGTAGCATATGTATCGGTTTTTGGATTAGGAGTATCGTATTTTTATTTAGGATTATCCAGGGCTATTGATTATTTCCTCAGAAAATATGATTTGATTAGTTTTGGTAGTTTAGAAATTGATTTAGGGATTGATGGTTTACCTGTTTCGAAAAGCTCCAATAGTCAGATATGGCCATTAATGGTTAATATAGTAGGATTTGAAGACATTTTTATAATTTCATCTTGTCATGGTAGATCGGAACATATAGATATCAATAAATTTTTAAAATATTTCATAGAAGAAATGGAGATAATATTGGTTTTGATTGTGGTAGTAAAATTGTTAAAATTAAAATCTTATTCTTATTACGGTCTCTTATTTGCGATAGTGATGCTAGGTGTAAAGTCCTCTGTGTTAAGTCTCATTCTGGTTATTTCTCGTGCACAAAATGTACGATAAAAGGTAATTTATTTTTAAATAAGGGTCATATCATTTTTCCATACTCGCAGGCATTAGAAGCTACTAGTAGAAGGGACCTTAGTTTTAAAAACAGAGTAGATTCAAAACACCATAAAACCTTAGAGGCCATTCTACTAGAAAATCATAACTTTGGGTGTGTCAGTCAAGTACCTATTGACTACATGCACTGCGTTCTCCTAGGGGTAATGAAGCAATTGATATCACTGTGGATTAAAAAATGAAAGTGTTCGTTTTCTTTGTCAAATCTCCAAGTCAAAAAAATTTCAGACAATTTGATGAAAATTAAATTGCCATATGAATTCAACATGCATCCAAGAGGTTTGGAGGAATTTGAACGCTGGAAGGCGACGGAATTAAGACATTTTCTACTATATTCTTTTCTACTTCTATTCTTCTTAAAAGATTTGTTAGAAATATGGAGGAATTATATGGGAAGTCTTGTGGTACATTCAATGTACACAGCTTGCTACATTTACCTGATGAATTTTTAAAATATTCCACAACACTACATGACAAAAGCGCTTTTAAATTTGAAAATTTTTTATTGTCTGTTAAATTAAAAATAAAATCATCACCATTGCAACAATTTTTCAGCCGACTATCTGAGATATATTCAATAGAACCGATAATAGAAAATTAAAGGGACATCTTAATGGCAAATATTTCAGAAGTGTACTTCTACAATCCTTTAAACTCTCCATAAATTTTCCAAATAATTATTGCATGGTTTCTTGCAAAATTTTTAAAATAGCTTCCATTTTTGAAAACGAAGGAATAATTCAGTTAGAAGCCCATATGGTAGAACAGTTATTGAATTTGTATGATATTCCATTCGAATCTTCTAAGCTTCATATTTATTCGACTGATTTAGAAATAACTTAGAAAGAACTTAGAACTTTACCTTGTTGGATAAAATATATATGATATGATATGATATGATAGAGGCGTACAGGCCAGCCATAACGGCGATCCTAGGTACGTTACCATAATCCTGAAATATCAACAATCAAATAACAAATTATATCTGAATGCGAATAATATTTCAGCATCATGCGGGCCCAGGCCCTGCCTGCATCCTTAACAGATAAGGTTAGTTAGGAAAGGATGTTAGTCACAGAAACGACTAGGGCGAACCGCAGCAAAGTCATTTTCTAACTACTTAAATATATTAGAATGTTAGTCTCAATTAAATTCACACTCTAGATTAGAGTTTGTTAGTTAATTAATATAAGTTAGTTGTAGGATACTAATATTCATCATATGTATTCGGCATCAGTCCTACTAGACTGGTTAGGTTATTTAATTCACATCTATGGGTCATCTCATCATATACTGCTTGTAACCTTATTTTGCCCTATCTTCCCATCCAACACCATCTAACCGAGGGACTTCACGTTCGTAATGACACGGCAGTATTATCATACATATGATGACCTAAATATTCCGTCAATAATGTCAAAATAAAAAAAATTTAGATTCGGTATTGTCATTCAGCTACCTATATTTAAATTCATTCAACTAAAAGCAGGGTTAATTTATATCTAACATTCACACAACTTCACTAAAACATAACCTGAATTCAACCAGAAAGATCGTCGAAAAATAACATTCCATAGCAAAAAGTCTTTGGATCGTTAACATATTTGATTGTATTGAGTTTATGCTCAAAACGTAAGTAATTAAATAGACCCCCTGATCAAGAATGTTGCAATCACAATCTTCCCTGACCTTCCGGTATGTAAAAAAAAATAAATAAATAATAAATTTTAAATAATAATAAAAATAAATTGAATTATATTTGCCGACAACTTTATTGTTTTAAATCAGGACTTTCGACAAAATTTCAATTTATAGAATTGTTTAAAGTAAGTGAAAATTATTAAAATACGTTATGAAAATGTAATTAAATTAAAATAAAACCCAAATGGATAACACAATCCATCCAAATGATAAATTTCCCGTGTTAGAAAACTGTTTCCTCCTTTCATTAACATTTTATATATTTATCAATTTATATTATTCCACAAAAAGTCATTTTTGTCACAATACGGTGGCAACCCATTTTGAGTATACAAATTTTTGCTTATTGGGTAAGTTAAAATTCAATCTGTTGTAATTTCAAATTTTGGTTTCTCGGGTACAAATATTTTATGTACTTAAGTACATACAAAGGGAATTCCCTTGAAATGTCAGTTTCTATGTATAGTATACGATTATAAATTACGGTTCACATATATGTAAATAGTTATAATAACAATAACAATAATAAATAATTAACTTTTATATAATTAGAAAGAAAATTAGAATAAAAAGATACTTCTCTGATTGTATATGTGTTGTACATAATTTTCATAATAACTGTCTCAATTCACCTGTATTAACAGGTGAACTTCTAAAGAACAAAACTCACTCAAAAATAGCACATCACTCTCATACTACACATTCCTAAACTGATTTGAATTAAAATATCGTTTACCTTGTTGGATAAAATATCTAAAATTATTCGAATTAATAAAGAAAATGTAACTGTATATTTTCCTTTAGTTCATACGATATTTAACGATCCACCCACCACATGACGGAGACGATTGAAGAAGATACGGAGATTTATGCACAAGAATTTATTGATGAATGTAAGTGTAAATAGAACAAATTTGCGATCAGTGTGATTTTAAATAATTTTAATTTTTGACATTTCAGCTCATCTTGACTCAGAATTGACTTCCTATAGCAACCAACCTGTATTGAGGAATCAGGATCATCAAAGTATTAGTTCACAAGATTTTATTGAAAGTAAATATTACAAAAAGCACAATACAATTTGTAGTCTGTGGTACTATTCTGGTATTATCTGGGGATAGGTAATTGGTAAAAATATGTTCATATCGTTTTTTATTGAAATTTATTTTTTGGGCCTACTGATGGAAATAGTTTGGTTCCAACACACTGAGGTTTAATTAAAAAGAACAAATTTCTGGGAAAAGAATTTGCTTAATTAACTTTGTTTTGAACTTTTTTGCCCTAAACTAGTTCCATCATGAACTAAAAAATACAATTCAAACAAAAATGCCATCAAAGTATTTTTACCAATTCCCTATCCCCAGGGAAAGCCTGATAGCAACTAATGTTAATAATAAATACAATATTTAATTATGATTTTCAGCTCAAGAGGACTCAGGAACCATGTCTTATGACAATTTTTGTAGAATTCGCTCAGGTATGATAATTAAAATATATTAGGGAAATGCTTAATCTAACAAAATATTTCTTGAGAATTTTTTGAATAACACAAGTATTATAATTTAATACAGATTATGTATCTATTCTTTATTTTATGGTACCTTTAAGATTGTTTCAACGCAAATTAAAAATATGTATATGTAATTGTAATTACACACATGTGCCTATTTTATAATGATATTTTATACATTTGATTTATTCAGGAGATAGAAAACCGTTTGTGTCAACACAAAACAACAAGGAGGTGGCAGGACCTAGGAAAATCGGATCAATAACAGGATATAAGCTCGTTGATCAAGAACGGTTACAGAAAATGGAGGAAAATATAGAAGTTATTAAAAAAGGGCAAGCAGCTCTATTAAAGGAATTTATTAATTTGCGAGAAAATAGATTAAATGTCAGGCACCTCATTGACATGGAAAATAGAAAATTTGAACTCCCGTTCTTGAACTTGAAACGTTTGTAAATTTCGATAACACTCTAATAAATGACAAGGAATCTGCTCGACAGTTGGTAATGAAAATTTAATTAAATGTTAAATTGATATATTTATCAATTTTGTTAGTTATTTTTTATTTTCAGAAGTATATTTTTTTTGAAAGAGACGGAGTTCGACGGGATAAAAAAATTTATCCGAACTAATTTAAAAAATATTTTCACGGCGCAATTGGCGGAGCAGTTTTCCTATAACGGCCACCACAAAAAACTCGCTGCGTCAAAATTTCAGATAATAAAATTATTAAAGGGTAATTATAATAAACAATAATTTTTTGTCAAGTTTTATTTATATTTATTAATTTTAGATTGTGCGTTAGAAAAGTTCCTCCAAGCCACCGAAACACAGTTTGGAGCCTGCGCTACGCAGTATTTTTATTATATTAAAGATAAAGCGACTAAACTTTACAAAAAAAAGCAGAGAAACGACTGACACCAGAACTCGTTTGTGATTTTGCGATTAGTTAGTAATTAAGATTATTTTTTTATATTCCTTTTTTTAATATTTATTTTAGTTAGTCAGAATGAATTCAGTCATTAAAATTATATTTTTATTAATATATATGTGATAAATATGGTCAATATATAACTATATGATTATGATTGCTGTAACAAAACAAAAAATTTCTATTAAAATTTGTTGAAATTGTAATCTACCATTTTTTTGTTTTATTTCCGTTAAAAAATATCGAGCCATAATATTCAAAACGCGTAAGCCCGCCCATTTGGAAGCACGTGCGCACTCACACATGCACAAGTTTTTATTTACTCAAATTCATCATTTGTCCGACTTTTAGCGACAACCTTCATAGGAAATATTTAAATATTTTGCTGACAAAAGTCGGTGATGATTTCATCAAAATGTCAGGAAAATGCAGAAATTTTCGGAAATAAAGAAAAATTCATAAAAAGAACATTAACCAAAATTGTATCATTCCACGATCATAGGAAATATAGACACGGATAGAATATTCCAACATCAAATGGAACGGGAACATTACGATCGTAATGGGAATCGCTAAAGTTATAGAAGACAAGACATTCTATCCTATACTATCAATAGGATCAAGGGAAATATATACATGCAATTAATAGAATATTTCAACAACTAATGGATAATACCGATCGTAATGGGAATCGCAAAAGATATAGAAGATATGAAGTTCTTCTGCACGTGATAAAGGATTCAACTTATGAACCAATGATAAAACCATTGGAAAACATCGAAGCTCACAAAAATATTGTAAAAGGTAACACCGAGTTATGAAAAATGTTTATACTAAGAGATCATTCCTCTCGATTCATCTTATAAACGACAGATGGACCGAAATTCAAGAGAATTGAAATACCAAACCAAACAAAATCGAGTACGTTACAGCAATGAAGTTGGTTTTAAATAACTGTGAATTTTGGTTTGATATTAAAATATATACAGGTAACTCTATGGTTCTCCGATGGAATCATCCACTTCAAGCTCAAACTTATAAAAATTAATTGTGAAAATACTAGTGCTTTGTCAGTTTATTTATTCGAAACCTATTCACTTAATCACTTAATCACTCTAATTTTGTTGTTGATGTTATTTTAAAAAATTTATTTGGGCTATAAATCGGTATCTATTTACGAGTATATATATGATTAATTAGATTATTTACATAATTTACCTACAGTTTACAAATACAATTTCTACGTATTTTTGTTTTAATTAAATCAATATTTCGTTTGTAAAAAAAATTCTTCTACTGATTTTTGTTTACTGTAATATATTTACAAACAAATGAAATGACCGTTTATGGTCATTTCATTTTTTTGTTTTACTTTTTGTTTTTTGTGCTTTTAATTATATCGTTTTATTCATTTTTCTAAACAAATTTTATTTTAATAATTATTGTAAGTTGATTTTATCGATTATATATACGCCATAAAGACGGATAGGGATCCTGTTCGGAACGTAGACAAAATAAACAAAAAAATTTATTTACACACGCCTACAAACAAAAAAGTGATTATTCCTAATATCAATATAGCTCGCTACTGGTCCGTTGTTGTATATTATATAATATATAAGCACATACCTATAAATATACAAAATGTAGTTACGATGTTATAAAATAAGCACGAATATCAGCGAATTTCCAAACTGAATTTGAGACAATACCAGTTTCATTCAAGGTTTCAGCTTCTAATCTAATGTGTAAAACATCGTAAAATTATTTAGATTTGTAATCCAAATAATGTTTTACTGAGATAAGTATTTTACGTACATACACGTACATACACTGTTTTTCTCACAATTTAATATTTCTTATCAGTTCTATAAATGATACTTCTTAAACATGAGTAAAAAAGATCAAGAATTTAATTTAAATTCAATTTTAGCCGAAATTGGCAGTTTTGGTAAATTTCAATTAGTAAATCTATTATTATTAGTAGTGCCGTTATCACTTACATCTATTTACACATTATCGTACGTTTTTACCGCGGGAAATTTAAATTATCGATGTAAAATTTCATCATGTGATAGTGAAAATGTTACAAATAAATATATTCCAACGTGGTTAGAATACGCAGTGCCATTTGAAAACGACCTACCCACTAAATGTGAACACTACGTTTTTTCTAATAAAAGTCGACTCGATGATGTTTGTGATGGCGAAAATTTTAGAAGAAATGCAACAGAAACATGCAACGACTTTGTATACGAAAGTGAAGAAAAAACTATTGTGAATGAGGTAGAGTTTTAAAACACATAACATAATGCTATCAGATTTTCGTAGACGTGCATTAAAAGTTTGTGCCTGTATTTTAATCAAATTTTTATATCAACGTTTCTGAATAAAGAACTTTTACGCTTTTAGTGGAACCTGACATGCCGTGAAAATCAATGGAAGTTATCGCTAGTCGGAACTATCAATGTCGTTGGGACTTTTTTGTGCTTACCACTCACTGGTATTATATCTGATTTATATGGAAGAAGGTTTGCTTTTATAATGGGGATGATAGCGTGCGCTTGTTTTGGTATATTAAGGTCATTTTCATGGAGTTATATTTCATTTTTGGCGTTCGAATTTCTCGATCCGTTATTTGGATCAGGATCATTTACATCTGGATACATTCTAGGTAAATATTAAATTTAAACTAATATTAATTATTATATTAATATTTTATCATTTATCTGCAGCATTAGAATTAATTGGCCCAAAACACAGGCTAATTGGCGCTACTTTAATTAGCTTTTTTTACAGTTTTGGTGGTGTTGTCTTGGGGATAATAGCAATGTACACACAAAACTGGAGAGTTTTACTACGTATTGCTTATATTCCAGCATTTTTCTTTATTTCATATGGTTGGTTTGTCCCGGAAAGCGTGCGATGGTTGCATACAAAAGCACAAACAGATCAGGTTATAAAAGTTCTGAAAAAGGCAGCTAAGGTTAATAACGTTGTACTGCAAGATTCGACTATGCAAGAGCTTCAAAATTTAAGGGATGAAGAAAAGGATCAAACCAGAACTGAAAAGAATGAGGGCTATGGAATAATGGAAATTTTTAACTTTCCATCAATGGTAATCCGAGTAGCTTCGTGTGCATTATGTTGGTTTACTACGACATTCGTATACTTTGGGCTAAGTTTAACCTCGGTTACATTAAGTGGGGACAAATTTACAAATTTTATATTATCCAGCGTAAGTGAACTTCCTGGATACATTTTATTTTTCTACTTAAATAATACTATTGGTCGAAAGAAGACACTCTCTGGATCATTAATAGTAAGTGGTATCTGCTGTATTGCTTCAATATTTTCGACTTCAAACAAAATATCGAGTTTTTTATTATTTTTAATTGGAAAGTGTTCTATTACAATTTCATTTTCGACACTATATATTTATTCAACGGAATTATTTCCAACAAAGTTGAGGCATAGCCTTTTGGCACTGAGTTCTGGAGTTGGTCGTATTGGAAATATGTTAGCTCCTCAGATGACATTAGTAGGGATATATGTCAAATATTTACCAATGTTTTTATTTGGTGGCTTTGCATTTGTTTCAGGTTTACTAGCTCTAAACTTCCCAGAGACGTTAAATAAACCGCTCCCAGATTCATTAGAAGAAGCAGATCAAATGAAAATCAATAAACCGCGAAATATTGAATCTACTTGTTGAATATGTATGTAATTTTAAGAATTAGACAAATTAACATAAGTAGGTATAACTGAATTAACTTCTTGCTACAAATGCATATTCTTTCACAACTTTCACATATTCTCCTGCAAATGCAACAACAACTCGAAAGTTGTTGTATAATAGAAAATGAAAGAATGTGCATTTTTGCAAAGCCAATCTACATAAATCAAGCCTGCCTATTAAAACGCACTTTCAAATACGGGAAATAAATTATAAGCAAAAAACTAAATTTTCATACATTTTGTATGGGAGATAGCATTATGTTAAATAAATAAAACATGAATTAAAAATATTGTAAAGTTGATATTTTTTACATAAATTGATGACATATAATACTGTGAGCAAAAAATAGAAAGACATGAAACGTGGGTAACTGCAGCAGGGAAACTTTCGAATTTCATAATGAAACTTTGCATACCGATTAAGCCCAATTTGTGCTAATTAGTGCTCACGGGAAAAAATTAGTGCTAGTCCAGGAGTCGAAAAAACGGGAAAATAAAATTTCAAATTTCGCCTAAAAGACGGAAAAAATAAAACCCAATTTCTAGAAAAAAACAGAAATAATTTAAGCCTAATTTTAAAACTTTCTAAAGGCCGCTAAACTGATGAAATTTGTGCTTATCATAGAAATATAATTTTCATTCATAAGTCGAGGAAAACCAAACCAGCCCCTGAAAGATGCTATATTAAAAAAACGGAGATATATCGTTCAATAATACTTGTGTTGAACAACAAATAAAACAATAGAAATAAAATGTTCTAAAATCCAAGGCATAAGCAATTTAGATAGTATATTCCTACCAGGTATGTTCATTGCCATCCGAAAAATATAGTGGCTGAATTTTTGCTAATCCAGAATTGGCCCAATTCCATTGAACAACAACGTTCGTTGAATGAACAATTTTCTGACAAAAAGTGTTCTAGAAACCGATGAAGTTGGCAATTCTGATTACATATTCCGATCAGATAAGTTCATTGCCATCCGAGAAATTTGGTGGCTGAATTTGTGCTAATCCAGAATTGGCCCAATTCCATTGAACAATAACGACCGTTGAATGAACAATTTTCTGACAAAAAGTGTTCTAGAAACCAATGAAGTTGGCAATTCTGATTACATATTTCGATCAGATAAGTTCATTGCCATCCGAGAAATTTGGTGGCTGAATTTGTGCTAATCCAGAATTGGCCCAATTCCATTGAACACAACAACGACCGTTGAATGAACAATTTTCTGCTAAGAAGTGTTCTAGAAACCAATGAAGTTGGCACTTCTGAAAAATAATCCGAAATCCGAAAAATATAGTGGCTGAATTTGTGCTAATCCAGAATTGGCCCAATTCCATTGAACAACAACGACCGTTGAATGAACAATTTTCTGCTAAAAAGTGTTCTAGAAACCAATGAAGTTGGCACTTTTGATTGCATATTCCGTTCAGATAAGTTCATTGCCATCCGAAAAATATAGTGACTGAATTTGTGCTAATCCAGAATTGGCCCAATTCCATTGAACAACAGCGACCGTTGAATGAACAATTTTCTGACAAATTTGACGATTTTGGCTTTGGTAGCATACAGTACGGCAATCCTTTCGATCTAAAAATAAACAAAATTATAAATATAAAATACACGAGAGTAGAGGATTTGAAACAAGCTTTTTGCGGTCCTAAATTATTCTGAGACATTAATTTACTCAAGCTGATTTAGAACTGGGTTTTCATTATCGTCCAGTCCAGATGATCATTTTGGAAATTGCTATTGCTGTCGCACACATCATCGTTCTTCTTCATTCCGTTTGGAATGTCTTCACCTAATACCACACTGGTTTTTAGCTCCATTCCCTTAATATTTTCAAGAATTTTTAAGAGCACAAAATTTAACACGTCACTTTAAACAAAAACAAAAACTGGTTTGAGGGGTTTTTGTTTTGAGATATGAAACCGCCATATGCATTTTTATATAACCATCCTGCTCTGACTTGCTTCGTGTTTGCTTCACATGAAATAGCAAATTTTATATGGGAAAAAGCTTTTCATTCATTCTATAGTATTTAATTCTATGGTGTATACTTATACGAAGTATAATACTCTATTTTGAATATGTGTGCTGTCATTTTTTATACAAGTATGTGTGTTGGTTTTGTGATCATAAGAATCAAAATTTATCAAACCGCGCGGAAACGGTTCAATTTTTTGGTGTTTCCACTCCTATTCCTAGACATTTTCCCATGGTATTGAGATGGGGAATTTAACTTTTCAGTATAAATTTGAACATTTCAGTATACATTTCAACATTTCAGTATTTCGGGCTAATTGTTAAAGCAAATGGTTTTTGGCATTTATTTTTTAATTTAATTTTATTTTTTGAGTGTGAAATGGTGTGGCGCGACGTCGGTCCGAACAGCCACCTACACGTGTCTACTAATACAAACACATTTATGCAACACTATTGCGTTCCGGTAATTCTTCTCTCCTGTCATTATTTTTGACCAAAATACGGGCTCTGGCCACTGATCTACTTCGTCGTCTTACATCTTGATGTCCATCGTCATTTAAACAAAAGAAACACAAAACAAATTAGATTATTGATTATTAGATTTATTACTGTGGGCAACGGTGTTGGTTTTCCGTCTTTTTGGTTGTTTTCGAAAAAAACATCGATTTATCGAATATACTAATTTTCTTTTTATTTTGAATTGAAATTGATATATTTAACGTATCACGAAAATACACCAAATATTCGGTAATTTTTCGGAAACCAAACATAAATATTTTTAATTTTATCTAACTTCATAACTATCTAATATTTTGACGTTTCTTTGCGCAAGTTTTTTATTTTATTTGTTCGATATCTTCGTTAACTTCTGTTTTTGTGTAGATTTATTTTATAATTTACGCCAAAATCGTACAATAACACTCAATTTGTTCGAATGAAAACAAGTAGAAAATTTGTGTTAAAGTGAAAAAATAGTTTTATTTTGAATGTTTAGATAGGTATATTAATTAAGAAAAACGGAAATTTTTAAGAGAATTGTGTGATCTTAGTAAAATTAATAAGTGTTGCGTTAAATCAAAAATGTTTCGTAATGTTGTATGTCATTAAAAATCAATAATAAAGACCCCCAAATAAAAATAAAGGATCCGGTTTTTTAAAAACCGTACCACTCTTTCCTTCTCTTTAGGTAAGTGGTATTGCGTATTTCTTGAGGTTTAACTTATAAGTGTTAATTGGTAATTAAGAAATAATGTTAATATTATGTTCTTAATATTATTTCTTTCAATTGAATGAAGTTATATTTTTAATAAATTGATTATACATATTTCATATTCGTAAATTAACTGTGTTAACTATAAATATGCATTTATTTTGTTTGATTATAAGATATAAAATAAAATTAATAAACCGAAAACTGATATTAAGAAGTAAAATTTATTTAGAATGCCAAATATTTTGCAGAAATTAACCCATCCACCCCTATCTGTCAAAATAGAAGTTTTCAGGACGATGAATCATCGCGTTAAATTTTCTTTCCTTGTTTTATATCCCCAACCCAATGAAAATTCTATCATCGTCTTCTTTTCAAATTTCAGTTTCGGAGTAAATACCCAACAGTATGTACAGGTACACAGTGATGTGACTCAGTGACTGTGAAGAACATTAGTACATATACTTTGAGCCTTATGCAAGGATGAATTTTGTTTATTGATTTTTTTCGATGTATTTTAGATTGATGAAAATTAAAAATAGATTGTATTCGAAAACGTTGGTACATATTATAAATCAACGTTGGTACATATAATATAATGATACATATTATAAATCAACTACAAAAGTCAACGACTGACCCATCTTCCATGCCAGTAAATATGCTTGCATATGACGTCTACGTATATGACGTACTTCCTCGATTTGGCTACGACGTAAGGTAGCACGTGAAACACGAACCGTGAAAGAGTTGAGAGTGCTTGCGAAGTTTCAAAACAAACAGTAAAATATGTGCCAGTTAATGTTGATCTCATAACGCAGTGGTTAATCAGGGGCTAAAAATTACCGAAAAACTTTATAGATATTTAGTGATCGGAATGTTACATTTTCTATGGTGTACTAATCACTATCTCGCTTATAAAAAGTGGTACCAAAATACTAAAAAAGATAGATCCAAGCTGTCTTTTAGGTTGAAACTCGATTATCTGGGATGCTCGAGACCAGAGGCTTCTTGGATAATCAGAAATCCTGATCGGTCAAATTTGGCCTGCAATTATGATTAAATTAAAGACGGATAGACAACGATTTCCGTGAAGCCCGAAATACATAATAGAATTACAATTTTCAAATAAATGCAATTATTGAAACATGGCCAATAATAATCGTTTTAAACTTAACTCGGTCATTTAAATAACATAACAGTTCGCTTTGAAAATTCCATCTTGAGATCCTAAAATAAAATTTCCATTTGGGGTTCATTTAGTTTTAAAATTGCATTTCAAGGATCCAAAGTTTATTTTAGATTTTCGTGGAGTTCTGAAAACGAACGCTGATTACTGAAAAAATTGATTTGAAAAAGCTGCGAGTCATTGTAAATTTTTACTATATAGACTATTAAAATCGCTCTCCCCACATTAGAAAATTTTCTGGATCCGTTTATATAGATTAGAAGAATGTTTTGATTAGAAGAATGTTTTTTGATTATGAGTTTTTGTTCTGCCACTTTTTACTTAATTTCCAGCCAGCCATAAACCTTTTTGAAGCCGTGAAATTTTGATCTTGTTCCTTATTAAAAGATATTCAGGGACTTGGACTATCGGTAAGAACTCTGTAATCTACGCTTTTGTCCGGCACACTTTGTTCTGGTTTAACACAAAACAATGTATGGTTTGATCACATCAGCATATTTATTATTCGAATTAACAGAAGATATTCAGAAGATTAAGCCAAACCAAACCAGATCAAGTGAAAAAATTAACATATATTTGATTCGACTGCGACGACAAGTTTGCTATGGAACAATGAATATGAATCTCTGAAAATAAATCTATACCGACGAAATTGGATTTATACCGATCTCGCCCCTTCGCTTTATTCGAAGAAAAAATCGCTACTTATATTTGATTCAAATCGCTAATACGCATCTGTTAATGTTTAAAGCGTTAGATCCATTTACGAGTAGTTTATCAATAAAAATTCAGCGTGTTAGTCCTATTACAATTTTCACATTTTACTTGATTATAAGAAAGTTTATTTTAATTAAATGAAAGAAGGATATTTACAGTCCAAGAATGGACTTTTTATGCTAAAGAAAGTCAAAAGGACAAAATTTAAAATAGAAGGACTACAGGCTGGCAAGGAACTAAACCATGTGCAGAGTTTCTACGTAAGTTGGGCCCATAGTTGTACGTCCTCGATTTGGCTACTGCTTATGGTAGGATGAACTGCAAAAGAGTTGGGAGTAATTTGGGCTCAGAACAGGTTGTAAAGATTAAAAATAAACAAATAAACCAATAAAATCACTTTACTGATGCTATTACTGATGCTTTGCGAAAATGATCCATCAGTATGTTCTGACTTAATAATACAAAATAAATTATGTATATGATGAGAAATTATTCAAATCATAAATTTTTTAAAATCATGTTTTGAATGTGAATTCTTAATTAAAACAATTTTTAGTAGATCATGATTATTTCTGTTCCGTTGTTAAAGATACATGGTGAAAATTTTTCAGAAAAATGAACATAGTCTTGTACATATGGCTTGTTTGTTTGTTTTTCTTTGGAATCTGTTCTGGGGCCAAAGTACTCCTATCTCGTTCGTAGTTCGCTTTTTTATCTACTATCTTACGCAGTAGCCAAATCTAGAAAAGCGCCTATATGTTCGATTTACGTAGATCCATCTGCACATTATATAACTCCATGCCAGCCGTTTCAGTACTGATATGGAAAATGGGCCGGCCCATGAGTGTCTCTGTCAAAGCCATCTTTACTCTTACCTAAAAATATTCATCATATAATAACCAGGTGGCAAGTAGGTCTTAAAAATGAAATTTACAGTACAAATAATTCGCAAATATTTCGTCGGTCAGGTTATAGGTTTTTTAGTTTTTTTTTGAGGTTTTGTTTCTCCGGCCCGTTTTCGTGATATTAAATTTCTCAGTGCGAAGAAATGAGAGACAGTGCATGTTCGCATATTGATAGGGCGGAAGTCGATATGTTGCTTCACGCGCCGATGTATGAGAAAGCCCACATTCTTCTCCATTCTGATGGCCGCTGTAATAAAAATAGTAACCATTGATGATGTCATGGATCCCACTACCAGTCTATCTAAACTCTTGTAATGCAAGTGCGTCTAATGTGTAAGTCTTGCCTGGTTCGAAAGGTTTTGGAGATCCCCAGGTCTTAAGAGGCTTAGCACGTTCCATCTTCCTATTTTTAAAGTGTTATCCGTGTACAATTTCCAAGAGCATGTTGGTGATGAATTCGATCCGTGATTCGTAATCCGCGAAGCCTTTGTCTAGGGTTCATAACTTAGTTGTTTTTATGAGAGAAGGTTGTTAGCCTGCCGCTCAAGCCGCTTGTTACGTGGATGGGTCACGTACTTGTGATCTTAAGACATCCAGTCATACCTTGAACATGTTAATAGAGTGAGCCGCTTGATACAAAAATCCACCCCTAACCTAGAGATCAGGCTTTACGATGCCAATAACTAGCTGTCACATAGAGTGCTAATGACTAAGCAGAATCTGTTGATGTGGTTCGATAAATAATATCGTTTATTTTTATGTTAATGTATTAATAAATACAAAAAATTATATTTTTAATTATTCAAACGCCATTTGTGATTGTTTACTCAGAGCAAATATCAGACTTACTGTTTTATTTACTTTTTCTCTATGCAAAACTGCAAAACTCATACATTTGAGAAGGTATAATATTCCCATGTTTCATTTTCGTCGTAATTTCTAATTTCAATCAGTAATTTTTAATTTTGATAATTATAGTTTAACTGAACACTTTTTTATGGTTTACACTTTATGTTTCATTGGTCGAAATATTTGAGAAACTATCCGTCGAGATATATTTTTCAAGCCGACGGCAAAAAAGGGATAGAATAATTATGAGTATATAGCATAAAACCATTAAGGAGAATAATAAATCTATAAAATTGCTAATCCATATCAGTAGTACTTAAAAGTAAAAGTCGCTTATCTGCACTTTAGTAGTTTTGAGAAAACAAGTCCGAAAGTTTCGTATGTGAAAAAATTGTGAGAATTATAGATGCTTCAACGCTGATTGTCTTAAAGAGTATTTAAAATGCTACATAGGAAAGAAGATTTTAAGCGATTTTTGTTTTTTAAATATTATATTAATAAAACTCTTATAATCATTTTGGTTAATTTTGTAACATTTTTATTATACCAAAAGAAAACTTATCATACTTTAATTCATTTTTATAAAAATAAGAGTTCAGCAGTTTAGTACTTGAAAAACAATATTCAGTTTACTATTCACCTGGGTTCTCCTCACAATTTTCCTCTTCGAAGTCTGTTTCATCAGATAAATCATTATCAACCATACGTGAGTTATCGTCTTTTAAATTTTTATATAATTCATGGTAAAGCTCGTTTATCAACGAAAGTTGATCAATGATATCCTTTTTCTTATGTTTGTTTATTAGTATTGGGCCATTATAACATTTTTTTAAATGAGAATGGTCGATCTTAAACCAAACCCGCGTTTTAGAATATTGAGTTCTTTAAACGATTCATTTTCATCTAAAGAGTTTTTATATTGGATTAACCCAAATTGTTTGCTATATCGCACCAACTACATCACATTTACCCATTTCAATTGGCCTCCCTCATTATCTCTGTTGCGCCATAAATATTTGGTTTTCATAATATTGGAAAAATCATCAGGACTACATACCTGACTCATTTCAATGACTCTAAATACACGAGTTGAGCTTGCTTGTCGCACAAATTGGTACCAATCTAATGGATGATTGATCTGAGGATTAGTTCTCTTCTTTTTTCTCTCAATGATGGAATGGTCCACATCACATTCAATATGTGTGTGACCTGATGATATGATATGATAAAGGCGTACAGGCCAGCCATAACGGCGATCGTAGGTATGTTACCATAATCCTGAAATATCAACAATCAAATGACCGATTATATCTGCATGCGAATAATATTTCAGCATCATGCCCTGCCTGCATCCTTAACAGATAAGGTTGATTAGGAAGGGATGTTAGTCATAGAAACAACTAGGGCGAAACCGCAGCAAAGTCATTTTCTAACTACTTAAATATATTAAAATGTTAGTCTCAATTATATTCACACACTAGATTAGATTTTGTTAGTTTATTAATTTGGGTTAGTTGTGGTGGAGGTAAAGGATACTAATCCTGTTTGTCGGGATTGAGGGTGGATGGGCAGAGTTTATACTCGGGTGACTGGGGGTTTGTTTCTCCTCCGCATGTGCAGGATGTGGATGGGTAGGGTCATGGGGCTATGGCATTTTTGTGGGGGTGTTTTTTCGTGTCTACGTTGTTTGGGTATGCATTGCATGCATACAAACCGTATGTTTTATTTGTCTTCTACTTGCCGTGTTTTTTTTCAGAGATTAACTAATTTTAGTATTATTCCTCTATCCGGTTATTCAGGTTCTGAGTATTATTGTTAAATTAAATTAATTATAAATTGGGCTAATAAGAGCTAGATTTAATTTTGCATGATATTAGTAATTGGATCATAATTATAGTAATATTGTTTTCTCGAGTTGGGTGGAGGAAATGGTTAATCACTCATAATAATTAGGTTTTAGGAAATTTACCAATTAACAATTTTTTTACGATCTTGATTGCTGATTGTGTATATCCGGAGGGCGGAGTTATTGTGCCGTCTTGTGCTTTACTAACTGTTGACTGCTTGGATGTCTGTAACCGGGTCGAGTCTGTCATGTCTGATGACCTTTCCTGTCCCACCATCTTGTTATGTGAAGGGGGGGGGGTGCACGGTGGGCCCGGCGTATCCGGAATCTCAGCTTGGTCTTGGCCGTACATTCTGATCAATCAATCAAACAAATAATTGATTGTTTTTATCTATAGTTATTTTAATATTTTTCGTTCCTTACTTTAAACAATTCTATAAATTGAAATTTTGTCGAAAGTCCTAATTTAAAACAATAAAGTTGTCGACAAATATAATTCAATTCATTTTTATTATTGTCAAACAAAATTTTTTTGAACATACCAGAAGGTCAGGGAAGATTGTGGTTGCAACATTCTTGATCAGGGGTCTATTTAATTACTTACGCTTTGAGCATAAACTTAATACAATCAATATGTTAACGATCTAAAGACTTTTTGCTATGGAATGTTGTTTTTCGACGATCTCTTCTGGTTGAATTCAGGTTATGTTTTAGTGAAGTTGTGTGAACGTTAGATATAAATTAACCCTGCTTTTAGTTGAATGAATTTAAATATAGGTAGCTGAATGACAATACCGAATTTAATTTTTTTTTTTTTTGACATTATTGATGGAATATTTAGGTCATCATATGTATGATAATACTGCCGAGTCATTACGAACGTGAAGTTCCTCGGTTACATGGTGTTGGATGGGAAGATAGGGAAGAATAAGGTTTCAAGCAGTATATGATGAGATGAGCCGTAGATGTGAATTAAATAACCTAACCAGTCTATTATGACTGATGCCGAATACATATGAAGAATATTAGTACTCTTTACCTCAAACTCAACTGACTTACATTAATTAACTAACAAACTCCACTCTTCATGTATACGACAACCATGCTATACACACTTTATACGAGATCACCAAATCAAAGGCATCACCGCTGAAAATGGTAAATATCTAAACGAAAACTACCCCTATCCAAGACCAAAGATAACTAAAGTTCACGCTCAGGAGAATGTAAATCTATCTCTTCACCGCACCTACAAAAAGAAAACTAATAAAATCATAAGAAAAATCTTCAAAAAACCCATATCACCCGTATGACTGTGCGTTTATACCTGTGGAAACCAGCACGACACCAATAAATCATACTCGCTCCCACAGGTATATATTCATTCAGCGCCGCACCAATTTCCCCAAGTATAAACGCACAGTGAAAGCTCTTTACGCTTTATATACATATGTATATACAAAGTCCATAAATTGCGAGACGTCCGAAAACACATATATAGGCACAGGTTCATCGATTATTATATACATATTCATTATTGTGCGCTCACTAAACTACTGAAACATTTAAGTAAATTTTGGTGCTCCTCATACACACACATTGAAAAACCATTTTACAATAGAAATTATGTTCTAGTAAATATTTATGAACATATATAAAACAAAAGATAGGTTGCAAAATTACGATCACCATACATGCATACTCTCCATAGCAAAACAACAACAAAAATTGTTAGCGAGTGTAATTAAACAGATCAACAGACATAAAAAACCTTTTCTCGCGTATAGACAATACTCGACTAACCCACTATATGATCCACTATAAAATATGTTTATATACTTCAAATTGGAACAAATATGTGTTAATATGTATTAAAATGTGTATTAAAACAATGAACAAATGAAAAATACACTTATCTTATGCATCCTTTGGAATCAAAAAAGTTCTACACAATAAAGGTTTACATGCAATGCATATGATGCATTCAAGCAACGGTATCAAAATACACACATATAAACAAAAATTGTTATGTACATACTCTACACCATTGCAAGCACACCATACACAAATTATACAACCATACAATATGTATAACTTTTCACTTCATTAACTAAATTCATACAAATTATTATTCACATTATTATTTATTTATCAACACATATATGTATATTATTAATTTATTAGTTAATTTAAACTTATTTGAATTAAAATATTAATTTATTTAAAGGAGAGACAAAAACACGTCTTTCCTCTACGACGATCAGTCGATCCTTCACATTCAATATGTGTGTGGCCTGATAGTAAAAATTTATGATCGATTGTTCGTATATTTGTGGAGCACTGAAGAAATATCTGATATTACCATAAACATTGCTGACATAAAATAATTTTTGTTTTGGCCGACACAGCCGTCACTGTAAAATATTACGTGTTCTACATTTGAAGGTTCTGAGAGAAGATGTTGATAAATACACGAGGATATTTCATTTCCCCTGCGTTTTGCCAATGCCTCCTGCCACATATGGCAAAACGGATGATTTGAAACGCAATTGTGGACAGTTAAATTGAATGTCTATAATTGTCTTTTGTAAAAACAAACATTACTAGTCAGCAATAGCGTTGGCAGACATAGCTGTAAATCGAAAGCATACATTTTTGTATTTAAATTATTCTTAGCAAATCTTTTGTCATCTTCTTTCATATTATAAGCAAGATGGGCATCTTTATGATGATTTGATTGCTGAAGAATACAATTATTTCTTTCATCTTCCGATTTAGCCATATTTATAAGCATTTTCAATTTATCACATTTAAAGCAAGTATCTGCTTTAGGTTCTTGAATTTTAGACCCATTGCTAAAAAATAAAAATATTATTAAACTGGTGTTATTAACTTATTTTTGTATTATTGGTTTTGTTTATTATTTTATATTTATTGCACGGGATTTAATAAACGTCTTTTATTTTTAATTTTTCCAACTTAGAACATAAAAACATGCGGTCTTATAAACATAACTTATCCACCATATTTAAGCACAAGTAAAAATCTATTATCGTCCTAAGATCCACAGAAAAAGAAAATCACACACTTTAATTTCGAATTTAATTTGCTTATTATAAGTTTGTTCTTTTGTTTTAAACCGATCTACAAGGATATCTGATATATATATATATATATATATATATATATATATATATATATATATATATATATATATATATATATATATATATATATATATATATATATATATATATATATATATATATATATATATATATATATATATATATATATATATATATATATATATATATATATATATATATATATATATATATATATATATATATATATATATATATATATATATATATATATATATATATATATATATATATATATATATATATATATATATATATATATATATATATATATATATATATATATATATATATATATATATATATATATATATATATATATATATATATATATATATATATATATATATATATATATATATATATATATATATATATATATATATATATATATATATATATATATATATATATATATATATTTTATATATATATATATATATATATATATATATATATATATATATATATATATATATATATATATATATATATATATATATATATATATATATATATATATATATATATATATATATATATATATATATATATATATATATATATATATATATATATATATATATATATATATATATATATATATATATATATATATATATATATATATATATATATATATATATATATATATATATATATATATATATATATATATATATATATATATATATATATATATATATATATATATATTAATATATATATTTTATTTTTTTATTTTATTTTTTATTTTTTTTCTAGTAGGGGGAAAATCCTCATGGACGTTGTGCCGGACTTCTACCGACTATAAACCCCCTACCTCACCTCCTCGCAGCGACCGGTACCACAAATTTGTTGCATTTCTTCGACCGCGGGATGTCTATTGTCCTCTAGTTTTGTTCAGAGCGACATGGTCGCTTGTTCCCTCATTTTTATATGGTTAGTATTACTCTAATCATCCTACTTATAGCATACCAACCATTCTCGTCCGCCAGCATCCTCGAAATGATTGTACCTGGTGTTATGGCTCCTACAACATCTGTACACTGCTTTCGCACTTGATCCCACCTTGCACAGTAGAGTATCGTGTGCTCTGGTGTATCCTCTTCGGTACAGTATAAGCAATTAGGTATATCCTTGATATGCACTCTGAATAGGTAGCTGTTGAAACAACCGTGACCTGACAAGAACTGAGTGAGATGGAAGTTCACCTCGCCATGTTTACGCTCCACCCATTCCTTTAGCCTCGGGATGAGCTCCCTGGTCCACGATCCAGTATCAGCGCTCTCCCATCGAATCTGCCATTCTTGCATTAATTCTGATTTGGCCTCAACGCTTGGGCTTCCCTGAAGAACTGCTACTCTATATTTCGCCAGCACCGTGATCGGCGGCATATTAGCTATCACGAGAACTGCTTCCTTTCCAACTGTTCTGTATGCACTGCAGACACGCAGTGCTAGGGTCCGTTGCACACACTCCACCTGTTCACGCGCGTTTGCAGTGTCTAAAGCTCGTATCCAGATGGGTGCCCCATAAAGTATTGAGGATAAAACCACTGATGAGAGCAATTTTCTTTTACTAGCGCTTGGTCCACCAACATTCGTCATCAATCCGATGAGCCCTTTTGTCGTCCGAGTCGCCTTTGCTACAATTTGCCTTACGTGTTCTTGAAAACAGCGACGGTAGTCTAGCCATATACCCAGGTATTTAATGTGTGCGGCTTTACTTTGATTCCATCCACGTTGAAATCCATCGAGTTGAGAACTCTGCGGCCTTTCATTACCACTGCTTCAGTTTTCTCTGGGGCCAATTGCATTCGGTGATTGTGAAGCCACCTAGAAATCACCTCTATTGCTGCATCCACTCGTTCCACTAGTTGTAGATCATGTCTGGCGGAGACAACGAGTGCCAAGTCATCTGCGTAGTCCACTAATTTGGCATCTTCGGGCAAACGAACCTTGGGGAACCCCGCTCGTGACATCCATCTGAGTAGCAACACCTCCAGCTTCCACAATGATTCGTCGCTCACTCAAGTAACTTTGAAGTACCCTCCTCAAATATGGACTAACTTGGAAGTTATTAAGTTCTTGTAGAATTAACTCCCATGATGCGCTATTAAAAGCGTTTCTTATATCCAGTGTGATTACTACTGGGACACGCCGCGTATATTGTGTATCATTAGCGGCTGAATCTATAAGCTTCATAACCTCCACTATAGCATCTATTGTGGAGTGCCCTGCTCAAAATCCAAACTGATTATCAGCGAGTCCACCTGCCCTATCAATTTCGTCGATCAGTCTGCGTAATAGCAAATATTCGAAAAGCTTTCCGAACGTGTCCAGCAGACAGAGTGGCCTGTAAGATGTCGGTACGCCATCCGGTTTTCCATCTTTCTTTAACAGCACCAATCGCGCCGTTTTCCAGATGCGAGGGAATTCCTCCTTCTCTAGAATGGAATTCATCACGTCTAGCACCTTTTTTGGGTGGGTTTCCGCCGCGATCCTAACGGCCTCTGATGGAATTCCATCTGGCCCGGAACTTTTCTTCGTTTTCAATTTCCGCCATGCCATCTCGAGTTCCTCAGTTGTGAAAGGTGGAATCTCTACCGGTCGTATGTTTCCAAGTGGAACGGTCGTGCGTGGGAAAGAGCGGGCCACGACGGTGTTAGTGATATCTGCGGGTAATGTAGGCGTTTTTCGGCCGAATTTTTTCATCACGATCTTATATGCATCTCCCCAAGGGTCCTCTTCGATTGTATTACAGAGGAGTTTCCAGCGGTTCTTTTTCGATTTCGCGATCGCCTTTCTCATGCAGATGCGAGCGCTCTTCAAATTATGGTGAACAGTTCTGTCTGCTTGACCGCTAGTGCGCCCGTTCTCTCTTGTAAGCCTTCGTTTGGCGTGATTGCAGCGTCTGCGAAGTTCAGCAATTTCTGGAGTCCACCAGTAGACAGCTTTTCGCCTATTTCCACTTCTAGATTCTAGCGCCTCTTCGCATATTCATCTGACAGTTGTTACTAATTGTGTCGGTGTTATTATGCTAGGGGCGCCAAGGTGCTGTTGCATCGCGCTACGAAGGCGCGTCTGATTCCTTTCCCCAACCTGCCAGCCTCGGTTGACTGGAACGCTGGTCCCCTGAAGTTTAGCTGGTGTCGCTGTGTATATTTCGAACATAATATATCGGTGGTCACTAAGACTTTCTTCATCCAAAACTTTCCAGTTTTGGATTCGATTTATGGTGTTTTGTGAGACGAAGGTTACATCTAGGAACGAGCCATAGTTTCCTCTTTCGTATCTAGGTGATTGCCCCGTGTTGACACTGCTAAGGTTACAGGATGCAGCCCAGTCTGCCAGTTGCTGACCTCTATTGTCTAATACATCTCCGCCCCACTCTGGAGATTTTGCGTTAAAGTCGCCCGCTACAATCACATCTTTAGTTTGGTTCCGAACGACTACGCTGAGTTCGTCCAGCCTTATGATGAATTCTTCCATAGGTTTGTTAGGAGATAAATAGCAGCTCATGATTACAATGTCTTCTAGTTCTACCCAGACCACTCCCTTTCCTTCACCAATTCTAGCAACTGGAACGTCCTTTGGAAGCACCATTAGCGCGGCATCTTCGTCTAAGTCAACCTTCCAGTTTCCTCTCTGAAGTGTTCGTCGGTTTGGCTCGCTCACCAGGCCCACGTCTACCTGCATTTTTTTGGCAGTAGCTATAAGGAGGTCCTGGGCCGGTCTACTGCGATGCGTATTAATTTGCATCACTCGCATATTGGTTGTTCCGCTCCTGTTCGGTTGGCCATATCGACAGGCGAGCTTTCTCGCTCATTATTCTGCCTCTTCCTAAATGGCCTGCCTTGCGTTTGGCTGCACTCATTTCTCTTGTGGCCGTCTTTACCGCAGTTAAAACAAAGGTTTCTGCGGTCAGGCCCATTGCAACTCCTCTTTCCCAGCATTTATAGCAACGATGATCATCGACAGGTAATTGGACTCGACAAGAAATCCATCCTATTCGGATGCGCCTGCGCTCCACCAGCTGCTTCGCCCACTGTATTGGCAATTTTACTGTAGTGTTCATCGTATCCGAGTGAGTAGGCCTCATTGAAGTCACAAGTATCTCTTCGCATCGAACCTCGCTTAATGCTGCTTGAACACCCTTCTTTACATCATCAGAAACAGTCCCTGCCTCCAGGTCGCGTATGTGTATTACTGCCATTTCTTTTTGGTGTATTGCAGTGACGCCGGCTAACTTTCCGGCAATCGATTCCGTTAAGCATTCGGCTTTATTCTTGCCACCCTTCAGTTGGATCATAAGATCATCTGTCTTTGTCTTTTTTATGGCGGTTATCTCCACCCCTAACTCCTTGATATCAACACCACCTTTCACAGCTTTAAGTAGATCAGCGTACGTGCGTCCTTCTGCCTTAACTATAACTGTTTCTTTCCGGTTTCGTGGGTTTCTCTTACGTCGTCTAACTTCTGTGAGACCTTGCTCTGCGTCAGGCTGCGTGACCTGCTTACTGCCTTTCACTTTTGTCTCGGCTTTCAGTTTATCCCTTGTTCCTCTCTCGGCATCCACGCAAATTTTGATGCATACTCCGCTATCGCTATAACAGCACTCCAGGATCTTACGCAAGTTTAACCTGTTTCTGACTGTCGAGGTGACGCTCAACTCTGTGCATTCCTGGGAGGCAGTCTTCATTCTTGTTAACTCGATAAATTGTGCTTCTAGCTCATTATCGTCTACCTCTTGATTAACGTAGCCAACTAGCAAAGTACGTCCATCACTAGCCGGCCGATTCTGGCCCTTTAATTCAATCCTGTCTGAGCTTCGTATAACAGCAACGTCACCATACTTAAAGTACTGGTTGTCTAACAGCTGCTGAAAGTCTGGTACTTGTTTTCCCAAATTATGCAATTCTTGAGTGATTGGTTTATTTCCGTCAATAAAAATGGCTCTCGTTAACGTTTCACAATCCATAAAGCTGTTACGGCTGATTTTAGTTACGCGAAATACTTTTTGTGGCCATTCCTTTGAGACAGTTGACCTGATATCTTGTGTTGTCATCGTCGAGTGAATCAAGTTGCAGAGCTCCTCGGTTTTCTTTTCAATTTCCTTTATGTCCACTGTTTGTGTGGAGATCTCCTTTGCCGCAATTTGTTTTTGTGTCGGGTCTAGATCAGTTTGAGTGGCTATGTTGTGCTGTGCCACGCGTTGACCATCATTGTCAGTTCTACGCTTCTTCTCAGTTACGATGGGCCTATTACTCCATGTCTGTAGTGTTTGCTTAAAATTTTATAATTTATATGCAGCCATCCTTACCCTCGACACCGCATCCTTTATTTGATTTTTCGTTGTCGGGTTAGCCTTTACCAATGAGCTCAGTCCGCCGGTTTCCTTCTCGATCACTGCGATTAACTCTGCTAACTCGGCTTGATTGTCAACATGTTCTGCGCTTTCTGCGTCGCAACGACCTTTTGTGCCACTCCATATTGAAAGGTTTGGAACCGAGGAGTGGTGTGGTGGAGACCTACTTAAAAGTTTTGTTGATTTAAAGTAGGAGTTGTAACTTTCGTCTATGTTTCCAGTAGTTGTTCCGGATGCTTTGGCCTGGTCACTCACCAACAGCGTCCTTCCAGTTGTTTGCGGTTGATTGCCCCCCCCCCCAGAATCCGTGGGACGATCCTCTAGCGCAGAGGAGTGGGATTCCCGAAGTGATTCGGTATCCACCTGGGGTAATATTTTGTTAGAACCTTCCACCATTTTTTTTTTTAGGTCTTCGCATTTAATAGTTTTGCCGACTACCACGAGTAATCGTTGTAGTCGCCCGGGTGGTACCACGTGGAGGTAAATTAAACACTTGCTAGTTTCAGATAGTTGCAACGCTGGAGTATGGTGCATGACACCATAAACGGTCAGACGCCTACCCTATTGATCCCAGCCCCCACCCATATATATATATATATATATATATATATATATATATATATATATATATATATATATATATATATATATATATATTGAGAAAACACGAAAAATAATCTTCGTACAACAACAAAAACATTAGCTTGTCGCGTAAAGAATACTCGATAACCCAATATATGAGAATTCTAGAACTCTACAACTTTAAGAGTTATAAAATACATACGAGTAAATGGGTCCCGGTCGAAATTGCATATTTTAAAACGGCATTTTAAAAAACGGTGTTTCTCAAAACTGCATTTTTCAAAACGGCATAAGGTGCAAAACGGCATAAGGTACAAAATTGCATTTTTCAAAATAGCATATTTCAAAACGGCATAAGGTACAAAACGACATAGGTACAAAACGGCATTTTTCATAACGACATTTATCGTTTATTTGGATTCTCTTTAATACATACATATTGATTGATTGATTGATTGATTTTGAATGTACGACCAAGTTCTTAGGCTTGAGTTCCCGGATGACGCCGGGTCCACCGTACACCCTTTTTTACACATAACAAAACCGAAGGATTGGATAGGTTAGTTAAGTGGGACAGAATCGGCCCGGTTACAGACACCTAGGTATAGCCGATAGTTAGTAACACAAAGACAACACAATTCTAATCTACTAGATGAAGGATAAAGGCTTAATAGGTTAATGGATAACGATGGTATTGGTCTTCAACAATTGCTTCTTTAAAACGGCAACCTAAGAAAAAATATTATTATTTCACATGCATCTGGAATTTTCCTGAAATTTAATTCTATTAATATTTTTCGGCTTCCTAACCAAAATTGGTTGACTTGACCCGTTACAGACACCTATGTAAAGTCGTTAGTAATAAAATGACAACACAATTCTAAACTACACAATCAGCAATTACAATGAAGCATTAATTCACAAGCATCTGTAAATTTCCTGAAATTTAATTCTAAATTCATATTTTCCGGCTTCCTAAATAATTGAAACATTTATTAATTTAATCATTCTGCAACTCCGCAACTTACAGTCGAATTTCCTGAAACCAAAGTTATTTGAACTATATTCAAAATAATTCTAAAATTCATTAGTATATTTAGGACAATATATATACAATATAATAAAATTATACTTGAATAAAATAAATGTAAAGTAACGATTAGTATTAACTAAATTAATTTGGTTCTCATAAAACAAATAAAATAAATCGAATCCAGGAAAGGCACGCACGGCCTTCCTAACTTCTAAGTCTGTTGATTTGATGGATTTATTTATAAAAAAATATTTATGAAAGTCACTTGTCCTTGTCATCCTTAATCTAATACAAATATGTTTATTTATAAAAATAGAAAATGACCAAACGAAAACTGGTTCCAAAAACAGCTAATCTGGAATCTGTAAGGTAATGTATTAATAATGAATGTTTTTCACAGCTTTAGAATCCCCAATACCTAAACAAATTCAACCAAAAGTAAATAAAACTATTAAAGTAATCAGGAATCTGTAAGATAACAGAATTAATAATAAGTAGCTAGCACATCTGTAGGATCCATGATAATCAAATAACCCAATTATATGGTTCAATGCTTTAATTATAAAATAAATAAATGAGAAAAAAATTACATACATACATATATATATACATACACACACACATACACACACACATATACATACACACACACATATATATATCTACAACAGCATTAAATAAATTATAAATTATATAATCGACATACGTCGATAATTATTTGTCCAACCTAGAACAAGTTAACCAAAACCTTTACCAATTTACAGTCTTCCAAATAATCTAGAAAAAAATTTAATTAAAAAGTGCATGATCCCGAAAAACTATCTACATATAGCAAATTTGACTGCATTTCAAATGTACTCCGTAGTCTCCATGTAATTCCAAATATTCAAATATTCGCAGAAATAGCAAAGTTATAAAGTTAAGCCAACAATTCCAATTCGATCACAGCCGCCTACCTCTACATGTCCTAAACTAGAGTTCCAAAATTCGTTAAATTATTATTTTCACGTTCAAAACAAGAATAATCAGAAATTTAAGCAATTTAATTTAATTTTACACTAAAACCTAAAATTCAAATTAATAAATTATTAATTTATACTTCTACAAGGATCTGTATATATGAATGCGATAATACGTTTTCCGCGGAACCAATCTACCGTGTAAATCGGAGGATGGGTGTATATGAATGAATGAATTCATCTGTCAAGGAGAAAACGAATAGTACAGAATAACCACGATCATGCTTGTTTAGTTTCTATCCAATTTCGTCATATATTTATCCCCTCAAAATTTTGTTTTATGTATTTTATTTGTCTATTTCCCTATTTTCCTCTTTATTCTTTTTTAGTTGAAACTTGGAAGGGATAAATTATAAAACACTAAGCATGATCATAATAATCTATTCTCAGTTCTCACTCACGCAACAAGCGCAAAAACAAAAAATAGAAATGTATGTATATATTTAATATACTAAACCAAAACATATAAATGAAATGGTATTTTATTTTACGCTCCTCTCTTAACACGTTTACGCAAATAGAAACAGTTAAATACATATTTTATATAATTAAAATTTATTTCAGAAAAATATGAATTAAAATAATGAAAAACACTTATCTTAGGCATCCATTGGAATCAAAAAAGTCATACATATTGAAGATTTACATACACTGCGTACGTTGCGTTCAAGCAACGGTATCAAAATACATATAAACGAAAATTGTTATGTACATATTCTATACCATCACAAGCGCACCGTACACAGATTAAAATAAATATACAATACGTACAACTATTCACTTCATTTATTAAATTCACGCAAATTATTATTGAAATTATTATTTATTAAAATTATCAACTATATCAATATTATACTTTTTATTAGTTAATTAAAATACATTTAAAATAAATTATTTATTTATTTAAAGGAGAGACAAAAAGACGTCCTTCCTCTACGACGATCAATCGCCGACCATTCTCTTTAATACATACATATATAAATAAATTTTAACTTAATACTAATTACATACCAAAAGTTGTCATCGGTAATTTTTTTGTAGGACTACCATTTTTTTATATTTTTTTTATAAACAACAACCAAATAAAATTCGAGTACAAAAAATATAACGCACAACTGGAAACGAAAAATAGCTAAAGCTGGGAATTTAACTTTGTTCGGTTGCTAAAAATTGAAATTGGTAAATTGGAAAATTGGTAAAACTGAATAATTTTGGGATGCGGCATCAATAACAATTAATTATTACAAGTTTGAAATGCAGTAAATATTAATGTTCGTTGGTGCTGAAATATTCGATACATTTTAGTAGGTATTTCCGTTGCACTTCGCCCACTGTTTCTAAGTAACATCAAATTAATAAAACTATTACAAACCGTTTTTAACATAATATATATACCAGGTGCCATATGTATAAATATATACATGAGCTTCGATGTAGTATACACGATATTTTGATGTAAACATATGCTATACCCCATAACATACAGGTGCGATAAACATAAAATTGTTGTGATTTCTTAAAAATGTACTATCTTGGGAAGGACCATAAATGGGAAAACCCTCAAACAAAAATTTTAGTGGCAACGTACGTTAATAACGCTAAATATCTGAAACAGTGTAACCTCAGCTTATGCTGAAGGCCGAACTGGATCATAGAATTTTGCCTTAGCTCGTGGTTGCACCCCGATGCGGCTTAGGTACCCGCAGTTCAGTCAAGTAGAGGTACATTGCTCGTGGGTGATGGGGTGCACGAGCAGTGGCCTAGATTACCGCACGTAAAAAGAAAAAAAAATGAGACGGCCTAAATTATGCCGTCAAAACAAAGAAATTCAGCGAATGGGGCATCGGACCCAAATTGGCGAGATTCATGCCTCACATAGCTGGCATGCCCACCGTGGTTGTTTAAAAAAAAAAGATTTAGGGTAACATAATTACCCTAAATTGGACATCAAGTAAAGAAAAAATTGAATTAACAAAATTTTGGCTTAAAGCCTTAAAGGTTAGTAAGTTGTTTACGTGCTAACGCACTTGCGCGATTTCCGCCCCTGATGGAGCAGCTGGTAGACCCTTTACCAATTGGGCCCTTTATGTTAGTTTTCTTACGCTGGCATACTTACCAAGACTTCAGTAAACGGAAAGAAATCAAAAAAATAACCTTGATTTTAAATTTACTGAAATTTTATTAAAACTAGAAAAAATTTATAAAAAAAAAAAAAATTGAATTCTATTCCTTAACTGCTATTACTACTTAAGTTAGTACACTTTCTTCACCCAAAACTAAACTGACCGATCCCAAAAATAATACGCGGTATTTATACACACTAAACTGGCTGAAAGAGAAGGGAGGGGGAAATTTAGTTATGGAAATATACTTCTCTCAACCAATTCATGTAATTTTCCCGAAATCAGCAAAATTTTTGTACAAACACCGCACATTAAAAACAACGTGACATAAATCTAAATTTCATGCACTTATGGGAATCATATTTATGTGCCACGAAAATTGCAACGTTTTAAAATGTCTACATAGGTCATTTACTTAACTCTATGTAGAACATTTGCTTTTTCGTGTGCACAACACAAAGATATGGATACATCATCCAATTACAAATCTAATATTTACGTCCATTCATTTGTGTTTATAATAACTACATTATAAAGACCTTGAGAGACGTAAAGTTGCAACTGGATAACGTAAACAAGAAATAATTTTATGTTTGTCGTATTGCATCTTATACCAATTTCATGTATATGAATGCAACAACAAACATAAAGAAAAGTAGATAATTTTAATGAAGTGTGTTGTGTGAAGATGATATCTTCAAAGTCATGGTGAAATTACCTTGATAAACGTAAGGACCTTGATAAACGTAAAAATTATTGGAAATGGGTTGATAACGGAATATAATAAAATTCCGTTACATATCTTGAAACTAATATCTTAGAACCGAATTTTTCAATAAACCCGATAAATTAAGAAAATACTTGCATGAGATTTATTCCAATATGGAGTAACCTGCAATTGTAGTATCTAACTAGAACTTCGAAGCTCTATATAAAAATTTAGGTAAAGGAGAATATTATATACATACTAAATCTTCAAATAATTTGTAATTCCAATGAAGGTAAATACCTTTCTTATAACATGCCTACTAAAGTTTTTATATAAAACATATAGAAGAAATTTGCCATAATCAATTTCATTTGTAAATTCAAGTCTACCACAGGAACATGTGAAGTTTGATCTTAATCGACCAAGAAATAGACAAGTCCCTTTTCATTTGGCTTTATCTTAGAATTTGATCCAAGAATCGTTCAAAAATTTCATTCATGTCAAACTTCATCGTGTTCCGTTAATAAATAACCGTACCTGTTGATTATATTCCAGAAATTAATGAAAAGATAATTCTAGATTTATAATCGATTGAAATATTTCATTTTATCTTGTGCAGTTTTAAAAATGTCGTTTTGATAAATGTAGTTTTGAAGAATGCCTTTTTGTACCTATGTTGTTTTGAAGTATGCAGTTTTGAAAAATGCAATTTTGGAAAATGCTGTTTTGAAAAATGCCGTTTTGTACCTATGCCGTTTTGAAACATGCAGTTTTAAAAAATGTAATTCTGAAAAATGTCGTTTTGAAATATATCGTTTTGAAAAATGCTGTTTTGAAAAATGCCGTTTTAACCCTTATGCCGTTTTGAAATATGCAGTTTTGAAAAATGCAATTTTGTACCTGATACCGTTTTGTACCTTATGCCGTTTTGAAATATGCTGTTTTGAAAAATGCTGTTTTGTACCTTATGCAGTTTTTAAATATGCCGTTTTGAAAAATGCAATTTTAAATTATGTAGTTCTGAACGGATCCCGAGTAAATATGTACAAAACAAAAGGTAGATCATTCGATCACCAAAACATGCTTACACTACTTAGCAAAAATATAACGTACAAGTAAATTTGTATACAAAACAAATGAGAAAAAACACGACAAATAATCTTCGTACAACAACAACCAAAAATGTTAGCAAGTGTAACAACACACAGCAACAGAATTGAAAAACCCATTGTCGCACAAACAATACTCAATAACCCACTACATAAGAATTCTAGAACTCTACACCTTTAAAAGTTAAAAAATATATTTAAAATATATATGTATATGTTACGGTTAAAGTCCGAAATGCGGCGATTGTCCACATTTACCGGGAAATGTACACATTTACCTATCTTATCCTTCGAATTTAGACTATTTCCATATTTACCAACATATTTTGGTAAATGTTAGATTAACTTTAATATTAGAAGGTTTATACTAGTGTACTATTTATTTTTTTTACATATTACATTTACGGCTTCCACAATTAAGAATAGTTGAACTAAAAAAGGTTATTTTCTAAATTTAAATACGCGTTTTATTTTATTCTAAAAATGTAACATTTTCATATTTTTAATATATGCGAATGTATATTCTAAAAATTATGGTTCAATTTATAATCTATAAATTGTACCATAATTTTTAGAATGTACACTCGCATAAATTCAATTTCTTAAAATGAAAATATTATATTTCTAGTCATAGCTACTGTTTAATTTAACAGCGAAACTTTTAATTTTAAAAACAAACATATAATTTTAAAAATAAAATTATATAAATATTGAGAAAAAGTTGCTTATAAGAAGTTGAAGGAAAAATAGCATATAACTCAGGAATAAACGGTGATTATTGCTCTCGTTCACTTACTATACTGCGTTCGGCTTAGGGCAGCAATTTCTTCCCTTCATCGTTGCAAAAAAACACGCGTTAATAAGCATAACGTAAATTTTTATCTATTCTATAAAATAAAGAGCCCATTTCTCGTAGCGTAACTACGACACATCTCCAAACTTCAAAAGACGTGCGAAAATAGTGTATCACATAAAATATTGTATTGTTAAAATAAAAGTAAAGACTCGAGATTTACTTTCGATGAATTCAATTAAATTAAATAAATTTAGAAGGAATTTTGTTCGGTTTAGAGCAGTATTTTTTTGATAAAAATCAGCTAATAAGCTAACGTAAATTGAATACTAAACATGATAACTAAATATGTTTACAAACATAACATCCATTTGTAAATTAAATTTTATTAGATATGAAGAGTTCCAAAACATGTCAATCTGTTATAATTCCATTAGTCTTTAAATTTTGTGGATAGCATTTTTTATAAATTTATTTGCTAAATCTATAAGTTTTCAACCAGCCCTTGAGCGTCGCCAATAAAATTTTAGCTTGTATTCCTAACAGATACATAAAAAATCAACCCATATTGTTATGTATTGTGATGTAAATGGATTATTATTATTTAAGTTCAATGTAATATGTAGATACAGGCGCTTTTGATTTTAACAGTACGAAATTAACTAATTATTAATTAATTATGCTAACACAAACTATAAGCAAAGACACGAGTTTGAAAAATAGTTTAAGGAACTCGTTTTCGGACATGAGGTATGTTTTGAGAATTTTAAAGTTTTAAATTTTACATCATCATTACCTATATATTTAGTCTGGAGGTGAACATTTGAACTACACAAAGAATGAATCCTATACCTACTTTTAGGTGAAATTAAATTGTTCGTTCCGAAATGAAATTATACGAAATTGTTGTTCAATTACCAAAGTAAGACGGCTAGTAAGACAAATTTTTATTAAGGTTGGTTAATTTTTTACTTTAAAGTTGTACAGTACATTTTTTGTGTTTACATTTTTTACTTTCGTTTTAGTTCTATAAAAAACGAAAACAAAGATCTAATTGGTTCACGCAACTAGCACTGCGCAAACCAAAAGTAAATTAAGAAGAAAAAAGTAAATTATGAAATAAACATTATTAAATTTTAACTAAAAATAGTATGGAATTGTGCGTGGATAAATTATGATTACGTCATTAAAAATGCCTAAGTAAAACTTAAATATTTAAGGAAATATAAGCCTTTATTTCACAACGAGACATATTTTTTCAGTAAAAAGTGCGAGATAAAAGTATAATTTTGTCACATACCAAAGTGAAATAAAAAAACCAGTAAAATTTTACAGACAAAATCGTTTTATATGGCACAGTGGTTAAAGCTTTGGCGTTTGGATCGGGAGGTACCGTGTTCGAATCCCGATAGGGGCAGGATGCAAAAGGAAATTTTCATCAACAGATTACGATCTGTGATTAAAAGGAACACAACTACGACCCCTTATCGGCGTGCAAAACTCATGGGCCGATCCATCTTCCATGTCCAGTACTATAGGCTGGCATGGAGCTATGCAATGCGCAGATGGTAACTTAAATCGGTCCTATAGCCGTACGTCTTTGATTTGGCAAGGATGCGTAAAGTAAGACGGGAAAATCAACCGCGAAAGAGCAGGGAGTGCTTCGGCCCCAGAAAAGATTGCATGGATTAAAACTAAAAAAAAAAAAAAAATCGTTTTATCTGTAGTAGTGTCTTGCCATAATAAATTGAAAAATACTAACCAGAGTATTTTTTATAGCAACATTCTAATAAATTTACATAAAAAAGTATTGACGAGAAATATTTCTCGCAAGCTAAGATATTTATAGTTGGGAAAATATTATGGTCACCAACATTATTATTATTATTATAATATGTTATTTCCTCGCGAGCAGAAGTTTATAAAATATTTTTTATTAATACCCATCAAACTAAAATCCCTATAAAAAAATGAAATTGCCGCAGTAAATTTATTTTGCGAAGTTAAGTTGGTCTTCAAAATTTAATTACAAATTGTTCCCATAAAATTTGTTTTTGTTTCTGTCACTCTAATATAATTTATTGGTTAGCTTTAGCTTTTGGTTTTTCAGTATATTTTGCTGAATAAATAATTTTTCAATGAGGAATATAGTCTAAACGCGAAATTAAACATGCCAGGCAAAAAATCCATGTAATCGATGTTTTTACTATGGAAAAATATAATCGCGGCTGCCTGTCATTGACACTAACTCATCGATTATTTTTTTATGATGTCATGACCATTTATATACCGGCGATGATATTCGTTTAGTGATGTAAAATTTTGGTTTCTTGGGTATATGTTATTGTTTTTAATACCAAATTCGTTCGAACTGTCAGATCAAAAAGATTTGATCAACATTTTTGACATTACAAATTTTTTTCACACAAAAATCTTGATCTAACAAATTGCCTAGATCAATTTTAAAAAATCTCGATATTTTGTCAGATTTTTACGCATACATATATACAAAAGTAAACGTCAAAACATAATCATCAAAACAAAGACTCCGCGCCATTTGTACAATTCAGTTTTAAATTTATTTTTGCTTTTAATAAATTTATTAAAATTTTAAGGATAATTTGTAATTTTGTTTGTGCGACGTATTTTCGAAATATCTTGTGTACTAAAATGTTGTGTTTATGTGCGAAATTATATAATTCCTTATGCTTTTAATTGAAAATTATTGATATTGAGTTGTAAATAAATTAATAAAATTGAGAAATGGGAGACACTATATTGAACATTTTAATTCTTTGCTTTATAATTTTTTATTGTACCGATGCTAACAAGCTGAAATGATAAACCCGCCATTTATAATAAACAATTTTTTGTCTTTCTTTTCACAAATATTACTACAAAAGTTGATCAAATCTCTTTCATATTCGTTTACATAAAATCTGGCCAAATTGTTGTTGTAAAAGTAAACGAATTTGGTATAAATGTCAGTGCAGATTACATTTCTTTTATTGTTTGCCGAAAATTTGATTTTAATTCAGTTGTGGGAAATAAAATAACCCAACTCAACAACATCATATTATATAAATCGTATTACTTATAAAAATAAAAAAACTCGTGGAAAAATACTCAACACAATACAATATTTTAAAACATATTACGTATTTAAAAATAAAAAATAAATAAAATTAAAAATAATAAATAATATAAAATTTAAAAATATAATTATAAAAATAAAATTAATTCAATTATAACAACCTAACTTATCCAGAGTTCTAGCCCTTCCCTTGAGAAGAATCTAGAGCATTTTTCTGGATTTATGGAACATTAGGTCATATAGATAGAAATATCTGACCACAAAAATCTAAAAAAACAAACAACTTGATTTTAATTGTTTTTAATTATATTGTTGTGTTGTTGTTATCAGATAAGTTATATGTTTATATTAAATTAATCATAAGTGTTGATTCTTTGTGTAATTTTTAGGAATCCCTGCCAACATGTCCACATAAATAAATTTAAAGATTTGTAGTATGCATTAAAGGAATTAATACGCTTGCTAGTAGATAGACGTCATTTTGCAAAGCATTTTTAACGAGAAAATGAAAATGTAAATTTGTTGATTTGATGAAGGCACATTATAGTAATTATAAAGGTGAGTTACTTTAAGAATAGACATGATATGATATGATATGATATGATATGATAGAGGCGCACAGGCCAGCCATAACGGCGATCCTAGGTACGTTACCATAATCCTGAAATATCAACAATCAAATAACAAATTATATCTGAATGCGAATAATATTTCAGCATCATGCGGACCCAGGCCCTGCCTGCATCCTTAACAGATAAGGTTAGTTAGGAAAGGATGTTAGTCACAGAAACGACTAGGACGAACCGCAGCAAAGTCATTTTCTAACTACTTAAATATATTAGAATGTTAGTCTCAATTAAATTCACACTCTAGATTAGAGTTTGTTAGTTAATTAATGTAAGTTAGTTGTGTTTGAGGTAAAGGATACTAATATTCATCATATGTATTCGGCATGAGTCCTACTAGACTGGTTAGGTTATTTAATTCACATCTATGGGTCATCTCATCACATACTGCTTGTAACCTTATTTTGCCCTATCTTCCCATTCAACACCATCTAACCGAGGAACTTCACGTTCGTAATGACACGGCAGTATTATCATACATATGATGACCTAAATATTCCGTCAATAATGTCAAAATAAAAAAAAAAATAAAAAAAAAATTTAGATTCGGTATTGTCATTCAGCTACCTATATTTAAATTCATCCAACTAAAAGCAGGGTTAATTTATATCTAACATTCACACAACTTCACTAAAACAAAACCTGAATTCAACCAGAAAGATCGTCGAAAAACAACATTCCATAGCAAAAAGTCTTTAGATCGTTAACATATTTGATTGTACTGAGTTTATGCTCAAAGCGTAAGTAATTAAATAGAGCCCCTGATTAAGAATGTTGCAATCACAATCTTCCCTGACCTTCCGGTATGTAAAAAAAAAAAAAAAAATAATAAATTTTAAATAATAATAAAAATAAATTGAATTATATTTGCCGACAACTTTATTGTTTTAAATCAGGACTTTCGACAAAATTTCAATTTATAGAATTGTTTAAAGTAAGTGAAAATTATTAAAATAAGTTATGAAAATGTAATTAAATTTAAATAAAAACCCAAATGGATAACACAATCCAACATATTTCAGCTCAAATGATAAATTTCCCGTGGCAGAAAACTGTTTCCTCCTTTCATTAACATTTAATATATTTATCAATTTATATTATTCCACAAAAAGTCATTTTTGTCACAATACGGTGGCAACCCATTTAGAGTATACAAATTTTCGCTTATTGGGTAAGTTACAATTCGATCTGTTGTAATTTCAAATGTTGGTTTCTCGGGTACCAATATTTTATGTACTTAAGTACATACAAAGGGAATTCCCTTGAAATGTCAGTTTCTATGTATACGATTATAAATTACCGTTCACATATTTGTAACTAGTTATAATAACAATAACAATAATAAATAATTAACTTTTATATAATTAGAATGAAAATTAGAATAAAAAGATACTTCTCTGATTGTATATGTGTTGAATGTAATTTTCATAATAACTGTCTCAATTCACCTGTATTAACAGGTGAACTTCTAAAGAACAAAACTCACTCAAAAATAGCACATCACTCTCACACTACACATTCTTAAACTGATTTGAATTAAAATATTAATAATAATTTATTTAAAGGAGAGACAAAAACACGTCTTTCCTCTACGACGATCAGTTGATCCTCGTGAGTTACTTTAAGAATCGACATCTAAATAAACTGCAAATACATAAAAACATAAGAACGGTCATGGTATACTGGGTTAACCTTGACCTGCTTTCTTAAACTTCAAAATACCGAAGCTGTTATAAAATTGAAGAATAAATGTATTTTATTATTACTTAAAAATTGTTACGCTTTAGTGAAATAATCCATTCGACCTCTTCCCTACATTATATGTTATGTATGGTGTTTCGCCTGTTTCCAAAGCCAAAAAAGTTGAAGCCTGTTGATAATTTTGATTTTCAATTTGACTATACTAGGTCTTAGGTCTAGGAAAACTAAATAAACCGAATAATTTGGAAATATTTAAAATAATCGTATGTTCCAGAGACGCTTCGATCCCTGTTATACTCCCTAATGTACTTCCCCTAATAAATGAAACAAGGCATTATGATATAACTGACTGTTTTTCTGAAATATATATACAAAGTGAAAAGCAATAACTGAATTTGTCCATAATTAAATTTCTAAAATTACCCCTCAATTAATCGTTATAGTTCAAAAGTAGAACGAAATCAACAATTTTCACCCTAAATTGTCTTATGATTGCAAATTTAACGAGAAATAATAACAAATGAAGTAAATTAACAATGTGTTAGAAATATTTGTCAATTAAAGAAAATATTTTTTTAATTCTTTATTTCAATTTTAAATTATGTTCCTTTATTTTTGCAAGGATTACTGTTATGGCATTTTGAATTGCAAGGGACTCCACATGCTTTGCATAGGCAGTTCTTTGAGTAGCAATTTTGCTTGCAGTTGCATTTTTTAAAGCCCTTTCTTCCCATCAATGATTGCTTTCTAACTGCCATCCTAACCGAAATTTCTGCCTCAGGTGCTTGAATCTCAATCAACTTTTCTGTGCAAACATCAAACTCATTTCTCGTATAAAGCTGCTTTAATGTTCCTTCGTTCGTGCCCAATTTGTATAATTGATTTATGTTATCAACACTTAATACAGTGCATAACAAATTTCTGGAATCTGTTTTGCCCCGATCAAATTCAGATCTAGGGACCTTAACGATATCTCCTACTGATGCCGGGGTATATTTCGAATTTGATTGACTGAGCATTTTGTTGGCTTGATTCTGTAAATTCTCTTTTGCAATCAATCGGTTATTTTCAATCAGATTATGTTTCTCAGCTAGAAGTGCTAAATTTTTTGTTGTCTGCCCGTCAAATTGTTCTTGTGGATGTTCTGATGGTTCTTCTACAGATCGAACTAATACAGTTTCGTTTAATAACTCGGTATGTTCGATTATGTCTATTAACTCTTCTTCGGAATTAACATCTTTAATGACACTATCTGGTAAATTAGCAGTTTGTATGGCGTTTTTTTAATTCCTGAATGATGGGCGCGATTTTTCATCATTTGGACAATTTTTAAGCCACGAGACCAATCGGTACATTTATTTGTGGCCAACATATTTTGGCCGTTTTTTTTTTTTCTTTTCCGTTAGCTAGAGTTTAGCCATTAGCAATAATCGGCTTTACGACTACATCTTTTCGATTTTTTTGCATTTTTATTGACAGGCTTTGCACAAACTTAAATATAACATAATCGATTCTATCGTTACATTTTTATATTTAATATTTGCTTCTTTAATTAAACGGTTTCATCCTCCGTGGCCAGTAGTATGGTGGGCATTGTTTATTATATCGAAAATTTCATCTATTGATACAAAATATTTAGTTTGACCATTTATAATAACTGGAGAAATTAATTTCTTATCTTTTCCCACGATGATTATGTCGTACCTTTGTAAACGTCGATAATCTTGCGTTGTTTTTTCTTGCAGTTTCGATTTTGCTTCACTCACATCTCTGATGAGATTGTTGTACAATTCGTGGCTTATATACAAAGTATTATTATAAGTTATTTTGTATTAATTCATTGAGCAGAGTTAAATTTATCCTTCATATCGAAAATCTGTGAAGAAGTTTGTTTAATTTAAGGATTATTTTTGCAGAACTTTAAGAGCCACTCACCACTTGTAAATTACCATACGTACTAATTTTGTTAATCCCAAACAACAATTTTTAAATCGAATCTGATGACCTTCCTGAGTTAACACTAAATTACTATTTTACTATTGTACTACTGCCGGTGTAAACCATTCCTTTAAAAACCTTAGTACTTAAATTTTCGTTTGTGGATCCGCTCTTCTTATCACATCCAATATGAATCGATAAAAGGGGAAAAACGTAGTATTAGATTTTTATTTACTGAGATCATTATGCGTTCGTTTTTTCAATTTCTGGTTTCAGCCAAAAATAATCGTTAAATTCTGATTGCAACTATTTTTTCGCACAAGAAATATGGCTGATGGCTGCCGCATGGAAATGGTCTACGAGCTTGGCTCAACATAACAAAGTTAAAAATGTGTGATCTCAAAACGGCGGTACCAACTTTTATTTTTATTTTTTGCTATTTCTTATTGATCTAAATAATTTTTTAGCTGTATGAAAATAGAAATGACGTTGTTAGCATATTTACAACAACAATTGCATTATATGTACTATCTACATAGCAAAAAATAAAAGTTGGTACCGCCGTTTTGAGATCAGACATTTTTAACTTTGTTATGTTGAGCGAAGCTCGTATACTATTTTCGTGCGGCAGCTATGACATCTCATATGCTCTACTAGAACATTTGCCAATATTACGTCGAGTTAATTTAAAATTAGATTTGTTAATGTTCGACAACTCGATATTAACTTTGGTTTGCTTCTTCAATTGGCATTGTTATTTTGAGGAAATATAAATTGATTATTACCTTATCAAATAAATTTTTTTTATTAATATTAGAGCTCTCTTACAACTAGTAAGTTGTTTATAAATTTCTCCAAAAATATTCTTTCTAACCAATTTAATATGACGCGTTTTGCTTTTTCTTATTTGTTGCTTCACAAGTTGTACATAAGATTAAATATAATTTGATCGCTTCAACCGCCTTTTTAAATTTCGCATTCAGGTCATCAAATAAACGATTTCTTCCGCCATGGTTAAGCGAAAGATGGGTATTGTGTATTGCGTCAACAATATCATAATTGACACAAAATATTTAATTTTTCCACTTACAGTGAGCGGCGAAACTAATTTAGTTTCCTTTCCCATGGTGATTGTATCGTATCTTTGCGGACGTCGATAATCTTGTTCTGTTTTGTGATGCCGCTTCGACTTCGCTTCAGTCACATCTTTAATAAGATTGCGATACAAATCTTGGCTTATGTAAATGTTATTAAATTTTTTTTATTTATTAATTCGTTGAGTAACCGATTAAATGTATCCTTCATTTCAAAAATCGACTAAAAATATATTAAATTGGTTAGAAAGAATATTTTTGGAGAAATTCATAAATAATTTTCCAGTTGTAAGAGCTATATAATCAAGGTATATAATCAAGTTATATTTCCTCAAAACAACAATGCCAATTAAAGAAGCAAACCAAAGTTAATATCGAGTTGTCGAACATTAACAAATCTAATTTTAAATTAACTCGACGTAATATTATTAAATATGAGCATATGAGATGTCATGGCTGCCGCACGAAAATAGTTTACGAGCTTCGCTCAACATAACAAAGTTAAAAATGTGTGATCTCAAAACGGCGGCACCAACTTTTATTTTTATTTTTTGCTATGTAGATAGTACATATAATGCAATTGTTGTTGTAAATATGCTAACAACGTCATTTCTATTTTCAAGCCCGGTGCATACGTCGGATGGAAATCCGGGATTTTTTCATCTCACCGTTTTATCCAATCAAATGGGAGAAATAGTACAAAAGACACGCCCCTTTTCATCCCAAGAAGTTGAAAAATTTCAACTTTTGAACAAAGAATCCTGCAGACAACCAACCTAAAAAAACCAAAACTGTAATTTTGAACAATATTTTGTAGACCATTTTACTTTTTTGCAGAAGTTTTTGTGTGTTGTAAGATTTTTTTTTATTTATTTTGTCGCTGCTATCTGTTCTGGGGCCAAGGCTCTCCCAACTCTTCCGCGGTTTGCTTATTTACGTCCTTACTTTTACGCCTGTATCTGCACATTGCATAGCTTCATGCCAGCCTATACTGGCATGGAAAATGGGTCAGTCCATGAGTTTTGCACTCCGGCAGGGGTTCATAGATGTGTTCCTTTTCATCACAAATCGTAATTTGTTGATAAAAATTCCCTTTGCATGCTGCCCCTATCGGGATTCGAGAACCCGGTACCTCCCGATCCAAACGCCAAAGCTTTAACCACTATGCCATTTGGTCGGTGAAGAGTTCTTCCTAATGACATTTGTATTTTGTTTCTGTTGTAAAACGTGCCTACGGAATTAAATTTATTTATTATAAAATATTAATTAAGTAAATTATTTGGAATAATTTGGAACGGTATGTGCATATTATATTAAATAATACAAATGTATTACATTAATTAATACCAACATTTAATTTTTTCAGAAATGGGGAAACGAGAGTGCCAAGCGCAAGTAAAATCAAAAAAAATTGACAGCTACGTCACAAAAATAATAGACCAAATATAGAGCAAAAAACCTATATGTTACTAACTTGATGTTTGAAGCCCGGTACATAGGTCGGTCGGAAATCCGGGAATTTTTCATTGCGCCGTTTTATCCAATCAAATGAGAGAAATAGTACAAAATACATGCCCCTTTTCATCCCAAGAAGTTGAAAAATTTCAACTTTCGAGCAAAAAATACTGCAGACAACCAACCTAAACAAAACAAAACTGTAATTTTGGGCAATATTTTGTAGATCATTTTACTTTTTTTGCTTTTAATTTTTTGTGTGTTGTAAGAGTTCTTCCTAATGACATTTGTATTTTGTTTGTGTTGTAAAACGTGCCTGCCGTATTAAATTTATTTATTAATTATTATAAAATATTAATTAAGTAAATTATTTGGAATTATTTAGTACGGTATGTGTATTACATTAATTAATACCAACATTTAATTTTTTCAGAAAAGGGGACATGAGAGAGCCAAGCGCAAGTAAAATAAAACTAAAAAAATTTGACAGCTACGTCACAAAAATAATATAGCAAAAAACCTATATGTTACTAACTTCTCGTTTGAGATATAAAAAATCCCGGATTTCCATCCGACGTATGTACCGGGCTTGAACCTTGAAAGAAAGAAATTGAAGAAACGAGGACATTATGATCTCACAGCAGTAAATAAAAACTAAAGCGCCTATTCCATGGAAAAAATTTACTGACAGTATTTTTTTACTGAAAAAACGAAAGCAAAAGAAATCTTAAAATTCTATAAGAGTGACAAAGAAAAAAAATATCTTTATTTCATTTTTATACCAAAATTGTATTGTTTAATTTTGACAATTAGAGTTTTTCATAACCTAAAATTTTCATAAAAGTTGTACTCTTACATTAAAATTCGTACATCATTTATAATTTAATTTTATAATTTTTATTAATATAACCAATATAGATTTGAAAGATTTGGGTTATCAAACATTATGGATCTGAATAATATCCATAATACGCCAAAATAGAAACCAAAATGTTGGGTACGCCTTTATTATTTATAAGCGATACAATTGTATTTTTAAAGAGTTGCGGCAAGATCCATAATTATTTTATAATTATACTAGTATGACTGTGAACGAATTTGACTAGTTACTGGCGATTTTTGGGCCCCTGATTTCAAAAGAAACTGTGGGGAGAATATCCTTGAACCCTATTTTAAGATTGACAGTGAACAGTATTTAGATTTTTTATATATTTTAACACCATATAAAACCACTAAATACCCGAACGTTAGCAAAGCTAAACTCCAAATATAAAACAAACTGAGATTTGACTATAAAAATGGCGAACGATTTATTTTGTATGAGTGTGAGAAAAATTTCTTATCTTTACATACATTTTTTGTAGATGTGTTAACAATGCTCACATAAAAAATTCTCCAGTTTACATTATTTTATAGAACGTTATGGCAGCATACTAACACCATGATAATTATTTTCTCAGTAAAATTTTACTGACAAAATTTTTTGTTTCGTACACAACCAATAAATCTATATTTTTTTCTCGCTTTTATTTTTTACTGACAGTAATTTTTTTCCATGGAATAGGCTCATAATGGCCCTATTCCATTAGAAAAAAATATTATCTCAGCAAAAGTAAAACGAGACAAAAATATAGATCGGCTATTTGGGAGAAGGGCGTATCCGATTATGGCTTGCTGAGCAAATTGTTGTTGTGTAGCCATAAATTTTTCATAAAAAATATCAACTCGAGTATTTTATAGCAAGCAAACGAAAAAAAAAATCCTTACTCCTTTTTAATTTTATTTTATACAAATTTTTACAGTGTCAAGTGCGTGAGAAGAGATTGAAAACATTTGTATTTGTATTTATTTTGTGGTTAGTTTTTGTAAAGGAAAACTTTTATTCTCCTGCGGTAAGTAATAAATATATTAAAATTAAAAAAAAAATAGAAAAATACGGTAAGTTTAGTTAAAATAAATTTAATTAATTATTAGTTATTTGATATTCTAGTTTGTGAAACGGTACGGCACTGAAATTTTAAAAATAAAAATCTTGATAAATCTTAAATCTTAATTATTTTATAGTTGTAAAACAATCGAAGCTACTTATCCGGTTATTGTGAAATAATTGCAAAAATTGTGTTATTGTTTATTGTAAAATTTTGGTACCGAGAAAAAATAGTGCGGTTTTCATGTCGTCCAGAAGAATTTATTTCTCAATAAAATGTAACTACTTCTAAACACAATATTAATAATACTGTATTTTATTATATTTTAGGTGACAAAACAGTTGTGGTTCTGGAGAACGTCATCGTCCAACCGATAAGCGACTTACAACAGGCTTCACAATTTTTTTTCGAATTTTAATTGCCAGACATCGGATAATGAAGGTAAAATGTTATTAACTGTCGTTTTTTATTTCTGTTCATTTTTATAGGCTTCCAAATGGTTACACTCAAATTCCAGTTCTTTCAGATATATATTTAATTTTCCATAGAATTGTATACAATCAGCATTTTTAGGATATACAATGTTTTCATATAAATTAAAAATTGTAATAATGTTTTAGTTTTAATTTTGATTTTGAAATAAACGGACATAGTCCAAATAAAAGATATTTTTTTATAAGATTATTTTAGAATAATCTTAACTGGCGCCGAAACAGTGAGTTAATTGAAAGTGTAAAAGTTCAAAGTTATTATACCCACGAGAACATAATAACAAATACTTAACTAACTAATCCCACGAGAACTTGGTAATTTCGTCTACGAACATAATTAAATACGGCTATACCCACGAGAACATATCTAATTTATTTAACACTATCGTGAGTGAAACTCGTACCGCAGTAGGCTGCCAGCAAGTATAAACGCTAGCACCTAAAAGGAAAAATACGGGTCATCCGGATCACAAGAAGCTGACTCAAGTGTACAACACCCGGTGTGCACTTAAAATACCTCTAAAGAAACTCTAATCCTCAGACTCACAATTACCCAGGAGAAATTCCTCACTAATAATGAAAATTGTAATATTGTAAGTACCAGTAACGAAATTTTAATAAAATCATATAAAAATTAGTTTAATACGACAAAAGTGAAATAATAATACGAAAATTCAAAGTAATAATTTAAAAAGTAACTTAATACTGTAAAGGTGAAATAATAACTCGAAACTTTAATAAAACCACATAAAAATTAATTTAATACAAAAAAAGTGAAAATCTATAAAAGGCGATAAATTTCAATTAAAAATAATACGAAATTTTAATAAAACCATACAAATAATAGTGTTTAAATAGCAAGTAACGATATAACAAGGTTAAGTACAATATAAAATGGAGCAAATTCAGGAAGCAGTTAGACAACTAACAGGAGCGCTCAACGCACAAATTGAACTGAATAAGAAACTAGAAAAAAGGATTGATGGGCTGGAAAATAAGACAGCGAACAACATACCACGGAACACTCCACTCGTGGCACCAAGAACGGAGCAAGAGCTGAAAGAAATAGGCAAGCTACCGGACTGCGTCAAGGAACTACAAGTTTTCGACGGAAATCCATTGCACTACGTGTCATGGATATATAGTGTAGAAAGCATTTTAATAGATTACGAAATAGTGAGAGATAAACCCATATATAGAGCCATTTTACAAACCATAAGACAAAAGATTCGGAGGCGAGGGAGGAGGGACGGCGGATGCAGCTCTAATATCCTACAACATTTTCGACGAAAACTGTAGTGCGATAAAAGGATGTTTATCGTTACACTATGCAGACAAAAGGGACGTGCGGACACTCGAGTTCCAGCTAAGCAGCCTGACTCAAGGGAGGAAGAGTGTCGACGAGTTTTACGCAACAGTAAATCACCAGTTATCACTTATAATCAACAAGGTGAAGACTGAAAATTACAACTCAGTTACTATGACGGTTCTGATCGACACCTACAGAAACCGGGCGTTAGAGGTATTTATTCGAGGTCTAAATGGCGATATATCTAGGATGCTGACCATTCAACAACCAAAGAATCTCCCCGAGGCGTATTCATCGTGTCTAGAAATCCAAAATCTTAATTTCCGGAGCGTATACACGATAGGAACTTCAATAACTCAATCACAATTCCTATAAATCAAATAAATGCGAATAAAACTCAACAACATACACAGAGGCCGGTACCACTACCAAGACTATCACTGCAGCAAAGGAATAGGGGGTACAACATGCAGTACCAACAGCCATATCAACACACATATCAACAACATCAGCATCAACACCCGCAACACCAAAATTACTCTGTAATACCACCAGCACGGCCAGTCCAACAGAAACCGCCAATTCCAATGTCCATTGATCAATCTGGCAATACTAGGAGAATCAATTACATGAATCGACCGAACAACATGAACATTAAACCTAAAAGAGAAAGAAGTCCTGATTCGCGTTTAAACCAACATAAGCAACAAAGAATCTTTCACATCGAGCAACAAGACGGTGAACAGGACTACCAAGAATACGAAGATTATATTGACAACTACAGCGACAACGAAGATAAAGAGGAAGAGGCGGACGAGAATATCGAAGTAAATTTTATAACGAATGCCTCTCAAGCATACCTTACATAGAATTTAGGACTAACAACAACAAGATCCTAAGATTCCTTGTCGATACAGCCGGAGGCGACATTAGAATCTGACAAAAATTGTCAATACCATTCTTCCAAAATTTTGGCAATAACATCATGCTAGATTTTTATGTTCTACCAGGACTAAAAACTTTTGACGGGATAATTGGAGATGACACACTAAAAAAATTGGAAGCATTAATCGACAGAAAAAATAATATAGTTACGATAAAACCAGGGATCAAGAACCCGCTGAAAGCCAAAACATCAACTCAGGTTGATGAAATGATGAAACAAAGTCAAAGTTAAGAATGATGCTCAACAAGTACCAACCACTCTTCGTGGAAAAGAAGGTTGGTTCGTGGAATTGGAGACCAACCAACCATTGAAACGAACGTGAGAGCAGAGATCAAAACAACTACCGACGAACCCATATACACTAAATCGTATCCATACCCAATTAACATGAGGGCCGAGGTGGACCAACAAATAGAACAACTGCTCAGTGATGGCATTATAAGGCCATCAAAAAGTCCTTATAACTCAACCATCTGGATTGTGGAGAAAAAAAAGGGCGCATCGGGAGTAAAAAAATATCGTATGGTAATAGATTACAAAAGATTGAATGCAGTCACCGTATCTGACACTTATCCGATACCAGATACCTCGAACACCATCGCAAATCTGGGAAACTCCAAATTTTTTACAACTATAGATCTTACATCCGGATTCCATAACATCAAGATGATGGAAAAGTATATACCTAAGACGGCATTCTCAACAATGAACGGGAAATACGAATTTACGAGACTACCATTCCGACTGAAAAATGCGCCGGCGATTTTTCAGAGGATAATCGACGATGTATTAAAAAAACATAGGGAAAATATGTTATGTCTACATAGACGACATAATCGTATTTGGAGGCGAGAACGAAGAAGAACATTTGAAAAACATCCACAAAATTCTAGATAAGTTATGGGAAGCAAACCTTCGAGTCAATCTAGACAAAACCGTCTTCCTAAAACAGGAAACTGAATTCCTTGGCTATTTAGTAACAAACAAGGGAATAAGAACGGATCCAAAAAAGGTGATGGCTGTGCAAAAACTGAGACCACCCGAAAATCTTAAGGAACTGAAAAGTTTCCTTGGTCTAACATCATACTATAGGCGATTTATCAAAGATTTCGCAAAGGTAGCAACACCTTTGACAAATCTTACAAGGGGGGGGAGAATGTACAAATAAAAGCTAGCCAGTCAAAGAAAATAAACATCAACTTAACAGATGTCGAACTGAAAACATTCCAACATTTAAAACTGCTATTGTCATCGGCAGACCTACTGATATTTCCGGACTTCGACAAACCCTTTATATTAACAACAGATGCGTCAAACCATAGCATCGGAGCTGTACTCTCACAAGGTGAGATGGGCAAGGATCAACCCATAACATATATATCCAGATCGCTTAATAAGACCGAAGAAAACTACGCTACCAACGAGAAGTAGATACTTGCGATAGTTTAGTTATCCAGGGCCCTGGATAACTTAAGGAACTACCTCTATGGGGCAAAGAAAATTAGGATACTAACTGATCATCAGCCACTAACCTTCGCCCTCAGCAACAGAAATAACAACAGTAAGCTGAAAAGGTGGAAAGCCAGGCTAGAGGAGTACAACTATGAAATAGTAAACAAACCCGGTATAACAAATAAAGTAGCTGACGCATTATCAAGGCTGAAATTGGAGATCAACGCACTTTCATCATCGAGAGACGAGACCGTACATAGAGCAGAAGAGGATGGAACGCAGCTAATTCCCCATTGCGATGCACCAATAAACGTCTTCAGGAATCAAGTAATTGTAACTGAAGGAAACGGAATTTATGCTTATGAAGAACCACACCAGAACTATCATAGACATTATATCTCCTTGTCAGAAGATCAGGCAAAGGAAGAACTCACCAAACATCTGAGAGAGAGACTACATCCAACATCTATAAATGGTATCAAAATTCCGGAAAAGTATCTTCAATTGCTTCAAGAAATCTACAGAGAACTTCTATGCAACTACAAAATACGGATAACTCAGAGAGTAGTAGAAGACATCTGCAACAAAGACAATAAATTCAGCATTATACAAGAAGAGCATAGAAGAGCGCATCGGAATGCAAACGAAAACAAGGAACAAATACTAGAAAAGTATTATTTCCCGCAGATGGCCAATCTAATAAAGAAATACACGCAGAACTGCGACATATGCAATCAAAATAAATATGATCGCCACCCGAATAAACCGCAACTTCAAGAAACACCAATTCCATCATATCCAGCGGAAATTCTACACATCGACCTGATCGACATAAAGGGCGAGAAATTCATAACGTGCATATGTAAATTTTCAAAATTTGTGAAATTATTCCGTATCAAAGACAACATCAGTACACATGAGGGACAAAATTATCAAAATCCTGCATTATTTCACAACACCTAAGATAATGGTAATGGACAACGAGGCAACCTTTCATTCACTTTTATTTGTAGGTGTTACTTAACACCTACAAATAAAAGTGAATGAAACGAAACCGTGGAAAGGGTTCACTCCACTATAATAGAAATAATTCGGTGTTTACAAATGGAATACAAGAATTTCGCAACTAAAGAATTGATCAATATAGCTGTTGACAGATATAACAACTCCGTACACTCTGTTATTGGAAGGAAGCCTAGCGACGTATTTTTTGGACGAATTCAGCGGATTAATTATCAAAATTTGCTACATTTTAAAGAAAAAGTAAATGAGGACTTAATGCAACGAATTAGAAATAACCTAAGATTTAAGTTGCAAAGAGAAAACTTAAAAAAGAACGTGCCGAAAACATACGAAATTGGAGAACCAGTATAAACTGATATCAAACAAATCCAAGAAAAAACCAAAACCAAATTTCGAAAGGAAATAGTCGCGAAGGATAATAAAGTGAACATAACAACAGTTTCCGGGAAAAGGATTCATAAGTCCAATATCAAAAATTCACCTTCTTAACCCATTTTATACATATCTTTCCAGCTTCTGCCTATGGGTGATAACAGCATCACTGAGCATACACGAGTATGCCACACCAATAGTGTCTGTCAGACCAGGAAATGGAAACATAATTAGCGGAAATTTCAAAATTATTCATCCGATTGACCTACACATCTATGCGAACATATTGAACGATATCAAATTAGAATTGAAAGGAATCGATTCCAGCGGCATGCAATCCTAATTAATATACCAAATCGACGAAACGGAAAAGTTGCTGAGAGAACTTCATGGCCAAACACCAAGAGCAAAAAGGTCAATCAACTGGATCGGCTCTGCCTGGAAATGGATCGCTGGATCACCTGACGCAACTGATTGGGACCAGATCTTTAAAAGCCAGGATCGGATCATCGAAAACAACAATGAGCAGTATAAAATAAACACTGCCATAACAAATAAGATTCAAAAACTTCTTAACCAGCACAATGAAATACTACAGATGTAGCAGGAGGGCAACACAAATGAAACTTTTCAACAGTTGATGTTCAACCGATTACAAATAGTTAAAGAAGAGGTTAAGGAAATAGTAAGAGCCGCGCAACTTGCTAAGGGTGGAATAATCAACTCCAATTTACTAGACAAAGACGAAATTGCACGTCTAGTAACAGAAATCGAAACCTTACCCTACTCCAACGAAATCGAAGCCATCGAGTATGCCGAACCCACAATGATTATCAAAAATTCAACAATCCTATACATTATTTCAATCCCGAAAACAAGCAAAGAATAGTTCCACCATATCAAAATAAGGTCCACTATAAACAATAGCAAACAGATTCATTTGGAATACAACGAAATCCTGATCAACCAACACAATATATACGGGATTATTGATAAATGCCAAGCAAGGAGGGAAACCATTATTTGTGACCTCAGCCAGTTACAAGAATTGAAGGAAAATCAATGCATCAACCAACTATTGAAAGGATTAAATGCAGGATGCGAATTTACATTTAACGAAAAGGAATCAATAGAACCCATAACCGACAACACTATTCTCGTGAACAACTTTCAAGGTGCAGTAACATGCAACAACTCAATCAGACATCTAAAAGGAAATTATCTGGTTCAATACCAAAACGAATCAATAGAAATAAAAGGATGGATCTTTACCAACAAAGAAACAAGAAAATCTCAAATACTACCACCAGTATTGCAAACAAATATTACGGAACTAGGAATAAAGCTTAATTTGGAATACCTACATGGCTTACATGTTAACACCATAGGGAAACTCCAAAAGTTATCAACATACCACCAAATAAATAATGTCACGGACAGTATTATCATAATTACTATAGTTGCAGTAATTATAGTTTTATAATAAGATCAGGGAACCGCAATGGGATAACCATATTCAAAACCAACGAAGCAACCAATCAACAGGCTGTACCGCTCGGGATGCAACCAGTCCAGCTGAAATTTTAAGCTACGGGACGAGGATTTTTAAAGGGGGAAGAAGAAAAGAAGAGTTAAGATAACACAATTCTCATCGTCATCAACATTGAACATACAAACACGTGTTCACACAACAAGTTCACACAATTAGGTTTGCAACTTTGCATAAATCCATTACACTCAAATTCCAGTTCTTTCAGATATACGTAATTTTCCATAGAATTGTATGCAATCAGCATTTTTAGGATATACAATATTTTCATATAAATTAAAAATTGTAATAATGTTTTAGTTTTAATTTTGATTAACAATCTTAGTTTTTATTATTATTTTATTTTTAAAAAAACGTTCCAAGCAAAAGCCATTTGGAAGCCTATAAAAATGAACAGAAATAAAAAACGACAGTTAATAACATTTCACCTTCATTATCCGATGTCTGGCAATTAAAATTCGAAAAAAAATTGTGAAGCCTGTTGTAAGTCGCTTATCGGTTGGACGATGATGTTCTCCAGAACCACAACTGTTTTGTCACTTAAAATATAATAAAATACAGTATTATTGATATTGTGTTTAGAAGTAGATACATTTTATTGAGAAATAAATTCTTCTGGACGACATGAAAACCGCACTATTTTTACTCGGTACCAAAATTTTACAATAAACAATAACACAATTTTTGCAATTATTTCACAATAACCGGATAAGTTTGTTTTACAACTATAAAATAATTAAGATTTAAGATTTATCAAGATTTTTATTTTTAAAATTTCAGTGCCGTACAGTAGGAACTATGGATTTAATGTACTTATCAAATTTCACTTTTCACAAACTAGATTATCAAATAACTAATAATTAATTAAATTTATTTTAACTAAACACCGTATTTTTCCATTTTTTTTAAATTTTAATATATTTATTATTTACCGCAGGAGAATAAAAGTTTTCCTTTACAAAAACTAATCACAAAATAAATACAAATACAAAACTAATGCCGTTTCGATTATGCAATGCGCCTATTACATTTGAGAGATTAACGGAGCAAGTTGTAAGAGACCTAAATTGGAAAACATGTCTGGTTTATTTGAATGATATAATTGCACATACTTGAAATGCAGACTGTTCAGGGAAGAACTTAACTATTTGGATAAAATTGTTTCAAGCAATGGTTTGCGAACGGACCCAAGGAGGTTATCAGTAATGGATTGGCCTGCACCAAAGGATATTAGCCTACTAAGAAGTTTCCTAGGATTATGCTCATACTACCGCCTATTTGTGGCAAACTGCAGATGTTGCACGAAGTCTCCAGCGCCTCACCGTAAAAAGTGAACCATCTCAGTGTAACAGAGCATCAAAAAGCATTTGGCAAATTAAAGATCAAATTATGCAGCGCTCCTATTTTGGCGTATTCGCAGGCCGGTCGGGAATAAGTAGAATGTTCTCACAGAAGCAAGAGGAACTTGTTCCGGTCGATGACTTATGGCCTGGCCGAGCAGCACGTCACCGTTTATGAAGAGGCCATAAATTGCGTCGATTCTTGACTCGCCTCAAAATACGAGGATTTTTTTCGACGCGCAATCCCTATATGCTGCCTGAAAGATGGGAAAAAGTCGTAGCTAATGATGGTCAATACTTTGAATAAAATATATTGTACCAATTTCTCTGAATAATACCCCATTTACATGCGACCAAGATTTTTCTTCCGCAAAATGAAAGATATAACATGGACTTATTGCACATGAGAAACACAAAAGAAATATATCCCAATACAATTTTACAGAAGACTTTTTGAGCCACTATACCGCCAAAACCACTATAAAACTGAAAATGTTGCCATAAAATTTATTCGATCCGAGTATTTTTATAGCAAAATTTTTAAAATAAACAAAAACAATTATTTTATATTTATAAATGTTAACGATTCATAATGAAAACAGTTTATTTATTTCTCACATATTGAATTCTTTTATATGGTAGATGCTTCTTAGTTATCTGCAAAAATTTGCAGAAGAAAACAATTTTCTACAATGAGGCATAAAGCTTCGAAGTTATAAAAGAAACCTCAGAACTTATTTGTACTCCGAATAATTTAATTTAAATTCGATGTTATAAATAATTTAAAATTACTATGTACCTGCAACACAAAGCACACCACAACTCAAACATTAAGGCTGTTTTTCTCCAATTTTGTTGGAGTTAGAGGCTTGGTTCAACTATTCAAGATGTTAAGAAGACCATGAAGCGGATCGAAGCCCTTCAATTAAGGTTAATATTTTTATATTGTATATAGATACCGTCTTCATTAAGCAGCAGCAGTTACTATTATTTGTAAATTCTTCAGTAATTCAGTAATAAATTTACTTGCTTTTGCTTTAAATTTAAATTTTTACTACATAATATGATTAGTTACATATATCATAGGATATCATTACAATCACAAAATAAAATTAGTATTTATTTCTATATAGTGTGCTTTTATGGGTTGCATTTTAAACTTAGAGACCAATGTTTGTTCTGTTGTGGCCTTGAAGTGGCGGATGAAAAAAATCAGGGCAATCGAGTCGATTCACTTCAATCATTTGCATGCGTTTAGTTCAAACTTTTAAAGGACAAACTGTGATCGTTTTGAAAAATTATTAATTTTTATATTAACAAATTCAAACTGAAATAAAAACCGTCATCTTTTCCAAATCCATAGAAACTTTCAATCATTTTCTGTGTGTGTAATATAATACACATGTACACATTTTTTATTTACACATAGCCATATAGCATATCGTATTTATTAAAAGATAGAAAATAATTCATTCAATAAAATATTCTTAATAACATACAAAACACGAGAAACTACAATATATTTTACTTTTCTAGCATAATGCGAAAAAAGCAATCGTTCTCTTTTTATTAATTTTTATTTTATTTTATCGGCCATTTTGAAAAATAATACTCAATACTAATATTCGCCTCAATGGCGGCAAAACAAAGTAGTATACATTCCCGGCGGACACCCTGTATATATATATATATATATATATATATATATATATATATATATATATATATATATATATATATATATATATATATATATATATATATATATATATATATATATATATATATATATATATATATATATATATATATATATATATATATATATATATATAATATATATATATATATATATATATATATATATATATATATATATATATATATATATATATATATATATATATATATATATATATATATATATATATATATATATGGCGAATATTAATCAAACCACAAATTTGGTATATGGAACCTGAAGCCGTGTTTAAATTTTTTACTTTTTATGTTTTGAATGTGTAGTAATTGCTAAAAAAAAACTGTATAACAAAAAAAAATTTTGTAGTTGTGTTGTTAAAGTTACAGGGTGTCAAATTTTGATAAAAATGATGTTGTTTATATCCGATACTTATAAACCTGGGCTCATTTTAAAGATAAATGAATAGGGATTCTAAAAAAATTATAAAATTCGTACCATGTTTCAACTCTTCCTATTCAAAATGGCCGCCAAAATAGTATTTTAGAATTTTCTCAAAAATCTATTTTTTTTTTTTAAATTTTTCCTCATTTAATTCTATTGAACACACCAAAAAATTGTACTTGTGTTATTTTTGTTTTCTTGCAAAAGACGTTTGAGTATGAAGATCTACTTATTTATTGTATATAAAATCAAAGTCAATGTGGTATTTTTTATTTTCAACTATTTTTACGATCAACTTGATAAAGTAACTGTTTAGAATTATTCAGCTCACAAATCGTTCATAAATTACATCATCCTAGGTTTGATCATTTTTAACTTCCTTTCAGCGTTTTGCGTCTACGCGTGTTTATTTAGCAAAATTATTCCATTTGATTAAATTTTTTTTCGATTTTCAACGCTATCTTGTTCAAAAGATGGAACAATAGCTTCTGATTGAAAATTGTTATATTGAATATCCTATCAAATTGACTGCTGTAATTATAATTAGACACGTTGTCAGGTGACGTCATGTCACAATCTGAAAAACTTAATAAAATGTTACCAGACATTGGCATGTCTCCTATATATCCGAGTAAGTTGGAATCCAGGCAATATTACTAAATTACTAAATTTAACTACCTCACTGACGCCATCATCAACATCTTCGGTATCTGGTATCGAGCCTCTTTTGACTCACTCAGCGGAAAATCATCATAAGGCACGCCTTTATAATGAATTCATGGATCAACTAAAAGCCAAATTTCAACAGTTGGAGAAAAATTGTGATAAAATACAGTTGCTGTCTACATTGCCGAAATCACTAACAATACAAGAAATCCAGGAAGAATTTAACACAACGCAGTATATGGTACGAACAGCGAAAAATATTCAAAACAAGAATGGGTCACTGAGCCTTCTAGCACCCAAAGCTGGCAAACGAATAAGTGATGAACTCAGAGACTCAGTGATAGAATATTATAATGATGATGATGTTAGTCGTATAATGCCTGGGGAAAACGATTGTATAACTATTGAAAAAGTTAAACTTCAGAAACGTCTAATGATGTGCACATTAAAGGAGTGCTATGAGGGGTACAAAATCAAATATAAGGATGATGAGCCAAAAAAAATTGACTTTTCTAAATTTTCTCTGCTTCGTCCTAAGTACTGTGTGCAACCAGGAAGCAGCGGAACACATACAGTTTGTGTTTGTATAATACACCAAAATGTCAAATTAATTATTTATGGAACCAAGATGGACACTGTCACCAATGGAAAAATTTCGCTATACCAGGACTGCATTTCATCCATATTATGTAAAGATCCAACATCAACATGTTATCTTCTGCAATGCGAGAACTGCCCAGGATTGGATAATTTTCGCGAATATTTGAGAAACGCATTTTTGGACAATGATTGTCTGGATGCTGAATTATCGTTCAGTCAGTGGGTTTCAACTGACCGATGCAATTTGGAAAAGTTTTCAAAACCATTAGATGATTTTCTGGATTACTTCATAATAAAGCTGAAAAATCTGATTCCCCATTGCTTTATAACACTGCAACAATCTGGTTTCATCAAAAATAAAAAGTTAACTCTGGAGCCCACAGAGGTACTAGTTTCGTGTGACTTTGCAGAAATTTATGCGTTTATAATACAAAATGCAGCACAGGGTTTTCATTGGAACAACAAACATGCAACTATTCATCCGTTTGTAATTTACAAAAATCAAGGAGATAAATTGCAGCATTCCAGCTACATTATAAAATCAGATTGTCTCCATCGCCGTAGCAGTTTACGTGTTCATAGAAAAATTATTGCAGTTTTTGAAAACAAAAATTCCGGATTTATCTAAAGTTTATTATGTTACTGATGGTGCAGTAACACATTATAAAAACAAAATTTTTTTTATGAATATAACTAAACACAAAGAGGATTTTGGAGTCGATTGTGAGTGGCATTTTCATGCAACTGCTCATCGAAAGGGACCATGCGATGGACTAGGAGGTACTATTAAGAGAATGGCGTTCAGAGCCAGTCTCACCAAAGAATATGATGATACCATAACTAATGCTGAAGAATTTTTCAAATGGGCTCAAACATTGAAAACTGATATGATTTTTGAATTTTGGTCAGATGCTGAATATAAGTTAAAACAAATTCAACCGGAGACTAGACTAGGGAATTTGAAAACAATAAAAGGAACCCGCGATTTTCACGCAATTATACCTTCAGGAGAAGGCAAGTTAAAATGTAAAAAATATTCAAATAGTGAACATTATGTAACATGTAAATTTTGATTGTGTAAATACTTTTAAATTTCTTTATTTATTTTGTAATACATTTAATAAAATAATAATAATCATAATAAAAATATATATACTAAAAAATTGGACTTGCGATATTTTGTTTCCTTGCAAAAAAAAAAAAAAAATACCACATTGACTTTGATTTTATATACAAAAAATGGGTAGATCTTCTTACTCAAACGTCTTTTGCAAGAAAACAAAAAATAACACAAGTACAATTTTTTGGTGTGTTCAATAGAATTAAATGAGGAAAAATTTAAAAAAAAAAAAAAAAAATAGGTTTTTGAGAAAATTCTAAAATAGTATTTTGGCGGCCAGTTTGAATAGGAAGAGTTGAAACATGGTACGAATTTTATAATTTTTTTAGAATCCCTATTCATTTATCTTTAAAATGAGCCCAGGTTTATAAGTATCGGATAATTAGTTTTCTTTTTATAGCCATATATACAACATCATATTCATCATTTTTATCAAAATTTGACATCCTGTATGTTTAACAACAACAACAACAACAAAAAATTTCTCCACAAACTTTTTTTTTAATCAAGACTATACATTGAAAATATAAAAAACATGAAATTCAAACATGACTTCCAACAATTTGTGATTTCAGGAATTTTTCACCATATATATATACCGGGTGTTTCTTTTAAACTGAGACGATCAAATATCTCGAAAACTAGCCACTCTACGGAAAAAATGTCTATAATCAAAATTTAATCAGACCGCGGGGGAAATACATTAGTGCAAAAAATAGTCCCCCACCCCCCGCTTTGTAGGTGGGGCGGGGGTAACTTTTAAACTAAGATAGGAAGCCACATTTTTTATTGCAGATACGGATTCTACGACTAAAAGTACGTATGATTTGAATGAAATATTTTGTTCGGTTCATGATAGATGGCGTTGTAATCGACGAAATTACATTTTTTTCAATTTCTCCTTCTTAGAACACACGCATTCGATTCTGCAATACGTTTGAAATAAAAAACATCACGTTTTCATTGGAAATACTCGAAATTCGTCATCAAAACCATTTATTCAGTTTTGTAAATCACATTTAACGTTTGTGTTATTTCTTATCTTCATGTTTTTCGTAATTGCAAAATAAACGATGAAATACTTTAGAATGGAGCGTTTAATGTGCCAGAGAAAATTGAAATGGTTCTGGTTTACGGAGAAGCTAGCAGAAATCTTGAAAATGCTGTTGCTATTTACGCTCAACGTTTTCCGGATAGGGTTCGTGCTTCATTTGGCCGTACTATCAAACAATTTATTACTGATGGAAATGTTCAACCGAAAAAGAGGACCCGTACAGCAACAGTCACTGGAGAAAATAATGAAATTGCTGTATTGGCAGCAGTGGCTCATAATCCTCATGTTAGAACACGAGAAATAGTTCGCGATTCCGGATTGTCCCTCACCAATGTTTGGATAATTTTAAAACGACACAAGTATCATCCATATCATGTGTCTTTGCACCAAGATCTTCATGGCGCTGATTTCCAAAATCGGGTAACTTTTTGTCAATGGGCACGTGAACAAATACAACAAAACCCCAATTTTCTTCGTTGCTTAATGTTCTCTGACGAATCGTCTTTTACAAACCATGGAACGGTTAATCGACACAACATGCATTATTGGAGTGTTACAAATCCGCACTGGCTTCGTCAAGTTGAACATCAGCGTCCTTGGACTGTCAACGTGTTGTGTGGAATAATTGGCAACAAACTCATAGGCCCCCACATTATTGAAGGCAACTTGTATGGTCAAATGTACCGAAACATTTTGGAAAATAAACTGCCAATATTACTTGAAAATTTGAGCTTAGAAATGAGACGGAACATGTGGTTTCAACATGATGGTTGTCCTGCACACTATTCGGTGGTGGCACGTGAAATACTTGATCGTGATTTCAATGGTCGCTGGATTGGTAGAGCTGGTCCGGTAAATTGGCCTGCCAGATCACCAGATCTTACTTCGCCAGTTTTCTTTTTGTGGGGCTATCTCAAAGACAAAGTTTACAAACAAGAACCAACAACACATGAGAACATGATTGAGCGAATCAGAAATGCGTGTGCTGAAATTCAACCAGACACACTTCTCAGTTGTGTACAATCATTTGAAATGCGTATTAATAAGTGCATTTAAGTCGCAGGCCATCATTTTGAACACTTATTTTAAGCTAAAATTATTTTATTCACCTGCCATTTACATTAATAAATTGTTTTGATGACGAATTTCGAGTATTTCCAATGAAAACGTGATGTTTTTTATTTCAAACGTATTGCAGAATCGAATGCGTGTGTTCTAAGAAGAAGAAATTGAAAAAATTGAATTTCGTCGATTACAACGCCATCTATCATGAACCGAACAAAATATTTCATTCAAATCATACGTACTTTTAGTCTTAGAATCCGTATCTGCAATAAAAAATATGGCTTCCTATCTTAGTTTAAAAGTTACCCCCGCCCCACCTACAACGCGGGGGGTGGGGGACTATTTTTTGCACTAATGTATTTCCCCCGCGGTCTGATTAAATTTTGATTATGGACATTTTTTCCATAGAGTGGCTATTTTTCGAGATATTTGATCGTCTCAGTTTAAAAGAAACACCCGGTATATATATATATATATATATATATATATATATATATATATATATATATATATATATATATATATATATATATATATAAATGAGTCATTCCATTATATTTCACAAGATTTTTGGCACTTTTTGAACTCGACCTCACCGAATTAAATTTTTTTGCTTTTATCGTGTTCCTTGAACATAAAAAGTAGACACGTATTTTTTGGTTAAGTTTTGTGACCTTCAGTTGTCCCGTTATACGGTTAGAAAATTGTGCAGTTTTCCCAGTTTTAATAAAAAAATTTTTGGAGGTTATATTATACTAGTATCTATCTGGTTCTACTAAAGGTATCGTTAAAAGTGATATCACTTTAGAAAGACCTTAGATAGTGTTAAATTATTCAATAAATAATTTCATGAAAGTACCGTTATTTTAAGAGTTTTAGTGAAATGAATGAAAGTACCGTTATTTTAAGAGTTTTAGTGAAATGAATGAAAGTACCGTTATTTTAAGATTTTTAGTGAAATGCATGAAAGTACCGTTATTTTAAGAGTTTTAGTGAAATGAATATAGTAAAATGTTTTGACCTGTAGAGGACGCAGCTACCAATCTATAAAAAAGTTTGACCTACCATTCAAAAGGCGAAGGTTCGACCTTTCTGTAGATGTACAAGACCTAGTTTAGCCAATACAACTTTTTAAAATGAAAATGTAGTACTTTTTTCTTCGATTTTATTATGAAACTCTTGTAAAAAGAGAAAAAAAATCTAAATTTGGGCCTATTGATATAGATAATAATAGATAATTGATCTTTCTTCAAAATAAGTAAACTTTTAGAATATAAAATATTTATTTCGATCCTAACATAACATACTTCAAACTTGAAACAATTTTATTGTTGACGCTTTTCTATAGCGAATTAGTCACAGATGTTCCAGTAGATAAACAATGACATAAGAAATTTATTTACAACATTTTCAAGTGTCGTTTTGACAGAAAAAACAGACACGTATGTTTTTGTTAAGTTTTGTGACCTTCAGTTATCTCGTTAGAAAATTGGTCGGTTTTTACCTTTTTAAATATTTTTTTTTAGAGGGTACATTGCATATTTCCGGTTCTACTAAAGGTATCGTTAAAAGTGGTATAAAGATCTCAGATGATGTTTAATTATTCAATAAACAATTTTATGAAAGTACCGTTATTTTAAGAGTTTTAATGAAGTTAAGGTAGCGACATGTTTTGGCCTGTATTAGGCGCAACTGCCAGTATGTTATAGCGTTTTAATAGATAATGAACACGTGTTTAAAATGTGTATAATTTTTCAAATGTCCAATATTTATTTCTAGTGATACACAGCTTCAAACTCGCAAACTGATTTTTATCTATTTTAACATTACATCTGGCAAGTAAAATTAGTCGATTTTTAAAAATATTCTATTTTATAGAATAGTAGTGGTAGCTATGTCCACAAATGACTACACCTTAAAATGAACACAAATTGTTAAAATATTATCTGTAACGTACGACATATTTGAAAACAACGAATTACATTTGAATACACTTGTACCTGTTCAAAAATCATTTGTCATTTAAGGATGTTTTGGCTCATAAGTTTTTGTATTTTGTTGTAGTACATACCTCTAAATATTTTGAGGGTGTTTCAATGACTCATATTAAGATATTGTTATTTTTAAATTTAATTTTTCATATAAATAGTCCTACAAATTTGTAAATACCTTAGTGATTTTTAAAAATTGTGCTTGAAAGTGTATCATCTAGTGGTCTAACTGATTTTGAATTTATCGTAACATTCTGATAAAGTGGTTAACTACAAATGCTGCAATCCTTTTGAGATAGTTAATCATTGCAATGTGAAACTAAAAACGAGACATGTTAGTGCTAATATTGCGGAAAAGATTAAAAACAATTTATGTCGTGATATAAAAAACAAACGAATTTGTGCGAAATGCAACATTAAATCATACAGATTCAAAGAAAGTGAAGTTGTCTCATCATCTGCTTCCACTCCAGTTCAGTGGGATAGAGAATCGCAACTTATCGAAGCCGGTAAAGAAGTGTATCAAGAAATTTTTCTGAAGCGTGTTTAAGGCTTGGTGGTTCACCTGTCAGAATATCAAAACTCGCAGAAACTAGTAGCAACAGCAGCTTAATAAAATAGTAGAGTTAACTTGCAAAAATGTTGTACAAGTTCCAGTTCCAAATGTTCCAGTATTTGTCGACAACAATCAACCAGATCATAATAAAGATGAAGAAAATCTTCTGCGAAACATTAAAGAAACATTTCGTCTAAAAATTACATTTTATTACAGGAAATTGTGAAGAATGCAACAAGCTTGAGGAGACTTTTCTTCACACATTAAAATCTGAAGTGGAAACTGCAGATGTTGATGAATTAACTTACAGCAATTGGATTTTTAAGAATAACATCTCCACACTAGAGAAGGTTACATCTCCCATCAAGGAGTTTCTGGAAACATTCTCCAATTCGCCAAAATTTAGCTTGTCAGCACTACGAAAACACGATTTCATAACCCGGCAACAGTCACAATATTTACAATTAGTAAAACATAATCTTCAAATTGGAGAATATGCTGTTATTATGGATTTCTCGGAAAACTATACATTTTTAACACAAAACGAGATACAAGCAGCCCATTATTACACTCATCAAGCAACGCTATTTCCAATCGTTGCATACTTTAGGTCCTCCGAAGATGAAATAAGTATATTATCTTATGCAGTCATATCAGATGAGGAAACCCATGACGCAGCATAAATTTATTGTTTTCAAACGAAATTTATTAAATTTCTAAAGGAAACCCCAATGCAAGAAGGCCAAACTGAACTCAAATATCCGGTTCCACAAAAAATATATTGCTTTACGGATGGAGCTGTTTCACAGTTTAAAAATAAGAAAAATCTAGCAAATATCAACTACCATAAAGAAGATTTTGATATTGACTGCGAATGGAATTTCTTCGCAACAAGTCATGGTACGAGACCATCAGATGCTATTGGAGGTACGATTTAGAGGGCAGCTAGAGTAGCTTCTTTAAGAAGTATTGACGCAAGCCTTTTTAATACACCAAATGGCTTTTACGAATGGTGTAAAGATAAAAGTAATATAAAATCCATCCATTTCGAGTACGTAACCAAAACGGAGTATGCATTAAAAAAAAATTAAACAAAAGATGTGATATCGGCTCCGATTGATTTGAAGAAGACCCAGATGATGATGGAAGTTGACTTGCAAATTCGGAAGCTGGGTTTGGTATAATTGACACATCGTTTAATTTGTATAATTTTATGCTGCATTTTCCACAAATTCTCTATCTGGATAAATCGCGGTTTAAATACTCTTTGGCTTTTTCGGCTAATGCTTCGCTAACGGCTCTAGATGGTTCTTTTATATTTTTATGATTTTCCAATTCATGGAATTATTGTAATCCAACACTGTGGATTTACCATCTTTTACTTTACGGAAAATATCTCACTTAAAAATTTGCAAGAGCACTACTACGTCGTTTACTGTTAAGTATTAACTAAGTAAAGTAAACATTTATTCATCTATTTATATTGAGAACTGTAAAAGTTTTAAATGTGACATCTTTTATTGTCGTCAGATCCACTTATAGTTGATAATAGCAAATAATGGAAGAGGCGTATCGAACCATATGCTTCGATACAAAAAATTTATATTCGAGTAGAAACCTTAAATCACGAAAACTACCTAAACTACATTATACTAGAGATATATAAAACAATGAGATACGTACCTTAGGAGTAAAATAAAGTGACTCACATAATATAACAAACATAATAAACAATAAACTTAACTCATAGGGCTAATAAATTACGTCATGCTAGTGCAATTTTGATGATAAGGGCGTTGTGTTTTAGGTTACCTTAGCCATGACTCATTCGGTACAATAAACTTTCTAACAAATAAAGTTGGCTTTCCTAGATATAACAGCTCACTCGCTGTTATAATTAGACCAAAGTTATTTTACTATAAAACGCCGATAAAATTCCCTTATTATCAAGCACCCTCTCGTAATTTCATTTAAAATATTGAATTTTCAGGTTTAAAACTTAAAACACATTAAAATTGCATTTAAGTTACATTGCTGTTTTGCTAAAAGAGAAAATTAAATGCGAATTTTAATTTTTAAATCCTCTGGTGCTCAAATTATGTAACATAAAGTTTTGATTTTAGACTCATTTGAAGCTCTACTTAATTGTGATTGTTTCCCTAGGAAGTTATCCCTAGGAATAGCATATATGTCGCCCTTTTCCTTAAATTTGATTCACATTCACAACGAAGAAAAATGAAAATTTTGTAATTTTTCAACTTTAAAGTCATGTAGCAGCCAAACTAGATGCAGTGCAAATATGATTTATAGCTTGTTTAAAAGGCTGAACCTATAACCCTATAAATAGTATTGTTACGGTGACATCTAGTTTAGAGTAGAATAAGTTATTTTAATAAGTTGCTCAACTTTAATATGGTATGGATCAACATTTAGGCGCTATTTGTATACTAACGTATTTGCTAGAATGTTCTCGTATAAATTTTGGACAACATTCGGGATTATTATGAAATGTACGTGTATAATTTATGAGAACATTTGGGATTATTCTAGAAACAAATATTTTGGTATATAAAGGCGCGCGTTGACGTGGAATGCTGAGTTTTATTTTAAACGTGATACAGTGAAGATTAAATAGAAAGATTATTAAAGTGATTATAAAGTGTGTTATAGTTGTAATAATTAATTGTTAATTTTGTGTTGTATAATAAATTGTGTTGTGTAAATAAACTGTGTGAGTTCAAATTTGAAGCAGTTGTATTTATTCACAATCCAGTGATTCGAACCTTGAGTGACAAGGCGAAAACGTAACAATTGGTGACAGCGGTGGGATTGTGAATAATAAGAAAAATGATTCTCTACGATTTAAAGCTTCTGCAATTAAAGAAGCAACTGAAACAGTGAGGTTTGGCCAGTGAAGGCTCAAAAGCTAATTTAGTGGAGCGACTACGTGAGGCTATGCAGAAGGAAGGTTTAGATCCGGACGTGTATCATTTCGAGGAGGATAAAATGGACGAGACTACTGTAGACAACAAAGCAGAGGACGCGCAAATGGTGGCCGAAACAACAAAAGATCAATCTGGAAGTATCAATTTATCGCAGTTGATGGCTGCTATGAATCAAATGATGGGACAACAGTCGGAAATTAAACACCAAATAGAAGATGGCCAAAAGAAAATGGACGAGAAGTTTCTGGAATTATCTGCTACACTACACGGCGAAGTGGAGAAACGGCAAACAGAGTTACACACAGAAATTCGAAATATTAAAGGGGAGGTTCAACAAAAAATTGAAACGGTTAAACAAGATCTACGAACCGAAGTGCAACGTCTTGAGAAGGGGCTTGAAGATGTCAAGTCAAATGGAACAACACATCAAGTAATCCAGACAGTAACCGCTGTTAAGTTAAAACCACCAACATTTGATGGAACAACATCCTTCAGCATTTTTAAGTTCCAATTCGAAACGGTGATTAAGCAAAATCAATGGAATGAAGAGCATCGTGTTGGCGCATTAATTGTGGCTCTTAAAGGTGAAGCGGCGGAAACATTACAAACAATTCCGGAGCAAGAACGCAATAGTTACGTCGGAATTATGAAGGCGCTGGATCGAAAGTACGGAAGTGACCACAAAAGAGAAATCTATCGCATGGAATTGAAGGGTCGATATCAAAGAGGAGGAGAATCGCTACAGGATTATTCATCGGCAATTGAGCGGCTTGCGCATCTGGCACATTCAAGTATGTCGGCCGATTACATGGAGCGAATCAAAATAGATGCATTCATCGACGGCATTCGAGATCCTGAGACACGCAGAGCGGTGATGTTGTCACCTAAGGCAACTTTCGCGGAAACCATCGCTTGTGCGTTAACAAACGAAACTGCTCAGGCCATCGTCAAACCAGCAATAAAAATTCGCCGAGTGGAGATCGATTCCAGAATAGACACCGAGCGGGCTCCGCCAAGGTTCAGAAAGGGAAGTGGCAAAATTAAATGCTGGGCATGTGATAGGATGGGTCACATTTCACGGGACTGCTGGGAGATTAAGAAGAAACGAGGAAGATCGCCATCTCCCATGAAGCGTAGACCAAATGCCGACGCATTATCAAGAAAGCCATGCCCCGTGGAATGCAAGCATTGTGGACGTGTGGAGGGTAAGGAAAACATCATCGATATTCGGCTTATGCAAGTGCTACCTGATGAGGAGTGGACTGATGAAATGATCAGGAAGGAGCAATTACGGGATGCTGATCTGGCATTCATCATGGAACATAAGGAAAAGGAACACCGGCCCACATGGAGCGAGATAGCCGGCAAAACCCCCATCGTAAAATCTTATTGGGCTCAATGGGACAGCCTCCACATGGAAAATGGATGTTTAAAGAGAAATTGGGAAAGCGCGGATGGTAAAGTAAAACAATTGTTGGTGGTGGTTCCAAAAGGTCGGATTGCGGAAATCCTCAAAGAGTATCATGGAGGAGCAAGCGGAGGTCACCTAGGGATTAATAAAACACTAGCCAAAATTCGCCAACGGTTCTACTGGTCTGGATGTAGACAGTCAGTAGTGGAATGGTGTCAAAGATGTGATCAATGTGCAGCAGTAAAGGGACCAGCACGAAAAAGCCGTGGAACCATGAAACAATATAATGTCGGGGCACCATTCGAGAGAATTGCAATGGATGTGGCGGGGCCATTTCCGACCACCGAGAGCGGAAATAAATATGTGCTAGTAATCATGGATTATTTCAGCAAATGGCCAGAAGTGTATCCCATACCCAATCAAGAGACAACAACAATAGCTGATGCCGTGGTGAACAACTGGATTAGCAGATTTGGTGTACCGATGGAAATTCACACGGATCAAGGAAGGAATTTCGAATCGGTGGTATTTCAGGAGATATGTCAGATGCTTGGCATCAATAAAACGCGAACGACGCCTCTACACCCGCAGTCGGACGGTATGGTGGAAAGATTCAATGGCACATTGGAGGAATATCTAGCAAAGATTGTGGAAAAGAACCAACGCAACTGGGATCGACATATACCGATGTTCCTGATGGCTTACCGATCAGCGGTACATGACACAACAGGAGTGACACCAGCTAAAACAATATTTGGGAACAATCTGCGACTACCGGGAGATTTAAAGTTTGGAGCAGTTCCATCAGCGGCTCTATGCGGACAGGATTACGTCGACCGGATGAAAGAAAAACTTTATGAGATACATCAATTTGTACGGGAGAAAATTCCGATATCAAGTGATCGAATGAAGGCTCGATATGACATACGAGCAAATAATCAAGGCTTCGAGGAAGGGCAATTGGTATGGCTTCACAACCCACAACGGAAGAAGGGATTATCACCGAAGTTGCAACCTACATGGGAAGGACCTTACATTGTCATTAAAAGGATGAACGACGTGGTTTATCGCATTCGGAAAGGACGGAGAGGTAAACCAAAGGTGGTGCATTTAGAGCGTTTGGCGCTCTACAGAGGAGGTGATTTGGATCCTGTTCGGGACGAACAGGCTTGAGTGAGGGGTAGTGTTACGGTGACATCTAGTTTAGAGTAGAATAAGTTATTTTAATAAGTTGCTCAACTTTAATATGGTATGGATCAACATTTAGGCGCTATTTGTATACTAACGTATTTGCTAGAATGTTCTCGTATAAATTTTGGACAACATTCGGGATTATTATGAAATGTACGTGTATAATTTATGAGAACATTTGGGATTATTCTAGAAACAAATATTTTGGTATATAAAGGCGCGCGTTGACGTGGAATGCTGAGTTTTATTTTAAACGTGATACAGTGAAGATTAAATAGAAAGATTATTAAAGTGATTATAAAGTGTGTTATAGTTGTAATAATTAATTGTTAATTTTGTGTTGTATAATAAATTGTGTTGTGTAAATAAACTGTGTGAGTTCAAATTTGAAGCAGTTGTATTTATTCACAATCCAGTGATTCGAACCTTGAGTGACAAGGCGAAAACGTAACAGTATTAAGATTTTGGTAGCTGCGCCCTCTGGCGGTAAAAAGCCGTGCGCACATATATCTTGCCATAACTTCGAAAATAACGGTACTTTGACATTTTTATTTATTTATTTGTTAACCATAAATAATCACCTTTCTAACGTAGTAAAAACAAAAAAACAAAACCAATATCTTTTACAGAACGGAAAATACAACATTTTATGTGTAGACACAATATTAAAAGTGCGAAAGATGTCAAAACTGACATATCGAATAACGGGAATTTCGAATGTCAAAATAAAAAACAAAAAACTAACATTGTATATCAATATTACATAAGGAATACGAAAAAAAAACAAAAAATTAAAATCTAAGACAAATTTTGAAAATTGCGAAAAATTCCCTGAAATATAATGGAATGGAATATATATATATATATATATACTCGTATATATATATATATATATATATATATATATATATATATATATATATATATATATATATATATATATATATATATAATACTGTGGGCAAGAAATAGTAAGACTGTAAGACTTTGTTCATAATTTTAAAATTCTTTATTTATTTCTCCAAATCTATTTCGTCCCCCTCAAAGTACCCCCCCCCCCCCCCCTTCTCCCCCGCCCGGCCTCAATACACTTGTGCCAACGTTTTTTCAAATCCCCGAAACAGTCGTTAAAGTCAATTTCTGGAATAGCCTCCAATGTGCGTAGCGATTCACGTTTAATGTCTTCAATTGACTCAAAACGGTTTCCCCGGAGCGGTCCTTTGAGTTTGATGAACAGCCACAATTCACACAGAGCTAAATCAGGCGATTACGGTGGTTGCGGATCGATATGGGTGGAATTTTTGGCGAAAAAAATCACTAAAAACCAATGCAGTATGAGAAGGTGCATTATCGTGGTGCAAAAACCAAGAGTTGTCGACCCATAATTCCGGCCTATTTTTACGAATAGCTTCGCGCAAATGACGCATAACACTCAAATAGTATTCCTTGTTGACAGTTTGGCCGGTCGGAAGGAGTTCGGAGTGCACCACACCTCGATAATCGAAGAAAACTGTCAACATCACCTTGATTTTTGACTTGCTTTGACGTGATTTTTTCGGCTTCGGGTCATCTTTGGCACGATATTCGGCCGATTGATCGTCTGTTTCCGGGTCGTAAGCATAGATCCAAGACTCATCGCCAGTTATAATACGTTTCATGACATCCTGGTCGTCGGAAAGCATTGTTTCACAGACGTCAACGCGACGCTGTTTTTCCAAAAAATTGAGTGATTTTGAAATCAATCGTGCTTTCACTTTTCTTAGGCCCAAATGATCTTTCAAAATTGTTTTCACTGATCCTTCCGATATTTCAACGATGCCAGTAAGGTGTCTGACTGTTAATCGTCGATTCTCGAGCACCAATTCCTTGATTTTATTAACGTGTTGATCATCAGCTGATGTTGATTGCCGTCCTAGACGTGGTTCGTCGTCAACACGTTCTCGACCCCCTTTGAACAATTTGTACCAATCAAAAACACTTGCTCGCGACATACAATTATCACTGAAGGCCCTTTGCAACATTCTGAACGTTTCGGCACCACAAAATTAATTCCGCACACAAAATTTAATGGAACTTCTTTGTTGAATAATTTCACTCATTGTAAAAATCGCCAAATGCACTTTTTGTACTTCAGAAAGTCAAGCGTATACTAAACACTAATGATTATTTTGATGTGAAATTTGGCACAGATGTCACTGACAGTCATACCAACATAGAAAAAATATTTCGACGAATGGTTTTCCGCGCGAAATTTAAATTAAAAATTCTTACTACTTTTTGCCCACAGTAGAATAATTTATAAGATATGTATAAAATTATAATTGTTAATTATGCTCAAGTAAACAAAATCAATGTATAAATATCAAAGAAAACATGATAACCGGGTCAGTTGTAAAACAAAAACCATTTAATCTATTTGTGAGCCCTCATCAGTGGTAAGCCACAAATATTAAATACTGTGACACGAATATTTTCTGTAATGTAATTTGTCGAATACTGTTGCCATCATTTCAATTTCAAGAGAAAACCCAACAATATTTATTAAAATACACGAATTTTTTCATCACTACTCTGCATTTACTCGATCGTATACCGGTACACTATAGTTTTTTAGAAATCATTTCCCTAGCAACAGAAATGATTTAAAATTTAACACAAAACAAAATTTATTAATATTCAGGAATTTTGCAATAGTAAAGGGTGTTACACGTTATAGTTATCACGTACAGGCCACGCAATTTAAGAATATGGAGAAGTATTCAGACCAACAACGTTTAATTATTGTAAAAACACATTACAAAAATGGTGAAAGTTTTGCGAAAACAGTTCGCCGATTACGTGAAGTTTTCGGTCGCAATAATGCGCCAAATGAATCGACAGTGAGGCGTTTAATTACAAAATTTGAGACCAAATTTACGCTGATGGATCAGAAGATCATTGTTTGTCGTCGTCCTCGTCGGTCACTCGAAAATATAGCCACAGTAAAGGAATATGTGTCCGAGAATCCAGGAACTTCCATTCGGCATCGTGGTCAAGAATTAAACATCTCCAGAAGCACTATTCAACGAATTTCCATGCGCCCAACGCATCCACCGCGAGTAACTGTTTGGTGTGCATTTTGGGCTGGCGGAGTAATTGGGCCGTATTTCTTTGAAAATGCGGCTGGAAATGCGCTAACTGTTAATGGAGTGTGGTATCGCGAAATGTTAACGGAGTTTTTGTGGCCCGAATTGGATGTAATTGATGTGGAGGACGAGTTTTTCCAACAAGACGGTGCGACCCCCCACACAGCATGTGAAACAATGGTGTTACTGCAGACTAAGTTTCCAGGCCGTGTCATTCCTCGGTTTGGTGATCAAATTGGCCACCAAGATTGTGCGATCTAACACCGATGAACTTTTTTTCTTTGGGGCTATGTGAAGGAAAAGGTGTATGCGAATAAGCCTGAAACAGTTGAACATCTTAAAGAGAAAATACGGCGCGTTATTGGTGAAATACAGCCACATTTATGCGAAAAAGTTATTCAAAATTTCAACAAAAGAGTAACCCTGTGACAGAAGTTTCGTGGTGGCCATTTGCCTGATGTTGTATTTCACGTTTAATCGGAACTATTTTTCTTTATGTTGAAACACAAATGTTTGCTTAATTAAAAAATAAATGTGTTCTCTTTAAAATTAAATCCGGCGCTGTGGATGCATTGCAACCTGGTGAACCTCGTGTGGGTTAGCGTCATCCCATATACGATAATTTTGCTTGTTAATATAGCCATTCATCCAAAAATGCGCCTCGTCGCTAAAGATGATTTTTCAGTGAACAAACGGCGTTGTCTATGGTCATTAACTTTGAGCTCTTGGGTCAATTGGATCTTGTACGGGTGTAGGCCCAAGTCCCGACGCAAAATTCGACAAGTTGAAGTCTGTGAACGGCCGAGTTCTTTCTGCACGGCGAGGAATTGACTGCCTCGGATTCTCTTGTACAGTTTCACGAACTGCGGCAATGCTCTCGGCCGATCAGGCGTTCTTTTGACGTACGATCGTTGGCTGATTGTTTACCGAATCGATTGTCTCGAATTTGGCCACCAAACATTGGAGAGTCGACTTTGAAGCACCACCGCGTCTGCTGTAAAATGGGCGCAGCGCGCTCAACGTTTGTACTAATGAACACTCATTTTGATAATAAAGTTTTATCATTTTTGTACGTGCTGCTGAATCGTGTAACGTGTCATGGTGATTTGGCATCAGTGACAAAAAACATCATATTAGACAGACGCCACCAAGACAACAAGGCCGCCACAGGCTGCCAACATCGACCCACCCAAATTGAAAACCTCTTTATAATTAATTTAAAGTGATAAAAGTACACAAAAGTGAAAACATGATTATTCATGAAATAAACCAAGAAATGAATTAAATTTTGAACAACAAACTAGGACTTAAAGAAAATAAACAAGATTTTTCGCAAGCAATTATAGAAATCAAAATAGGCAAAGAAAACCTCGAGAAGAACCTGGATCAATCGAGAGATAAAATATTTGGCAAACAGAGTAAGGTCGTCGGCGATGTAAAGGGATTCGAAAAACGGTGGGGAACAGATGACGAAAATCACTTTAGGTGGAAAGGATAAACCATTTTATTTGACTATACTGACTACTCATTATTCCGTAAAAGAAATTAAATTCGAAGGGGCGAAAGTATAAATCAAAATATTTAGCCTATAACCTGTAAAACTTAAATTTTTATGATATTTAATAATATCTTTTAATTAAACCATGTCTCAGTAACTTGAAAGATAAAATAAGAGAAATAATGCGTTAATTTAGAGAAACGATGTACATTCATACCTATCTTAAAACCATTAATAAATAAACCAAAAGCATCTTGCCTCATCCTTTGTGTTACACCTTTTCTATCAATCCTTATGTTCTTAGCTCGTTGAGATTATAATTTTATTTTATCCGATTTTTAAAAGTAGGTTAAAACCAAAATTTGTAAGGTAATATTTAAGTTAAAACTTAGGGATAAATTATTTTACGCACTTAAATTATAAAATTTCAAATGTATGTATGCAAAGAAGGATATTACAATAACAAAATATAAAGATCAATGTAATTTCTATGAATGGGGGCATTTTTGCATCGCAGATAAAATGTATTGGTATAATTGTGTAAATACAAAAAATGCTAACTGTCATTCATTCCGAAAACCAAATTTATTCATGACCCCCACAAAAATATTCAAACAATTCCTGAAAACTCTATTATTATATTATAAAGCGTAATATTAAAATAAAAAAATCAATATTTAAAAAACAAAAAAATTTCGGATTTTACGTCAAAAAACTAAAAAAAACTAGCGAAATAACATTTTTATAATTACGTATCGGATATGATCATGCGCTATTTTTTCGGTGGACGAAAATCAATAACACGCGCATGGCAGTTATAAAAGAAACGCCATTTTATCATGTTCACTTTACTTCAAAATACTGTACGACACATCGTTCAAGAAATAAAAATTCCTTCAGTTTCAGTTTGGGTTTCTAATTGTTGTGATTATGTGATAAATATTTAAAAAATTAATAAACAAGAAAAACATTCTTCTGTAATTTTTATATTTGTAATTTCTTATTTTAAATAAATTTCATTATTGAAATACAAAGTGAGAATAAAATTAAATCTGTTAAGCCCTGTTTTCTGGTGAATTGTGAACTGATGTGTGATCATATTCTTGAAGTGAAAAAGAAAAATTAATTCACAGAATTTTACTAATGGGACTGTTATATCAGTGTACCCCGCAATATATTGTAATGGATTAATTTTTGTTTTGTGCAACAAATCCATTTACATGCTGAAAATAGGAGTTAACATGGATTAGTCCTATAAATATTATGAGTAACTTATATATACAAGTCCGACATTTTTATTTTTGTTACTTTTCGGTAAAATATTTAATATTGCACATAAATTGTCACATTTGTATTTAGGAACTAATTTTATAATAATTTTGCAATATTCTATTGAATAATTAATTATTTTGTAGAAGTTTTGTTAATACTTAACGTATAAATAAATGGCAAAGGTCAAGTATGTATAATTTTTTTCCATAACCAAAATGACGGCCACACTTAAAATCCTTACAAAAACAATTGTTGCAACTATAAACTATTATATTATTTAGTTTAATTTGTAGTCAAATGTATTGATGATGGAGACCTGCGCTCTCGCACCGAAACATAATAACCTTTTCAGACGCCATATTTATTTAATATTATACATTTATAGTTTTTAATTTTCCACTAATAATCCAAAATAGAAATGATAATCCATTATTTGAAAAATATTGTACGAAAAAGTGGCAACATAAAAATAAAACAAAAATTTATAAAATATATTTAATATTTTAATAATTTTTTTGTTACCAAAATAAAGTATACCAAGCTAAATAATTATTAAAATAATACAAAAATAAAGTAAAACCATTTTTTGGTTCATAAAGAAATTTATAAATTGATTCTGCTTCAGGTAACTATTTTTTTATTTATAGTTTATAATAAAATTTTAAAAAAAAATCCTCATAATATATTTACATTGCCTATCATCAAACCATTTTCAAGGTTTTTCAGTATATAAGTGGGTGTAATATAAATCGTGTGCGTGCAATTGATTTTATTTTTATGGCGTCAATTATGTTTGATACCAATGTGTCTAGATTTTTTTATTTGCTATAATGATGTACGTACATACATAATTTCAGTTAAAATAAAATTTCATTCATTTTGTTTTAACAGGGAAATTGGTGCTAATACTAAGCAATATAAACGCCAATCCGGTTATGATAAAACTGTTAGGTAAATATGTTTATTGATGGCCACTTGAAAAACATGTTTTTTGTATATTGATTTATTCAACATTACTTTTACAAAATGAATTACATTGGTGTAATATTAGCCATAGTATTTGTCGCAGTTTTTTATTATGCAGATTATCAATGTGTTTAAATTTATGTATTGATTAAACAAAGTAAGCAATATTCTATTTTTCTAAAGATCTCATTCATTCATTCATACTGCATAATTCCAATTCTTTGCCGCTAATTACCTCATCATCCAAACATAAGTTTCAGAAAGATACAATTATTAACTTAGCTAATTACATTTCACGAAAATAATTTTATCTAAATTTATTAAAATCTGGGGCAAACTTCATAAGAAAAAATATTTTAAATTCGAATCAATACCCATGACATGACTATGAGTCATAATAAAGTTGATGATGGATGAATCATTTCGAAAATATTTTAAGAACGCGAATATACTCAGAAGAATATTTTCGTATTCTTTATTTAAATTAAATTCTATTTCACTTTTGAATGAACAAACTATGTTTCATTATAATTTGATTTACACCAATAAAGCCTAACTAACAAATATTATAAGGTTATTTTTATTAATGTATTTACTTTTGTTAATTTATAATTTTTTTAAAACAAAAATCATGATGTCCAATGCTTATGAAAAGTGCGTATAAGAGGGTATAGATTAGATAAACTGAATAAAATCAAGGAACAAATAATGCAGTTAAAAGGAATATTATATTCAAAATTGTTCCATGAAAATTCTATTTTAGTCGTATAAACGTAGTAGTACCAGTGCAAACATTTAATATATTAAGAAGAAAAATTATCTTTGGTTTAATTTTAAATGGATAAACACAAAGTGTGTGCTTTTAAAAGCAACCTAAATCAAATTTGTATGGCATAAATAGGACGAAAGATTAGTGAAAATGAAATGCTGCTTTATGAATATGTTAATCAGAAAGCTCACACTGAATTCGCATTCTGTCTTACGGGCGCTCTAGTGGCGAATGAAAGTTTTGGTGGTACCATAGATTTCACTTTCACATTGTCTAAGGTTTTATTAGAGCTAGCTCATCTATTGTTTCAATTTTTTCCTTTCGAGATATTCTGGATGTATCCTGATCTTATAAAAGTACATAAATGTTGAATATATTATATTTTTCAGAACATTTTTAAATTTACGTAGGAAGCGTATGTAGTTCTGTAATATACATTTTTTAATTTCTCGTAATTTCTGATCATAGTACTGCGATGTTTTAACTTCACAAATTTTCGATATTTCAAATATTTTATTATGTAAATCTTTTATTTTAATACAATTCATATTTATTTAAATATAGCTTAGCTTTTTAATTTAAAATTTATAACTGTTTACTGCAACTTTTGTATATGACATTCCCTCTTTTATTAAAATCAATCGATTGATTTATTGATTTATTTAGACGATTGTATTTAAGATTTAAAAGCTTAGTTTTACGATATTTACAAAAAAACTTATATAATATACATAATTTACAATATTATACACTAATTTTTTTACACATAATATTCTAAAATTAGGTAAAGCGTACAAAATAAGTAAAACAAATTAGAAATAATAAATAAATTATGAAAAAAATAGAACTGAAAATATTTATGCACAATTAATATTGACAAACAACAATAAAGGATGACAATATGTTATCTTCAAATTCAAAATAATTTTTATAATTATTTATTAATAAACTTTCGCTATATGACTTTGTAGCGGCTCAAAATCCTTTCACTTCGTGGCATTCCTTCTAGCAAAAATATTTATACATCGCGCCGTTTAATTACGAGGATAGCTCGTTTTGCTGAATAGAGCTATTTCGCCACCTACAAATTAAATTCGCGAATCTCGATATTTATCCAAGCAGGACATGCGATGGAAACAGAAAAAGAGTTAGTCGCGTTTTAGAAGTACACGAGACACGTCTCATAATAAAACAGTGAGTGTCATGATTCGTTCACACACCAACCAACTTTGTGAACTAATTAATGGTAAAATAATATTTTAAAATTAAAATAAAAATAAATATATAATACGAGAATATAAAATAAAATATAGTGAGTGTAATTTAATGATAAAACCCGATAACACCACTAAAATAACTAAGCGAGAAAATGTGATAATTTGATCATATAAAATCAAGAACTCATAATTATACTGTGTTTGATTTAAATTGAAATTTTTATAATAACGTGTAAAAATCAAAGTTAACTAACGTTTAAATTAGTTTTAAATAAAAGTTTACTTGTGTATTTAATAATGGAACCGTTTAATATACATTTTGTACAGTGCATTTTTAATTGTTTCTATTTTCTTAAAGTTACATTTTTTACAAATAAATTCTTAAATCAACACGAAATTAATAGTTAAATTAAGGCTAGGTTATCGCAAAATTTGTTTGCACTTAAGTTAAATTTAATTTCTCTTCCTAATTATTGCAAAGTGACTCGAGATATATTGTAATCATCCATTGTGTTTATTGGTGTTTTTTTTCATCTGCTGGGTAAAGGCTGGAACGTGAGCTAAAGGCAAAGGAGTGTTTTGTTTGACACCTTTAACCCATGTTCCGTCTCCCATGTTCTTGGCAGATGGAATTTGAAGTTTAGGTCATTTTAATGTTGCTGCTTTCCACCAGGAGTATTCGGTATCTTTCGTCAATAAAGCCACTTATTCCATTTTTTTATCCAATTTTAGTTGATTGGATATAAAATTAACTGTGGTTTTATATTGTGACGCTGATTTCTTCCATACATTTATTATTCTTCGTTTTGCTACAACCAGATCCCTAACTTTAATTCCAGAGGATAAATAATAATTCGGCGCATTTGCCTTGAACTTACCTCTCTGTCCTCTACCAGGAACGTACAACTCCATACTGCTTCTTGTAAATTTGCACTGATTGACATGTTAACCTAATTATATAATCCTTTCGTTGTTCTCTAAGTATATGTAGTTTGTACAGGGTGTCCACCGGGAAGGTATACTACTTTGTTTGTTTATGATTTTTGATTAAATGAAAGAGAATGGATCTTATATTGATAAATGTTTTATTTAATGTCGGCAATTATGTATGGAATACAATATCAGATAAATGTCCGCCTCTGTTAGCCTCACAAATGCAAACCCTTTTGAGCACATTTTTCATTACATTTTCACACATTTCACGCGGTATTTCATTAATTTCATCACGAATATTTTGTTTGAGTTGCTCAAGCGTTTCTGGTTTGTTTGCATAAGCCCAGCTTTTTAGATATCCCCACAAAAAGAAGTCCGGAGCAGTCAAATCAGGCGACCGTGGAGGCCAATCAACATCACCATTTTTTGAAATAACTTGTTGTGGAAAGAGTTCTCGCAGTAATTCCATTGTAATCCTGGCTGTATGCGATGTGGCACCGTCTTGTTGATACCACATGTTAATCAAGCCCAAAGTATGCCCAAAAAAAGTTTTCAATCATATCACGATATCGCTCCCCATTCACAGTTACCGTTACGCCGTTTTCATTTTCAAAGAAGTAAGGTCCAATAATTCCTCCTGACCAAATTGCACACCAGACTGTCACTTTTAATGGATGTAAAGGTGACTAATGAATAATGTGAGGGTTTTCCATTGCCCAGAACCGACTATTCTGTTTATTCACATATCACGTTTATTCACACACAATTTCACGTAACTTTTTCATCGTCACAGTAATCGATGATTGATTTTGATAAAATGTTTTAACGATTAAAACACGATAGTTTATCGAATATTTTTCCATAATAAATTTGCCACGTGTCTACTTCACGACTGTCAAGTATGAACTGTCAATACTAATATTCGCCTAAATGGCGGCAAAACAAAGTAGTATACCTTCCCGGCGGACACCCGTTACATATCTTTCGAAAAAAGAAGCCTATATGATCGAGTATTTTGTTTCTTTCAGTACGCCAATATGTAAATTTTTCTCCAGAATAAAATTCGCAACTCCATATTCTTCCTGCGGCAAAATTTTTTGAAGTTACTCTTGAATGATCCTCTTCAATAATAAAACTTTATCCAAGTGATTTAAATAATTTGAATAGTCTCTCTTAATGGAAAAATTACAAAAAAAGTAATAATTGGAGGGAAATGCGAAATTATATATCATTGTTTGCTATTACATATTTACAGGTACTTTTAAAGTGATTACTTACATAAATGTCTACAAAATGTTTGTATCTTTTATAACCACCGATGACGCCGGATAAAACCGGATAGAACTTGAAATTGTAAAGAATAACACAAAAAATTAAATTGTAATCAAAAATTTTTTTTTATTCGAAAGATCAATACATGAGATTAATATTTGAAAATGATTTCGGGCATATGGGCACCGCGGCTGTTCTTGACGAAACGCATTCTGGACGTCCAATTTTGGTCCACTTTTTCGAGCACTGCTGGCCGTATGTCACGAATAACACGAACAATGCTGGCCTTCAAGGCGTCAATTGTTGCTGGTTTATCAGCATAAACCAGTGACTTCACATAGCCCCATAGGAAATAATCGAGAGGTGTCAAATCGCACGACCTTGGAGGCCAATTGACAGGTCCATTTTTCGAAATCAACTTATCGCCAAATTTTGATTTTAATAAGTCGATGGTTCCGGTCACCGTATAGCACGTAGCGCCATCCTGTTGAAACCACATCTCGTCCAGATCAATGTCATCCATATTTTCAAAACAAAAAATCATTGATCATGGTGCGGTAACGATCTCCATTGACCGTAACGCGATCCCCGGCCTGATTTTCAAAGTGAATTTTAATAATTTCGTAACGTTGTTCAAGCGTGAGTCCATAGAAAAATAAGTTTACCATAGATTTCTCATTTTTATAAATCGAAAGATAAAAATGATTTGAGTAAAAAACTTCAGATAATCCTAAAGTCATAAAACTGAACACAAATGTCAAATTTGAAGGGAATTTGACAAAATTATCGCTAAAATGTTTATAAAATATAAAATACTAGCGAATATCCGGCATGCGCTGCAACGCCTTTTTGTAGCAAAGGGCATTTACATACGCAACATATAGCAGATACCCGGCATGAGCTGCATCGCAGTTGAATTATGAGAATGAATTTTTTTTGTAATATTATTGTAATGCTGGGTTTTCCAACCTGTGAACAGGCGACGTATAGCTGTCCATGTGAAAAGAATTGATTATGTAGATTCATTCCACAAACTTGAAGCGATTGTCCTTGTGCTTTATTAATGACTATTGCAAATGCGAGTCGCACTGGAAATTGCAATCTTTTAAATTCGATTGGCATACCGGTCGGAGTCATTGGGATTCGCGGTAATAAGACATGTTATCCTTTGAATTTGCCAATCAATAATTTTTTTGACTGCAAGCCTTGTATTTCGAAGCATAATGATGGGCGCACCAATTTTTAATATCAATTCGTCGGTGGTATTAATTTACACAAAACGATTAAAAAATATGTTGAAATAATCGATGACGGTTTAGTCGTCAAAATAACATTATACCTAAAATAAAAGATATTTTTCAAACTAAACCAATTTTACACGTTTGTATCAAAGGATATTTCTTGTAGAAGATGCGATATTTTAAATATAAAGTTGGTATTTTTTCAAACTAAGCCATAGTTTTACACGTAAAATATTTTGTATCAAAGGATATTTCAAGTAGAATAGAATTTTTAAATATAAAATGTTAGTACTTTTTCAAACTGATTGTACACGTATAATTTTTTGTAGCAAAGGGTATTTCCTGTGGAAGATGCAATTTTTGGTGATTGGAAAGATGGCTTTAGTGAACAAAACTGGAATAAGTAATTTTTATTATAAATTTCTTTCCGAAGTTATATGGAAATTATATATTTTAATTTTTTTATATTAATTTTTATTTGTTCGAATATTTAGTATAAGTATTATTTTTTTTATTTCATTTATTTGATTAAGATTTACCATTTAATCAGAAAAGAGCTTAGAAACACAATAATTCAATTTTAAATTCAAATTAATTAATTTTAAATTAACAAATATCTTTTTAAGTAAATCAATTGATTTCGACGCATCGATTTAATTGATTGATATGCAATTCGTTTCGTACAATATTTCAGGGTCAACAGTATGCTCTTCTGTTCACTGAGACAATTCCATTCCCAATTGCTTCCCAAATCGTTTACATGGACTCCATATATTTTAGATAGAAGTCTAGTAACGAACAATCAAATTTCTATTAAATACACACATCAAACATTGCGCGCAATGTAAAGTCACAAATACAATCATGACATTGGAATTAGCAGAAGTTTTTTACTCAACTCATTTTTATCTCTCGATTTATAAAAATGAGAAATTTATGGTAAACTTATTTTTCTATGGTGAGTCGATTCATGGTGATTTGCCAGAGTATACTGAGATCTGTGAGAGTATATTTTTCATAAAAATTAAATTTTTTGGTTTATTTTTTACAATTTCAAGTTCTATCAGGCTTAAAAAAACGCCCGTTATTACATTACTCAAATAAACACATACATACGAGTATATTAAAAAATATATAAATATTTATATAGTAAAATTATATAAATCAAAGCGAATTTGTGTTTCTCAATAAAAATTAGAATAAGTGTAAAGGAATTTGTTTCCAACTTGCTAAATAAAACAAACTTGCATTCAAAATAATGAATATCTATTTATATGTACTCCTTTTTCTAAATTTATTTTATTTTTTTTTTGGTTGTGCATGGAAAATTTGGATAGGAGTTTTGGCTGCAATCATACATTCATTCATTTAAACGAAAAAAAATATATCGAATATTTTTCCCCCTTGAAATTCGCGTTTGGTCCCTAAACAGATAACAAAATAAACGCCCTATTAGATAGAAAAAGTTTAATAATGTTACTATGGAAAAATTCGCCTGATCTAAAAAATCCTATTTGTGAAAATTTTATACTAGGTCCCCTGGCCCTATGTTGGATGTTTGAGGAGCACCAGAAGCCACCTTAATGTTTAATTTCTTATTTCCCATTATTAGGGGTAGTCTGTTAGATTCATAACTATGGACGAAACAAGGGTACCTAAGATGACGTTGAGAACAGTTAAAATCAAAACAATGAACTGAAAGAAACCGGAGGCTTCAAGAAGGACAGATGACAGATCCATCAAGCGGCAAGGCCGTGACGTCAGTTTTATTGGATGCGCTTGAGATAATTTTGGTTGATTATAAAGGGATGTTTCATCAAGACAATAAGTTTAAAGGTTTCTGAAATTGAAAAATGTTAACTGGATTTATTCAAAGTAACAGCGAGTCCTATTTAAAATCTAGACACCACAATTTTTTCTGCAAATGTTTGCAAAAACACCAAACGTTATATTTAATTTTTTAGTAAGTAATATTAATATACCAGGAATTCCTTTACACAATGCTATGGTGTAACTTTTCTGTTTCTAACATCTCTGAAGGCCTTAATTGATTTAGCGGCCGGTTTGATTCCACTTGAACATTTAAGTTCAATATTTAACGGACAAATTGAAATATAACAAAAATACGCTCTTTTAAGAAAAGCTGAGGGCATTATGGAAGCATTTGTTTGTGTTCTCTGCGATTTACAGTTACTCTAAATCTACGATTAACATCAAGTTATACCGGCGGTATAGTTATTTTGTTTTAAATTTTATTATTGTAGAAAACGGGTGAAATTTTCAAAATTATTTGACTCAAGAAGCAAAATGTTCTTGAGATGCTGGTCATGAGTAAAAACACATGATGTATAATGTCAAATTAACCACAAGTTTTGCCACACCGACCATTATGGATATTGTTTTTATAAATTCATCTCTAAAACCTTTTAATTCTTTGTCGTTTCTTGTAAATACTAAAGTTTCCAACATCTTTTCAGCAAAAATTGAAAAAGCTCCCATTGAAGCTGCCACTTCTGGTACTCAGATTTTCACTAAATTTCGCAAGGATCTCCTAATTAATGGAAAAAGTTCAAGTATGATGTTTTGAAAATTGATCTGAACTAATTGCTGTGTTTTTTATTCGCTATCCAGGCGGGCTATTGAGCGATGAAAGGAAAATTTTCTATCCGAAATTCCACTACCCCCGTATTGTGGAAGTGTGGAAGTTTTTGAAATATTGGTCAAAAACTGAGAATAACTTATATGGCCGCAGAAAATCAAAAAATTATAGTGAAAATTCTAATCCATACATTTTCCCCAATTTTTCCTTATAGTCTCAATATGACCTAAGCTATTAAAAAAACAACCGAAAGTATTGGTTACTAGTGGAAGTTTTTGAGATATTGGGCAAAAACTGAAAATATCTTATATGGCCGCAGAAAATCAAAAAATTATAGTGAAAATTCTAATCCAAAATTTTTTTTAAAATTTTCTTTGTAGTCGCAGTATGACCTAAGCTATTAGAAAAACAACGGAAAGTATTAGTTACTAGTGGAAGTTTTTGAGATATCGGCCAACAACTGAAAATAAATTAATAAAAAAACTTAAATTTTCAATAGGATTGGTTATGAAATGGCCAAGTATAATCCAGCATGAAATCCTAAAATTTTGTCCAAAACTTACTTTAAAATCCTTGATCAATACTACTATCCAAATTTCATCGTCATTCTTTACGAATGACGGAAAGACGGAATATTATTAAATTTCAAGATTTAATTTACCGAGTTCCTTTACTTCGGAGATCAATCAATTTGTCATTTTAAGGATCACTTTTAATATTTTATTCCGCTGGGATGTTTTATTTAGTGAAAAAAGAGATACTGAAGAGATACTAAAAATTTCCGCTGGTAATTATATAACAAAATAAATTTTTTTTGTGATTGTGCTGCCACTTGCGGCGAGTAGCCGCAAATCTCTTATTTTCCGCTGAGAAATTCCCGCTATCTTATACAGCAACCACTTATTGCTGTTGAACTCTTTACAAAATAATTTCAATAAAAATTGTGAAGAAATTGTGAATCGCTTGTCGGAAAATAACGGAGTTATTTTAGCGATTTAACATACAAAATTACGATACGCGTTAATAACGAAAAACAACGAGAATAATTTCATTTTACTTACTTTGCTGCACTTTCCCTTTTTCTCATTCACTCCAAGTTGCTGCGTTTTTTTGTCTCATTTGTCTTACAGTTATTGTATTTATATGATTTAATCAATTGACAGATACCAACCATATAGTAATGCTTATAAAAGAAAACAATGAGAAGACCACCAATGAGAAACTTAACACAATAATTAACTAAAATAAATGAAGTAAGTAAAATGTAACTATATGAGACTAGGAAAAATAAAAATTCAACATTTGAAGTTGTTTTTTGCCATACGAGTAATTTCCTCATATGACCCAAATAATTTTTTTAGTTATTTGCTGGAAGTAGATCTGTTAAATACGGTGTATGAGGAAACAATTAGAACTTCGGCTCTTGCGCCATCGTTACCATCGACTTCGGACACAATGCATGGTTTTGATAGTAGAGATTTTTTTGTCATAAGGGATAGTATTTTCTTAATTTCTTCCTTTGAGCGTTCCATGTAATTATTTCCGACCTTTTTGTGAAATAAAAGACATTAGTTTGTGTCGAAAATGAAAGAATGTTTTATTCAAAGTATGCTCCTTCGGAAGCTATAACCTTCGCCCATCGTTCAGCCAAAAAACGGATTCCCCGAAGGAAGAAGTCTGGTTGTTTCGAGGCGATCCAGTCATCGACCCATATTTTGTCATTTTTGTATGTAGTGAAGTGCTGCTGTGCCAGGGCTGATTGCATCGACCGGAAGAAGTGGTAATCAGAGGGAGCAATATCTGGTGTATACGGCAGGTAGGGTAGAATTTCTCAGTTCTTCCTGTCCAAGTAGTTTTTGACAGATATAGCAACATGTGGCCTAGCGTTGTCATGTTGCAAAATAATCTTATCGTGCCTTTTGTCCCATTCTGGTCGTTTTGCAGCTAGAGCTTGCTTTAAAGCCATCAGTTGTCGTCGATAAACTTGTCCCGTAATGGTTTCACACTCGTTCAGCAGCTCATAATAAACGACACCCTTCATAGCCCATCCTATACAAAGCATCACGTTCGAACCATGGATATTTGCTTTTGGCGTCGACTGCCTTGGTTCACCTGGCTTGACCTACGCTGGTTTGCGCTTTGGATTGCCATAATGGGTCCACTTTTTATCCCCAGTGATGATCCGATGCAAAAACCCCTTCCAGTGTTGTCCTTGAAGCAAAAATTCTGACATGGTTTTTCGACGTTCCATGTCCCGTTCTTTCAATTTGTGTGGCACCTAATTTCCCAGATCCAAACAGCACTCTGCATCAACAACACGTCCTTGTTTTTGATCGCATGGCAGTAACAGAGGCACTTACTTCGAGCAAATCCTCCTCATATCCAAATGTTCATGTCATGTCATATAACAAACACGTTATTTTGATATCTTTATATTGTCGGTACCTCTGTGACTTCACTTTACATTCTTTTAAACAGTTTTGTCGATTTGTATGAAGTTTTCTGCAGTAACAACGCTCTGAGCAACCAAGAACGTCCGACATGATCGGTGTATGTACGACCGCGTTCAAATTCACAATATCCATCTTTTAAGGTTGATTTCACTGAAACAGAGTAGACCTAAAGTTTATCAAGCCAACCCTTTAGCTTGGCTATCAAGCAAACCCTTTGGCCAAAAAACTTGTCATTTTGGTTTTTGTTATGTTTTGGTTTCTAATCTGCCTAAATGCTCATTATCGGTCGTTATCGGTTGAGAAAAGACTGTCATGAGAACTTTTCCCAACCTCTCGACGTCGGGAATATTTTACATATGATAAGTAAATAGTTGCGATTTGCATTTTGTTTGTGAATTTTTAATTTATATTTTGATAAATTTTAAATAAAAATACTTTTATAAATGTTTTTAATAAATATTAATACAACCAAGTTTAAGCGTTTATCTATATTTTTATTTGAAAGTAAAAAAAAAAAATTTAATAAATTAGAAAGTGGATTAACTGAGAAAATATGAATGATAATGAAATTATGTAGACTTATTTACTTGGAATTTATTAAACTATTTAGGAAATTAACCCATTAATTTAATAAATTCAAAAATTACCTACCTAAAAATATTATATTATTTAAAACATCAAAAACGCAAAACAATACATACCACATGCTAATACGAGTACGAATAGGCACACCTCTACTAAAACGTTTCGGTAAATTATCATGAGAATAGAAAAGGCGTACAAAATACACGTCCTGCGCTTTCGAAACAGCGGAACAGCGGGCGTATTGTTAGGCTCCTTAGGTTGTCCATTTGTGGTAATAATATACGTTTTAAATATTTAATTCGCAACAAGTTGTAAATAAGTTGTACAAGTTGTAAAAACTTGAACAGTTTTTTGTTATTATTACTTGCCAGCAATGGCAAGCTCTATTTTACTTTTAACGGGAATACGGTTAAACAATTGTTTAATTAGTGTACGATCATAGGTATTAGGTAATACAATGTTTTAACGGTTAATTGTGGATATATTTAAGAAATTATTGTGAATAAAGATGTAAGATTTCAATCATTCATCACATCAATGTTAGTTAGCCCCTTCAAAATAGTCACCAATTGATATTATACACTAATGCCACCGTGTTTTCCCATCTTCAACCTTCTCTTTTTACTTTGCAGATCCGTAAAAATTAAAACCGATCTCGTGAGGCTTATCTATGTACAGATTTATTTAAATTTTTTATTTAAGCCTGTGCGATAAAAACGTAGCTAGCATAGCGGATTTTCTGAGAGATGTGAGCTAATTATTGATTTCCAAAGCGAAAATAAAACATTTTGTTATAGTGCTGCTTGGATTGGGTTGATCCTGAGATTTATCAACAAAATTTTTTTCTTTGAGTTTTGGAAATCAAAACGCGAAACTGTCAGACGAAAACATAGCTCGCATCCAATAAACATAGTTAGAGTGTGCACCAGGCCTAAGGGTCTCTTTATGATTGGGTACAGAAAAAAATTACACGAGGTCATGTCTGGCGAATATGGAGGCTGAGACATCATTACGTTTCGTGAAGTGTGAGCAGATGTCATAACGTGGCGTTTTTGAACTTGTAAGTCAAACATTTATTTCACTTTGTCCACGTTTTCATGGTTGTGTATATGCTGGTGCGTGCAGGGTGCTCACTAATTTCAACGTCTTCACTGCCTTATTGAAAATGCTTATACCATTCGAAGACCCTTGCTTTACTCATAACAGTCTAACCAAAAGTAATATTAAACCGTTCTAAAACTTTGCCGCACTTTATTCCAATCGTATAGCAAAATGTAATACAAAGTTTCTGACCCTACCAAAACACACATAACCTTTTTAATAGTTGACAATACAGTAAATATCTAATATGGCTAATACACTTTACCGATACTTTTCAGTAACAAGAATGAGAAAATCGTGCGAATCGGACTACTAATAAGCGCGAAATTACAAAATTCCGTTACCTTTTAAACACACGTCGGATATTATTAGATATTTAAAATATATATATGTATTTATTTGTATAAAAAATTCATCTTCAAAGTTAAATTTGTGTGATTATACGGCACTCTTCGGAAGTTTCTCAAAAATATTTCTAAGAGTAAGAGCTATATATTAAATAAATAGCAAAAGTATTAAAAAATTTCTCCATTAATTGTTGTTGTTTGCAGTGTAATTTTCGAAATTTTTTTTTGCATATTTATTATAAGTTTCTGCTCAATCCGTTAAAGTTTTTTTTTGGGTCGAAAATCTTACTTCGTGTCAATTCGGCAGTGCCAAATCATTTTTTCTCCCTTTTAGTCATTGAAAAAGGCAACTCGTCCTAACTTTTGGTGTTGTTTCCAGACTGTAATATGGCCAACTCTTGGAAAGAACCTAATATCGCTCAATAAGAGCCAACTGCAATATTAAAAAGTATGAGTCTCTCCTTTAATTAACAGCACCAACAACGCTTATTTCCAAATTAAAGTATAAAATCTGCATAAATCGCAGAAGTAAAAAATTGAGCTTTACTGATTAATGCTCAATTTCAAGAGTATTCATCTCTCTAAGTACTCACAAATAAACGTCTTAGAATATGCTTAACAATCCAACAAACGCATTAAATTAGTAAATCACGCAGTTCCATCGCTAAAGTAATCAATCTTATTTGCATGAATTATTTCATTTTTAGTATAAATGAAAGAAAAATAAATTTGAAATACGTGCATTTATATTTCAGCAATATGTATAATAGTACTGGAATACATATAAATACTCGTTTTCAAAATAAGGTACTAAATGCGTAAGGGTTTCTGTCTCATACTAGTGTGTCAAACGTAGAAGAGGAAGTATTTAATGTTTAATAGAGAAAATGTACAATTGCAATATTTTAGAAATGGGAATCAAATAAAAAGCACTCTATTCGTTTTTTGATTTTAGTAGCAAAATATTTGACAGTCCAAGTAGCTATATAAGCAGAAATTCTTATAGCCTGTTCACACTAGGGATCATTAATCTAGTTTTACCTGATCTAATTTACGTGTACACCAGATTCAATTTCTAGTCACATTGATTGCACGGAAATTATACCATGTTTTATATTTATGTTATTTTTTGTTTTATTATGTAAATGTAAATTTTGTATATTAATCATGGTCAAATAAGAATTTGAAGCTTGAAACAAAAGAAATAACGGCTGTTTCGCTCATCAATTGCTAAACGTGAGGCGCTATAAACACTTATTCTAGATTTTCTACCAATTCTCAAAATTGTTGATGAATTAGGCTAAGCTCCAATTAAAATGAATTTGTATAATCTGACATGTTCAGACTATGAGAAAATCTAGATTTGCTAACATATCTAGATTACTAATCCCTAGTCTGAACACAGTATTAAAGTGATGCCATATACACAAATCTACGGACGGCCTCTAAAACCAGATTTGGCATTTATGAATTAATTACAGCATATTTTTGACTTAAATTTATGAGATAATATGTAAAATATCTCAAATTAGTAGCCAAAATAATAAATCTGCAATTATAATTATAATTTTAATTGAAAAATAATCATTTTTCTATTTAACCGTTTCTAGTAACGATGGTATAATTTTACACGTGAACGAACCAAAAATCTAAAAACGAATTCCGAACTCATCCAACAATTTTAAACGGTTTGTTTCTCTGTTGTGTTTTAACCTCACTTCGTTGATTTTTGATAAAGCGATGTCACATACACACCTAACTACAGACGATTCATGCGTAAATTTGTTTTGCCTCGCGACTATTTTTACAACAACAATCCTTTATGTTTTGTTTTAAAGTATCAAAAATCAACGAAGTGAGGTTAAAAACAACAGAGAGAAAATCGTTTAAAATTTTTGGATGCGTTAGGAATTCGTTAATAGATTTTTGGCGTTCGTTCACGTCTTAAATTATGCTAATTAGAAAGATGATTACTTTTCAATTAAAATAATTAAATAATTGAAAAGTTATTATTTTGGCGACTAATTTGAGATATTTTACATATTATCTCATTAACTTAAGTCAAAAATATGCTGTAAAATATTTATAAATGCCAAATCTGTTTTTAGAAGTCGTACGTAGATATGTGTATGTGGTATCGCTTATACTCCAAAACAAACTAAAGAGTTGATGTTGTAAAAATCGTCTGTATTTTTTTCTTGTACTATATGTGGCGAGGCAAAACAAATTTACGCACGAATCGTCTGTAGTTAAGGCGATGATATGTAAAATATCTCAAATTTGTAGCCAAAATATTAAATTTACAATTATTTAATCATTTTAATTGAAAAATATTCATTTTTCTACAGAGTGGGTCATCTAACTTTTTTTGCACTAGCGGTTATTTTGAGTATGGCACGGGTTATGTCACTTCTGATTTGACAGAAAGTTAGTTTTATCCTTCCGCTGAACGAAAATGGGTGTGTATTCGCTTGAACAACGCTGGGAAATATTGAAACATTCCTTCGAAAATCATGATAGTGTTGCAGAATGTGTGCGAGAATTGTGTGCGGTTTTCTGAAGAAACGAAGCGCCGGGAGCTCCATATGTACGTTATTTTGTGAATAAAGTTAAAGAAACAGGCTTGCTAATTAATAAACCAACACGGACCAAGCAGCCAACCAAGCGTAGACTCGAAAAAGTTGATGCTGTAGCCGAGAATGTGCATGAGTCGCCGGGAACGTCACCTCGTCATCGTGTTCAAGAATTGAACATTTGACGCACAACATTGCGACGAATTCTGCATAAAGACCTTAGTATGATACCGTATAAAGTTCAATTGGTTCAGGAATTGAAGAAAAGAGACCACCCATTGCGTTTTCGGTTCGCTGAGTGGGTTTGCGATCGACTTGAAGAAGATGCCGATTTTGGAAAAAAAATCATCTTTTCGGATGAGGTGCATTTCCATCTTCGCGGCTATGTGAACAAGCAGAATTGTCGCATTTGGGGCACGGAGAACTCGCACGTGAGAAGCCGATGCATCCTCAACGAGCGTTGCGGATTTTGGTACGGTGGCATCATTGGGCCATTTTTCTTTGAAAATGAGCAAGGAGCCGCCGTTACTGTCAATGGTGAGCGCTACCGCGCCATGATAAACGATTTTTTGTTCCCGGCACTTGAAGAGGTGGACATAGGCAACATTTGATTTCAACAAGTTGGCGCTCCGTGCCACACAGCATACGTTTCAATTGATATTTTGCGCACTGTCTTCAAAGATCGAATTATCAGCCGAAATGCTGAGGTGATTTGGCCGCCTTGGAGCTGTGATTTGACGCCGTTGGACTATTATCTTTGGAGTGCCGTCAAAGATAAGTGTTATGCCGATAAACCAGCAACGATTGACGCTCTCACGAGCAATATTCGCATTGCCATTGAAGGCATAATGCCGCATATCATTGAAAATGTGCTCAAAAATTGGACCGACCGTATGGGGTACGTCAAGGCCAGCCGAGGCAGTGATATAAATGAAATAGTATTCCAAAATTAATCGGAAGGATTGTTCTTTACAATGAAAAAATAAATTTGTAAAAATATTGAGAACTTTTTGTTTTATTGCATTTAAAAAAAAAAAATATTTGGCCATATTTATCCGTTTCTAGAAACGATTTTTTGCTCTGAATGGTATAATTTTACACGTGAACGAATGCCAAAAATCTAAAAACGAATTCCGAACTCATCCAAAGATTTCAAATGGTTTTTTCTCTGTTGTATTTTTAACCTTACTTCGTTGATTTTTGATACTTCAAAACAAAACATAAAGAATTGTTGTTGTAAAAATCGTCTATATTTTTTCTTGTCTCATCGTTAGTTAGATGTGTATGTGGAATCGCTTTTACACTATTATGAAGAGAAATTAATAAGAATATCATTATCTCTACTACGTATTAATGTATTTAGTACTGAGTCACAGAAACTTGCTAATATTTTTTTATTCTCTGATTTTATTTACAGTTAGAGTAAAACTTGTTTAAGGCCAAAGGGCCATTATTCCGTCATGTCGTCTGTTAAAGTGGCGGTCAGAGTGAGACCCTTCAACTCGCGGGAAATTGCTCGTGAATCAAAATGTATTATTGAAATGGCCGGTCAGACGACTGCAATTCGAAATCCTAAAGTTCCACCTAGTTCAAATGAGTCACTTAAATCGTTTAATTTTGATTATTCTTATTGGTCACATGATGTAAGTATTTCATTTCTTTTTTTATTAGATCAATTTTTTTTATAAATTCTTCTCTCATCAATAGCCGCACGATTCAGATTTTTCCACACAAGAAATGGTCTATAAAGATATTGGCGAAGAAATGCTCCAGCATTCATTTGATGGTAAGTTATTGTTTAATGTAAATGTAACAAGATGTCAGCCACATAGTTTTATAACTTAAGAACCAAGTCCCCATATGTTTATTAATTTGTATTATATAATAGGATACAATGTATGTATCTTTGCCTACGGGCAAACTGGAGCTGGTAAGTCATACACAATGATGGGAAAACAAGAAGAAACACAAGAGGGAATTATTCCACAAATATGTCAAGATTTATTTCGACGTATAAGAGAAACAGAAACTGATGAATTAAAATATTCAGTAGAAGTTTCATATATGGAAATTTATTGTGAACGTGTACGCGATTTGTTAAATCCAAAAAATAAAGGAAACCTACGTGTACGTGAACATCCATTGTTAGGGCCGTATGTTGAAGATTTATCAAAATTAGCGGTAACCTCTTATCAAGATATACATGATTTAATTGACGAGGGTAATAAAGCACGTACAGTTGCTGCGACAAATATGAATGAAACTAGCTCACGTTCACATGCTGTTTTTACAATATTTTTTACACAGCAGCGGCATGATCTGGCTACAGATCTAGTGACTGAAAAGGTTTAATAATTTGGTGTGAAAATGTAATTTTAACTAATAGTTTATAATTCTTATAGGTATCAAAAATCAGTTTGGTTGATTTAGCGGGGTCAGAGAGGGCTGACTCAACAGGTGCTAAAGGAACACGCTTAAAGGAAGGTGCTAATATAAACAAAAGTTTAACAACTTTAGGAAAAGTAATTTCTGCTTTAGCAGAAGTGGTAAGTATATCATAAAAATTTCCCAACAGCTAATAAACACGTATTTTGATTTTAATTTTATTATTTAAATAATTATTTTATAAAATTCTAAAAGTTAGTTTATAGTGATTTATCCTAGAACTTGATATTTTTTCTATAACATGATTATTTTTCTACGTTCTATCAAATATTTTTTTATTTCATTAATAAATCAATTTAAGAACACAGACATATACTTTTTCTCAATACTTTCATTCATTCGTTATGTCATTATTATAAAACGATCACATTTATGGATTTGTTACAGTCTGTAAGTATAGGCATGAAATCAACAAATTCCACAAATTTTAACAAATTCACCATGATGTGTTTTAGAATTTTAACAAAATTAGACTAAATTTCCCGTTACTTGTTTGTTTATTTTCTAATAATTTAAGGCTTCAAAAACCAAAAAATCAAAAAAGGCCGATTTCATTCCATATCGAGATTCCGTTCTAACTTGGTTACTAAGAGAAAATCTTGGCGGTAATTCCAAAACTGCTATGATTGCTGCCATTTCACCAGCTGATATAAATTACGACGAAACATTAAGTACATTAAGGTAATTATTTGTGATAGAAAGGCTGTAATCATACAAATTTATTTAAAACAAAACAACAACGTTATTTTATGCCACAGATATGCCGATCGTGCTAAACAAATTGTATGCAAAGCTATTGTTAATGAGGATGCCAATGCTAAAATTATTCGTGAGCTTAAAGAAGAAATTCAGAAATTGCGCGAACTTCTTAAATCTGAAGGGATAGAGGTACAAGAAGGTGGGTACCAGTTTTTAAATTTATTTAAACTAGTTTTACTTTCATTACTTTTTAATTTATTTAAAAATTATTAATTGGATCAATAAAGTACGAATCTGTAAATTTTTATACATACTTGTATGTGCCCATCTACACCGATCTAATACCATTTTATATAAATAAAAATTTAAATTATCATCTAAGCATATAACGTAGATTCTACCGAGTTTTTGTAGACGATAATATGTAGACTATATAAATTCGTTTGATGCACATTCCCTCAGAAAAAACATGTAGTCGAGTTTTAATAACTAAAAATGAAATGTAATTTATATTCTTATTCAGATGTTTTTTGGCTTTAAATTGTTTGTTCTTACTTGGGCTTTGTTTATTCTATTAGATCGCCGAATATGCCCGTACTACAAAATCAAATTAAAATGTTTGTAGAGTTATTTGATCTTATATTTCATATTCAGTTGATCCGGTTATTGGCACCTAATAAAGCCAATAGTTAGTATTTATTTGCACAATTAATTAATTAATCAAATATAGAAATTACACAATTTCTAGTATTCTATACAAACATAAAGATTATTGAGAACGAACAGGTTATCAGGAATCTGTAAGGTAATATAATAGTAATGAATGAACAGCACAGTTCTAGAACATTTAGTATCAAATTAAATTAATAAAATAATTTATTAAAATTAATCCTAAATAAATTTCCAAGTCTACTATAATTATTGTGACAATTTAAATTTTTAAGTACACGGTTAATAGTGTAGTAAAAAATTTAAATTTACAAATATCACACTACCGCACCTCCAAACTTAAATTCATTTATTCTGACTTTGCTCTAGTGGAAAAAATCGACGAAATGAAGCTACCTAAGTAGGAAAACAAAATTTTTTCTTGCCAGAAACCATTTATTTCTCAACATAGTCTCCATTTAGTTCGACACACTTAGTAAGACGATATTCCAACTTTTTTATACCATCTGAATAATACGATTTCGGGAACCCCTCAAAATACGCGTTAGTTTCGATAATCACTTCTTCGTCTGAGATGAATCTTTGTCCTGCGAGCCATTTTTTCAAGTTTGGAAACAGGAGAAGTCACTAGGAGCTAAATCTGGACTATGCACTGCACGAAATTCGTTTTTTTCCATTTTTCAAGAAACACAAAAGTTGCTTACTTCAAACGACTACAACAAATAAACTAATTGATGAATTTGGGTGAAATTTTAACAGCTGACGTTTGACAGATCGCAATTTCTAAAAAACAAAAATTTTTGTGTTTGTGCTGCCATCTAGCGCTAGGTAGTTTCATTTTCAATCCGCCCTCGTATATATAACTAATTTAGATAGAAAAAATACTAAATATTGTTTTAAATTTTATAAATATAAAAGGGATAAACTAAAAATAAGCTTAAATTATACTTCACAAAAATAACCAATATTAATGATAAAATCTGAATTTTTAAGCATTTTATTTAGTCAAAAATTTTGATTGATTGATTGATTGATTGATTAGAATGTACGGCCAAGACTAAGTAGGCATACCGGATACGCCGGGCTTACCGTACACCCCTTTACATATAACAAGATGGAGGGATAGTAAAGGTTATTAGATATGATAGACTTGACCCGGTTACAGACACCTAAGTAGTCAATAGTTAGTAAAGCACAAGATGGCACAATGATTTTTGTTTTCTGGATATAAATAATCAGCAATCACGATCCTAAAAAAATTGTAATTGATAAATTTCCTGAAATAAAACTTCATTATTATGAGTGATTAACCATTTCCTCCACTCATAAAATTGACAACCAGCGATAACTATTTATCCAACTTAGAACAAGCTAACCAAAACCTTTATCAATTTACAGTCTCCCGAACAACCTAGAAAATAATTTAATTAAAGAATTGTCATGAACCCCGAAAATACAAAAACTATCTAAGTACAGCAATATTTGGCTGGATTTTCTATTTTATTCTGTAGTCTCCAAGCCATCTATAATTTGAAAAATTCAAACATCCGCTGAAAGATCAAATTTATTAGGAAACCCGGTTATAGCCATTGTGATTCCTACCTTGTCTGCTTTCATAAAAAATTATGAACATTTGCAAGCTTCCTAAAAAAGATATTAATTAGAATTAAAATTTAATTTAAACAAGAATCAGGCAACACCACTGTTATGTAACTTTATAAGATTTCCCTCCTCTGATACTTCAATTTTCCATACAATCATATTCGTTTGATCTACCCATTGACGTATTCTTAAATTCCCAAATAAACCAAATCAATAATTAGAATAGCAATTATCAATTAGTTAAAAGAATTAAATGAATTATTACTACTAATTACAACCAATTGCAGCCGCATTGATTGACTTTTAAATTAAAATTTTATTTTTAATTAAAAAGTAGTACGGCTTCAAAGATATTCTGTAATCAAAAATCTTCATTAGAACTAAATAAATTAGCTTAATCAGGAACTGCAATGAATAATAGTATTAATAATGCACAGCTGATAAACCTCGATAACTCTGCTGCTAATCAAACTAAAATCTAATAAATATAATAATTTATTACTCAGAAGCTGAATAATTGGATACAAGAATATCACTAGAATCAGCCAATCTCTGAAATCAAAATACGGCCGAGTAGAAGGCGAACAAAAAAAAGACGGTCAACATCTTCATACAAATGCCATGGAAATTTCCTTCTGTTAAGATCTTCCCCGACCCCACCCATCCATATCTCGTACATGCGGCGTGCACATAAACTCTGCCCATCCACCCTCAATCCCGATAAACTATTCCTTTCACTTTCAAGTCATTCCTAATTCAGAACTTCACCATTCTCCGCTAAGACGTCCCTAATCCGACGATCACCGTACAATATACAGAGCAAAATTTGTGTTTATGCACGTAGAGTGGATGACGATCGAAATTACCACTCTTCAAGCATACAACCCAACCACGATCTATACATTTTATACGACGATTATCAAATCAAAGACACCACCACGGAAAATGGTAAATTTCTAAACGAAAACTACCCTAAAAATAAAAAAACAATTCAGCAAAACCTAAGATAAATAAACGATAAGTTCATGCTCAAGCGAATGAAAATTCATTTCTCCGCCGCATCTACAAGATACAATCAAGTAAAGTGAAAAAACTTCAAAAACAAAATTCCATAAGGTACAAAACGGCATACGTACAAAACGGCATCTTTCTAAACGGCATTTTTCAAAACGGCATTTTTCTAAACGGCATTTCACAAAATTGCATTTTTCAAAACGACATTTTCAAAATTGCATATTTCAAAACGACATAGCTACAAAATGGCATTTTTCAAAACGGCCTTCGTTAAAACGATATTTTTCAAAAATACAATTTTCGAAAAAGCATTTTCCAAAATTAAATGTTTCAAAACGACGTATAGGTACAAAATGGCATTTATCGTTTGTTCAGGTTTTTTTTAATACATACATATATAAATACATACTAATTCGTTGTTCGTTGCTGCTGAAATATTCGATACATTTAAGTAGGTATTGCCGTTGCACTTCGCCCACTGTTTCTAAGTAACATCAAATTAATAAAACTATTAGAAACTGTTTTTAGCATAATATATATACCAGGTGTCATATGTATAAATATATACCTGAGCTTTAATAACGCTACATATCTTGAAACTAATATCTTAGAATCGAATTTTTCAATAAACCCGATAAATTAAGAAAATACTTGCAGGAGTTGTATTCCAATATGGAGTAATCTGCTACGACCATGCAATTGTAGTAACTACCTAGAACTTTGAACCTATATATAAAAATATAAATATTTAGGTGAAGGGGAATATTATATGCATACTAAATCTTCAAATAATTTGTAATTCCAATGAAGGTAAATTTTTCTTATAACATACCTACTAAAGTTTTTATATAAAACATGTAGAAGAAATTTGCCATAATCAATTTCATTTGTAAATTCAAGTCTACCACAGGAACATGTGAAGTTTCATCTTAATCGACCAAGAAATAGACAAGTCCCTTTTCATTTGGCTTTATCCAAGAATTTGATCAAAGAATCGTTCAAAAATTTCATTCATGTCAAACTTCGTCGTGTTCCGTTAATAAATAACCGTACCTGTTGGTCATATTCCAGAAATTAATGAAAATATAATTCTAAATTTATAATCGATTGAAATATTTCATTTTATCTTGTGCAGTTTTGAAAAATGCCGTTTTGTACCTATGCCGTTTTGAAGTATGCAGTTTTGATAAATACAATTTTGGAAAATGCCGTTTTGAAAAATGCCGTTTTGTACCTATGCCGTTTTGAAATATGCAGTTTTGAAAAATGCCGTTTTGAAAAATGCACTTTTGAAAAATGCCGTTTTGTACCTATGCTGTTTTGAAACATGCAGTTTTGAAAAATGCAATTCTGAAAAATGCCGTTTTAACCCTTGTGCCGTTTTGAAATATGCAGTTTTGAAAAATGCAGTTTTGTACCTTATGCCGTTTCGTACCTTATGCCGCTTTGAAATATGCTGTTTTGAAAAATGCTGTTTTGTACCTTATGCAGTTTTTAAATATGCCGTTTTGAAAAATGCAATTTTAAATTATACAGTTCTGAACGGATCCCATAGAAACGACAATTCTTATGTACATATTCTACACCATTGCAAGCGCACCATACACAAATTAATACAACTATACAATATGACTATATTATACAATAACTTTTCACTTTACTTCTTAATTACACCAATTATTATTAATTTTATTATTATTTATTTATTTATTTATCTACAAACACATATATATTATTATATTATTTAGTTAATTAATTAATTAATTAATTAAAACATATTTAAATTATTTATTTATTTCGAGGAGAGACAAAAACACGTGTTTCCTCGACGACGATCAATCGCCGCCGCATTTTAGTTAGTCAAAACTAAACACAAATATAGGTACTTACTTAAAATCTTAGTTTGCGCAATAAACACATTTAAGTATTTTGATAGGATAAAATAAACTAAATTCTAAATTAAAAATTGCTGTTTAAGCTAAATTTTAAACAAAGTATATTTCGGTGAAATACCTACAGTTAACATACGGTGTTTTAAAAGTATATTTTTTGTTTTAAATTTTTCGTGTGATCTCGTTCGAGTTGTCGGTTTTATCAAATTAGACATTCCCATCAATACTATCGTGCTGAAAAAAAATATTTAGTTGCATATTCGCATTTCGCAGTCTTTTGTATGCATTTGTATGCATAGCAAATGAAATAAACCAAATTAAGTTAATTAAGTTATTTAAAAATATTTTTATTTTGTTAGAAATTCAACTCTACAACTCTTTGTGGTGCAATGGTTAAGAGGGTCTTGTACCAAAGTAATGATATCTTGTGCAGGTTCGATAAGCACTTGTGTGAAGATTTTCTTCTACAATTTTTTTATATATATTCATTAGATAACACGTAAAACTCGCGGCTAGTTTTTCTAGTTTTTCCAAACTGTCTTTTAACTGTCTTTTTTATTAGCTCCCAAACTGGGACAAGTTGTGGAGGTTCGATTGGAATGTACAACTACAGTAGACATAAAATTCTTTCACAAGAATCAACTAGAATTCTTAATCTCGTGCCTAATTTTCTTCTTTTCTAAATATTTTTCAATTTTAATATATCTTATTATTTTTTTCTTTATTAATTACAACTGAGACTGTGCTGATCTAGCAATTTATCTTTCACATTTACAAATTTTACTTTTCTTAAATAATTCTGATTTGTTCGGGTGAAACCCAACGGTTAGTCCCAAAATTAATTAAACCTATTTAAAATGTAATTTTAATTTGGTATGTTTACTAGATCAAGTGGCCTCGTTCTTTGAAGTCTTGTTTCAACGACAGAGTTATCTGTCATATGGCGAATATAGGGGTGTTTCCATGTTCCTGGAGCCTTATTTCGTGTTTGGCGGCATGCTTTTTTATTTCATCTTTGATGTATTTCATCTGTAAGTCCCTGTGAAGGTCTTCATTTCTTGTGTACTACGGAGCATTTACGATGCTACGGAGAACCTTATTTTGAAACGTCTGTATCATTTTGGCGTTTGTTTGCTTAGTACATCCCCAGAGTTGAATACCGTAGGTCCATACCGGCTTCAGTATTTGCCGATATAGCAGCAGCTTGTTGTATATTGTAAGCTCAGGGCCTCCACCTATGAGCCAATACATTTTTCTGAACTTAATAAAAAGTTCTTCTTTATTCTTTTTGACATGCTCTCCACTTGAGCTTGGCATCGATAGACATGTCCAGATATTTAGCTTTGTTTGCTTATGGCACCGGTCGTGAGTTAATTACTTTCGGTAGATGGGAAGCCTTCTCCAGCGCTTAGTCCAGATACAAACCGCATTGCTAATCTTCTGGAGTTGGCTCGTTGTATCAGCGACATTACTTCCAATGGCCATGATTGCTGTGTCATCTGCAAAGTGGCTATGGTTCCTTCATCTGTTGTTGGAATATCCCTTGTATATAATAAATACAGGATTGGTCCTAAGCCACTCCCCTGTGGGACACCGGCAGAGATTTTCTTTAGTTCGGAGTATTCATCCTCATATTTCACACGAAAATGTCTATTGGATAAATAAAATCTTAGTATGGCATAGAATTGCCTCGGCAGATCTCTGTGCAGCTTGAATTCCAGTCCACTGTGCCAGACTTTATCGAATGCTTGGGCGACGTCCAGAAATATGCTGGAGCATACGTTTTTACGTTCTAGCTGCTTCTCTAGCTGTGGAGTGCTTTTCCCTGAATCCAAATTGATGTGGAGGTATTAGTTGTCGGTCCTCAATTATTGGTTTAAGTCTTTTTAGTAATAATTTTGCAAAGAGTTTTGACATAATTGGCAGCAATGAAATTGGCCTATATGATTTTTTATCGTTAAGTGGTTTATCAGGTTTTGTTATTATGATTATTTCTGCTACTTTCCATTGCCACGGAACATATTTTAACCGAAAGCTTGCATTGATTATGTGTAATATAGCTTACGAAATCCTTTACCTGGTAGAGTCTTGATTATTTGGCAAGTAATCAAGTCATATCCTGGGGCATTTTTAACATTCATGTTGCTTTTTACTTCTTCTTTTAATTCTTTGAAAGTTACTGGGTGTATATCAAAATCATCTAGCTTTTGGATTGACATTATATTTTCATTGGCCGTTTGCCATGGTAGTGGTTGGAAGGTACTCTCGAGATACTACTCCGCAAACAGATCAGCCTTCTCTTTAGGACCTCTTGCCTAGGTTCTATCCTCCTTTTTAAGTGGAGGCACTTGCATTTTGGGTATTTTGAGTCCCTTCTTCGCCTTTCACAGAGAATAATCAGAATTTTTTTCATCGATTAGGCTAACTATATATCTGTTGATTGATGCATTTTTAACTTCTTTAAGAAGAGATTTGAGACAATTACCTAAATTGTTAAGAATTGTTTTGTTCTCCGGTGTTCTAGTTATTTGCCAGGTTTTACGTGCCCGTCGTATTTGTCTTACCAACTCTCTAACTTCCATTGGGTAGGATATGTCAAGCTTCTTCTTATTTTGTATAATAGGGGTACTTGCCAAAGCAGCATAGTGAATTGCTTCATTCAGTTGTTTTAGTTCATCTTCCAACTGGTGGGGATTTCTTATCGGTACCTGAAGATTGATTTTTTCCTCCAATTCTTCATGAAAGAGATCCTAGTTTGTTTTTGAATTTGTTAATCTTGGTGCACTCTCCCTTTGAATTACCATTTCACTGACTGTCATGATAATCGGGGAATGATCCGATACTAGAGAATTACTGTCTTCAATGTGAATGTAGTTCTGGGATATACCTCTTGCTACATAAAAGTCTATTAGGTCAGGTATCTTCGTTGTTTCACATTATGATGTCCGTCCTGCTTGAAGCAATTCTTTACCTTTTGACGTCGTAAGTCTAGATCCCCAATAGGTGTTTTTCGCATTAAAGTCACCTCCAATAATAAAATAGCGTCCAAGCGATTTAAATAGTTTAAGGTAGTCCTCCCTTTTCAAGTTATGCCGGGGAGGACAATATATTGCAGAGACAGTAAGGTGTCTGTGTTTAATTTGGATCCTTACAGTAGTCACTTGCATAGTTTCTTCTTCAATTTTTGATTCTAAATGGTGTTTCATATTTTCTTTTATTAGTAATACCGAACCACTTCTTGCTCTTTCCGCTGGATGAATGGAGTGATATAAGTTATAACCCCGTATTTTAACAAACGAAGATTTAACTATAGATGGCTTTCAAATATTAAGAAAATGTCGATTTTTTCTGAATTTAAAAATATTTCTATTTCTGGAATATGTTGCATAATGCCATTCGCATTCCAGATTGCTATTTTTAAAGTTGTGTTCTTACTTAACATTTTTTGTTGGATTGCGTTGAGGGAGTTGCATTTTCTTCAGTTGATCAAGTATCATGTTGTTCAGATTATTTTTGTCATCTAGCCGCTTTGTAATAGCTGCAATGCTATTCATAATGTTTTCCATAATTTGGTTACTTTCAGAGCCCATAGTTTTGTTGAACCCAAACCTTTCACTACCTGCGCAAATGAACTTCTTTGCCCTGTATTGCTCGGTCATGGGTTTTGATCCATCTGATTTGATATTTGAACCCTTCGATTTTCGTGATTTTGCGGTTGATTTCTTGTTTTATCTCTTAATTTTTTTAGTTGTTTAGCAACCTCACATCCTCGATAATTAGCCGGATGGTGGCCCTTACAATTTGTACGCTTGGCTGGCACATCTCTCCCTATTGTACAAGCCTGGGTAAAATGATTACCTGAGCATTTTACACATCTTGGATCCCGGCCGCAATATCTTTGAGCGTGATTAAATGCCTGGCATTTCTTGCATTGGGGTATGCGTGTTGTGGTTCTCCTCATTGGTTAAATTTTCACTTTCATGTGAAGGATTCCTTTTATTCCATAAATGTTTTGAACATTCTCTTTGTTGTCAAATACTAGCATAAAAAGAGGGAGTCCCCTTTTACTGATAATTTGGTTTCCTTCTTGAATTTCTGTTCTCTCTTTTTTAACAATATTCACAGCATCTAGTATTTTAAGACCTTTATTTTGTAAGTCTTCCATTATTTCTTTGCTTGAGCAAGTGTGATGCAAAACTCTTGCCATGACTTTTATAGGTCGGGCCTGTTTGTTCTCGTAAGTTAACCACTGAAACTTTTCAGCAATTTCATAGATAAGGTTCTATAAGTACCTGAGTCCAGAGTATTGATTTTCCTAACGTCATTATTATTACAATATATATATATATATATATATATATATATATATATATATATATATATATATATATATATATATATATATATATATATATATATATATATATATATATATATATATATATATATATATATATATCTTCTAATTCAGTTCAAAATTAGCTACTAGTGTATACACTTCAAAATCGTGTAGCTCTAATCCCAAACATTTTTAGTTTTGGCGAAATAATTTTAGATTTATCGAGCGGGACGAAAAATTAGATAAAAATCAGTGAAACTCCCAACCCAGAGTTCATTTTCGGGAACTTGCCACTGAACGATTTTCTTCTAATTCAGCTCAACATTAGCTACTAGTGTATACATTTCAAAATCGTGTAGCCCTGATCCGAGACATTTTTAGTTTTGGCGAAATAATTTTAGATTTATCGAGCGAGACGAAAAATTATATAAAAATCAATTCCCAACCCAGAGGTAATTTTCAGGGACTTGCCACTGAATGAATTTTTTCTTACATTGCCTGCAATTTTCCATTACCATATGCAACTCAGAATTTTACAATTTTTTGATACTTTAGATTTTAATTTTTTTAATTATATATTAACAAATCAAATTTAATAAATTTCAAAATTTTTCGTTTTTTCATTAAAATTGATTCACATTCACAACGAAAAAAAAATAAATTTTTTGTAATTTTCCAACTTGTAGCAGCCAAACTAGATGCAGTGCAAATATGATTTATAGCTTGTTTAAAAGGCTCTACCTTTCAAACTCTGTATAAATAGCATTAAGATGTTGGTAGCTGCGCCCTCTAGCGGTAAAAAGCCGTGCGCACATATATCTTGCCATAACTTCGAAAATAACGGTACTTTGAATTTTTATTTATTTATTTGTTAACCATAAATAAATTTTCACCTTTCTAACGTAGTAAAAACGAAAACAATATCTTTTACAGAACGGAAAATGCAACATTTAATATATATAGACACAATATTAAGAGTGCGAAAGCTGTTCAAACTGACATATCGAATAACGGGAATTTCGAATGTCAAAATAAAAAATAAAAATTCACGTGTCTTCTTTTTTATCAGAGCAACAATAAAAAGAAGAAAAATTTAAATTTAAGGTCATTTTGGGCGGTTCCCTGAAATATAATGGAATGACCCATATATACTCATATATATATATATATATATATATATATATATATATATATATATATATATATATATATATATATATATATATATATATATATATATATATATATATATATATATATATACTCGTATATATAGGTATATAAAGGGTGATTTTTTTGTGGTTAGGATTTTCATGCATTAGTATTTGACAGATCACGCGGGATTTCAAACAAGGTGTCAAAGAGAAAGATGCTCAGTATGCTTTGACATTTCATAATGAATAGACTTACTAACGAGCAACGCTTGCAAATAATTGAATTATATTACAAAAATCAGTGTTCGGTTCGAAAAGTGTTTCGCGATTTACGTCCGATTTATGGTCTACATAATCGACCAAGTGAGCAAACAATTAATGCGATTGTGACCAAGTTTCGCACTCAGTTTACTTTATTGGACATTAAACCAACCACACGAATGCGTACAGTGCGTACAGAAGAGAATATTGCGTCTGTTTCTGAGAGTGTTGCTGAAGACCGTGAAATGTCGATTCGTCGCCGTTCGCAGCAATTGGGTTTGTGTTATTCGACGACATGGAAGATTTTACGCAAAGATCTTGGTGTAAAACCGTATAAAATACAGCTCCTGCAAGAACTGAAGCCGAACGATCTGCCACAACGTCGAATTTTCAGTGAATGGGCCCTAGAAAAGTTGGCAGAAAATCCGCTTTTTTATCGACAAATTTTGTTCAGCGATGAGGCTCATTTCTGGTTGAATGGCTACGTAAATAAGCAAAATTGCCGCATTTGGAGTGAAGAGCAACCAGAAGCCGTTCAAGAACTGCCCATGCATCCCGAAAAATGCACTGTTTGGTGTGGTTTGTACGCTGGTGGAATCATTGGACCGTATTTTTTCAAAGATGCTGTTGGACGCAACGTTACGGTGAATGGCGATCGCTATCGTTCGATGCTAACAAACTTTTTGTTGCCAAAAATGGAAGAACTGAACTTAGTTGACATGTGGTTTCAACAAGATGGCGCTACATGCCACACAGCTCGCGATTCTATGGCCATTTTGAGGGAAAACTTCGGAGAACAATTCATCTCAAGAAATGGCCCGGTAAGTTGGGCACCAAGATCATGCGATTTGACGCCTTTAGACTATTTTTTGTGGGGCTACGTCAAGTCTAAAGTCTACAGAAATAAGCCAGCAACTATTCCAGTTTTGGAAGACAACATTTCCGAAGAAATTCGGGCTATTCCGGCCGAAATGCTCGAAAAAGTTGCCCAAAATTGGACTTTCCGAATGGACCACCTAAGACGCAGCCGCGGTCAACATTTAAATGAAATTATCTTCAAAAAGTAAATGTCATGGACCAATCTAACGTTTCAAATAAAGAACCGATGAGATTTTGCAAATTTTATGCGTTTTTTTTTAAAAAAAAGTTCTCAAGCTCTTAAAAAATCACCCGTTATATATATATATATATATATATATATATATATATATATATATATATATATATATATATATATATATATATATATATTCGGACTACGTCCGTTTTATTTTAAATCCAACTTAAAACTAAACTTTTGTTACAATATCTTTCTTTACAATGTGTTCTATTTTATGAAAATGCTGATTATGGAAAAGATTAAGGAAAATTACAAATGATTACAAATGAAATTTAATGAAATTTGAATATATGGAATGTAAAATATATGACACGTGGAATGATGTTGGCACATTTACGATCTTGTAACTCTTCCCCCTTCAAAAATCCGTGTCTCGTGGATTACAATTTTAGCTGGACTGGTTGAATACCAAGCGGTTCAGCATGTGTATTGGTCACTTCGTTGTTCTTGAATACGACTACTCCCTTATGCTTCCTTGCTCTTATTATCAAAACCATCATGACGATGATGTCAGTGATGTTATTTATCTGATGGTGTGTTGCTAACTTTCGGAGTTTTCCTATGTTGCTGACATGCAGATCGTGTAAATACTCCAGATTAAGCTTTATCCCCTGTTCAGTAATATTTGGTTGTAATAATGGCGGCAATATTTGAGATGTTCTCGTTTCTTTGTTTGTGAAGACCCATCCCTTTATTTCTATAGATTTATTTTGATATTGTACTAAATAATTTCCATCTAGATGTTTGGTAGAATTGTTATATGTTATCGAACCATGAAAGTTACTTAGGAAAAGGATGTTTTCTGTTACGGGTTTTATTATTTCCCTTTCATTGAATGTGAATTCGCATTCTGCATTTAATCCTTTCAGCAGCCGATTGATACAATGGTTGTCTTTCAATTTTTGCAGTTGGTTGATGTCACAGATAGCGGATTCTCTCATCATTTGGCAACTGTCGGTAATCCCATACATGCTGTGTTGGTTAACAAAGATTTCTTTGTGCTCCAAATGAACTTGCTTGTTATTTTTTATTGTCGACCTTATTTTGACATGGTGGAATTCCTCCTCACTGGTTTTGAGGATCGCAATGACGTACAGGATTGTCGTATTTTTGATGATCATAGTTGGTTCAGCATATTCGATAGCTTCAATTTGGTTTGAGTAGGGTAGGGTTTCGATCTCCGTTAATAGACGTGCAATTTCGTCCTTGTCCAACAGGTTAGAGTTGATTATCCCGCCCTTAGCGAGTTGCGCGGCTCTTATGATTTCTTTTACTTCTTCCTTTACTATTTGCAATCGATTGAACATCAATTGTTGGAAACCTTCATTTGCATTGTCATCTAGATGCAATACAATTTCATTATGTTGACTGAGGATCTTCTGGACTTTATCCGTTAGGGCAGTATTTATTTTGCACCGCTCATTATTGTTTTCGTTGATCCGATTTTGGCTTTTAAGTATCTCATCCCAGTCGGTTGCGTCTGGAGAACTTGCGACCCATTTTCACGCAAATCCTATCCAATTGATTGATCACTTTGCTCTCGATTGTTGACCTCCAAGTTCGCCTATTCGTTTCTCTATTTCATCGACCTGGTATGTTAATTGTGATTTCATGATGTTCGGCTCGATTCCTTTTAGTTCCACCTTGATGCTTGCTAATATCTCGGTATAGGCGTGCAGATCGATCCGGTGTATGATTTTGAATTTTCCACTTAGTATGTTCCCATTCCCTTGTTTGATAGATACGATTGGTGTATCGTACTCATGTATGTTTAGAGATGTCGTTATGCCCCATAGGCATGAACTGGAAGGAAAAACATAAGTGATTTAAATGGGTATGTTTTTAATATGAGTCTTATGTATTCTTTTTCCCGAGACCGTTGTCACGGTAACCTTATTATCTTTTACGACGATCTCCTTGAGGAATTTTGGTTTGGTTTTTTCCTGTATCTGTTTTATAGATGTGTATATTGGGTGCCCTATTTCGTATGTTTTGTGAGTGTTCCTCTTCAAATTTTCTGTTTGTAATTTGAGACGTTGGTTGTTTCTAATTCGTTGTATAATATCTTTATTCACTTTTTCCTTGAAGTCTAATAAATTTTGATAATTAACTCGTTGTTCTCTTCCAAAAAATATGTAGATGGGCTCCTTCCCAGTGACTGAATGAATGGAGTTGTTGTACCTATCGACGGCTATATTAACCACTGCCTTAGCTGTGAAATCTCTATATTCGTTTTGAAGGCAACTAGTTCAATTATAGTAGGGTGGACCCTCTCTACCGCTCCGTTCACTTCGCTTTTCTGTGAAGGTGTCAGATATACTTGGATGCCCAAAGTTCTTAAGTAATCAGCTACGATGGGACTGACGAAACTGGATTCGTTGTCCATTACCATTATCCTGGGTGTTGTAAAATAATGTAGGATTTTGATTATCTTGTCTCTCATGTGTATTGCTGCCCTATCCTTGACACTGAAAAGTTTCACGAATTTTGAGAATTTGAGTTACATGCTATAAATTTCTCCCCTTTAATATCGATGAGATCGATGTGTAGAATTTCGGTTGGGTATGTTGGGATTGGAGTCTCCTGAAGTCGGGGTTTGTAGGGATGGTGATCATGTTTATTTTGGTTACATATCTCGCACTTCTGCGTGTATTTTATAATTAGACTTCACATCCGAGGGAAATAATATTTTTCAAGTATTTGCTCTTTATTTTCGGTAGCATTGCGGTGCGCTCTCCGATGATCTTCCTGTATGATAAGATATTTATTATCCTCGTTCCGGATGTCTTCTACTATCCTCTGTGTTATGCGTATTTTGTAGTTGCGTAGGTGCAGGTTGTAAAGTTCTTGGAGTAGCTGAAGATATTTTTCTGGAATTTTAATGCCGTTCACGGATGTTGGATGCAGCTTTTCCTTGAGATGTTTGATAAGATCTTCTTTTGCCCGATCTTCTGATAGAGAGATATAATGCCTATGAATGTTCTCTTGTGGTTCCCCATAAGCATAAATTCCATTCCCTTCAGTTATGATCAATTGGTTCTTGAAGACGTTTATTGGGGCTTTGCAAAGTGGAATGAGTTGCGTACCATCTTCTTCCACACTGTGTAGGGTTTCATCACTCGATGAGGAAAGAGTGTTGACTTCCAGTTTCAGCCTTGATAACGCATCCGCTACTTTGTTGGTAGCCCCGGGTTTATACACTATCTCGTAGTTCTGCTTTTCTAGCCTGGCCTTCCATCTCTTCAACTTGCTGTTGTGATTCCTGTTGCTGAGGATGAAAGTCAGCGGCTGGTGATCAGTAAGAATCCGAATTTTCTTAGCCCCATATAGATAGTTCCTTAGATTATCTAGAGCCCAAACGATCGCCAACATTTCCTTCTCGTTTGTAGCGTAGTTTTCCTCGGCCTTGTTCATGGATCTAGATATATAAGTTATGGGGTTATCTTTACCAATCTCGCCTTGCGAGAGTGCTGCTCCGATGCTGTGGTTCAAGGCATCCGTCGTCAGCATGAATGGCTTATCAAATTCAGGGAATACCAACAGATCCGCCGATGAAAATAGTGACTTTAGGCCGTGAAATGCTTTCAACTCAACTCCCGTTAATTTTATGTTTACTTTCCTAGACTGGTTGGCTTTTATTTGGGTATTCTCCTCCCTCGTAAGATTTGTCAAAGGTTTTGCTACCTTTGCGAAGTCCTTGATGAATCTCCGGTAGTAAGATGTTAATCCGAGAAAACTCTTCAGTTCTTTAAGATTCTCAGGTGGCTTTAGCTTTTGCACAGCCATAACCTTTTTTGGATCTGTCCTCATTCCTTTGTTTGTTATTAAGTATCCTAAGAATTCTGTTTCTTCTTTTAGGAACTCAATTTTATCTAGATTGACTCGGAGATTGGCTTCCCATAGTCTACTTAGAATTTTGTCGACATTTTGTAAGTGTTTCTCTTCGTTCTCTCCTCCGAATATGATTATGTCATCGACATAAACATAACATATTCTCCCGATGTGTTCTTTTAAGACGTCATCAATAATCCTTTGAAAAATGGCCAGCGCGTTCTTTAGCCCGAACGGTAATCTGGTAAACTCGTATTTCCCATTCATAGTTGAGAACGCGGTCTTCGGTATATCTTTCTCTAATATCTTAATATTGTGAAATCCGGATGTTAGGTCCAATGTTGTGAAAATTTTTGAGTCTTCTAGGTTTGCAATAGTATTAGAAATGTCCGGTATCGGGTAGGTGTCTGAAACGGTAACTGCATACAGCCTTTTATAGTCTATAATCATCCGATATTTTTTGTCCCCGATGCGTCCATTTTTTTCTCTACTACCTAGATGGGAGAGTTATACGGACTTTTCGATGGTCTAATGATGCCGTCGTTTTCGCCAAAAAATTTTATTATTCCCAGGAATTTCATGTTTTTTTATACTATTTTGTTTTATTTTATTATGTTGACTACGACGAGAAAGACAAGACAAAATGTTTTATCTAAGACCATTTTTCAGTCAGTGACTGTGCTTCAGAATCGGGACGTTAATCTACTAGGTTGTGATAGCCATAGAAAAGAAATAATTTATATACGAACAGTCTTCAATTTCAGTTTAGGAAAAAGAGATATAAACTTCAATATTGTATCGAAAAAGTGGTGTTATAACATGTCAATCCAGATCGTCTGTTGAACATATTTTATCTACTCCTTCCTGCGACCAAAATCACTACTTTATTTGTTTAAAAAATGAATCTAAAGTGCATCATTATATCATAAGACAAACATAGGTAAATATAATGATGTATTTTAGTTCATTAGGACTAAAGTAGATAAGTTACTAGGTATCTAATTATAAAATTAATATGATATATGATATGATATGATAGAGGCGTACAGGCCAGCCATAACGGCGATCCTAGGTACGTTACCATAATCCTGTAATATCAACAATCAAATAACAAATTATATCTGAATGCGAATAATATTTCAGCATCATGCGGGCCCAGGCCCTGCCTGCATCCTTAACAGATAAGGCTAGTTAGGAAAGGATGTTAGTCACAGAAACCACTAGGGCGAACCGCAGCAAAGTCATTTTCTAACTACTTAAATATATTAGAATGTTAGTCTCAATTAAATTCGCACTCTAGATTAGAGTTTGTTAGTTAATTAAAGTAAGTTAGTTGTGTTTGAGGTAAAGGATACTAATATTCATCATATGTATTCGGCATGAGTCCTACTAGACTGGTTAGGTTATTTAATTCACATCTATGGGTCATCTCATCACATACTGCTTGTAACCTTATTTTGCCCTATCTTCCCATCCAACGCCATCTAACCGAGGGACTTCACGTTCGTAATGACACGGCAGTATTATCATACATATGATGACCTAAATATTCCGTCAATAATGTCAAAATAAAAAAAAATAATAAAAAAAAAAAAATTAGATTCGGTATTGTCATTCAGCTACCTATATTTAATTTCATCCAACTAAAAGCAGGGTTAATTTATATCTAACATTCACACAACTTCACTAAAACATAACCTGAATTCAACCAGAAAGATCGTCGAAAAACAACATTCCGTAGCAAAAAGTCGTTGGATCGTTAACATATTTGATTGTATTGAGTTTATGCTCAAAGCGTAAGTAATTAAATAGACCCCCTGATCAAGAATGTTGCAATCACAATCTTCCCTGACCTTCCGGTATGTAAGAAACAAAAAATAAATAAATAATAAATTTTAAATAATAATAAAAATAAATTGAATTATATTTGCCGACAACTTTATTGTTTTAAATCAGGACTTTCGACAAAATTTCAATTTATAGAATTGTTTAAAGAAAGTGAAAATTATTAAAATAAGTTATGAAAATGTAATTAAATTTAAATAAAAACCCAAATGGATAACACAATCCAACATATTTCAGCTCAAATGATAAATTTCCCGTGGCAGAAAACTGTTTCCTCCTTTCATTAACATTTAATATATTTATCAATTTATATTATTCCACAAAAAGTCATTTTTGTCACAATACGGTGGCAACCCATTTTGAGTATACAAATTTTCGCTTATTGGGTAAGTTACAATTCGATCTGTTGTAATTTCAAATTTTGGTTTCTCGGGTACCAATATTTTATGTACTTAAGTACATACAAAGGGAATTCCCTTGAAATGTCAGTTTCTATGTATACGACTACAAACCACCGCTCACACCCATGTAAATAGCCACAATAACAATAACAATAATAAATAATTAACTTCCATACAATCAGAATGAAAATTAGAATAAAAAGATACCTCTCTGACCGCATATGTGCTGAACGCAACTTTCACAACAACTGTCTCAATTCACCTGTATTAACATGTGAACCTCTAAAGAACAAAACTCACTCAAAAATAACACATCACTCTCACACCACACATTCCCAAACCGACTTGAATCAAAATATTAATAATAATTTATTTAAAGGAGAGAAAAACACGTCTCTCCTCTACGACGATCAGTCGATCCTCTACTAGATATCTAATTATAAAATTCGAATAATTTTCATATCAAATTGCTTTTAAACGAATTTTCAATGAGAAAATGAAGTCGTAGATAAAATATCGTATGTAACTCGGAACTAAACGTCAATTATGGCTTATGTTCAGTTATCATCCTTGATCTCCGACCGTTCCTTCACTCAAACAATAACCTCCTATTTTACTCAATGAATACATACATAATCTCATACGTATGCGCAGTTTACCGAAACATCACAAATACAAGGATGTCCTTGAAATTATCAGAAATAATTTGTTTTGAATATTGATTTCAAATGAAAGAACCTAATATAAGATTTTGTGTCATTGTATGCCCGGTGTAAAACTTTAGTAGTACGCCCATAGATTAAATATAATATAAAGAAGAGTTGTTCTATAAACCCTGCCATCTAAAATTTTCGGATTCTTAATTAAATTAACTGTCAGAATAATCAGGGATTTATCTACAGAATTATATTCACATACAAGCAGTTTTCTCGTTTTCGTACTTATGTTCAGTTTGTTATTGGTATAATACTGATTATTTATTATTATTTTAGTTCTTCTCTATTCTGTGCGTCCACACGAGGAGTCATGATTCCGGGATCAAACTTCGTTTTTTTTCCCTTTACCTATAAAAGTTTTATCCCGGAATAATGACTCCTCGTGTGGACGCACATATTGTCCCTCGGCTCGTCTCATGTGTATTTTTTATTTATTTTCGTTTTTGAAATACATATGTAAATTATACCTATTATTAAATATTATAAAGTACTTAAGAAGTTTTTAAATTCGTCTGTATTAACATTTTTTCGGCTTTTTAGACAAATTATTATTTTTAATGAGATTAACAATGCTTACTTGTTTTAATGTTTCAATTCATTGAAAACAGAGAGGCCATATACTCACAATATATCTACACAAAAATTTGAAAAATTTATCGCCCCTCCCCCCAATTTGTAACCTCAAGGTACTTCTGTAAAGATACATAACCCTTACAAAACTAAGAACTTCCTTAAGTTTCTTCTTAACAATTTGTTGTACTCATCAGGTTGCAACGACCAAACTGCAAAAATTCAACTCTTGCTTTGGTACAAAACAAGAACTTATCGATTTGGCGAATTATATCATCAAATCAAAAACCTCTGTACCTCTCAAACTGCCAAAAAGAAACTTAAGGGAGTTCTCATTTTTGTAAGGGTTGCGTATCTTTTCACAATTACTCTGGGGTTAAAAATAGAGGGGAGTAAATTTTTACTAGACGAGTACATCTACTGAAGATTATGTAGTGTCAAATGATCCGGTGGGCATACCGGCATAGAGCATTAAATTGTTTTTTATTTCGCACACTCTTTATACACTGACATTATTTTCAGAATAATATTTGAAAATCGTGAATAGACGACGTAAGCGCGGTTCACAAATAAAAGCACAAATTGAATAAAAAAACATAGTAATTTGACTATGTTTTTTATTCAATCTGTGCTCATCATCTTTTGATGTACTGCCTGCTTGGGTGGAGTTCGGCTCCACATTTCTTCTTTATTATGATTAAACTCTTTTTTATGTACCTGTACAATTTCGGCACTTGATCTTCTGCGATTTAAAGATGATGAATTCATAAAAATATTTAATTTTTATTATAAGATAAGGATTATTATTGTAAAAGAAAAGTAAATGTTATTTATTTATGTACCAGCATATCTTTGACAAATTAAGCCATTTCGAAAAATATCTTGATAATATGAAAATTTAGGTTTTATAGAATCAATACAATAAGCAAACCAGTAAGGAATTCCAAAACGAATAGTTTTGCCTTATACATTTTAATAACAATTTATATTTTTTAAAATTTGTTTGATTTTGCTATTGGTATTTCACATTTTAAATGATAAAGTAAAGTAAATTTAGTAAAATTTGTGAATTGTGAGTTAACTTACCGATAGAGTTTATTTTCTTTTTAATGCCTCTTAAAGCCAATGTTTTTTTTCTTCAATGCGAATCATATAACCAAACTATTTTAAAACAAATGGTTCACCATACAAATGTCCATAAATGGTATTCGTTTTGATTAAGATAAAGAATAAATCTAAACCAAAGACTTATTTCTCAAATAAATAATTTTCTATAGATTGGCGACTCGGAACGATCAAATTGTTGATTTCCAGTATGGTTTAGCCCCACATTAATTCTCGGTGAGGGTTGAAGAATGTATACTAAAGTTTGAGTGGTTTCCTCAAAAGCAATTCTTTTTCGCAACAAGTTGATTTTCACATTAAATTAAGGAGTTCTGAGAAATAATCAATATGGGCTCTCTGGAACAAAATACTTACCATCCTTTGCATAGATAACAAATATTGCTTTTAAAATTTAACCGATTTCACTATCAATAGTTTAGAGACCATGTTTTTTAAGAAGGTAAACGTGTTTTCAATTACATTAGGTGGTTATAAAGTAGGGAAAAAAGAATTTTTGAATTTACTACTAAAGTATGTTGCCATAGGATCTGTTTTTTATTCAGAACTGTGCACTTATATTGAGTATAGTCGGTTCATTCAATTTTACTGTGAAATGAATACCAGTGTACGATGTAAAAAACCTTTGATACCCTATTACACCGAATCGTTTGACGCTGCACTTCACCATACGAGTATGATATGGTAACTGGCTATTTCTTAATAAATTCTTACTTTAAATGCTCAGCCACAGAATGCAAACAGAAGGTGAAAAAATTGAGCACTGAACTTTTTTACATTCAATAGAGGTAGAGTGAATTTTTTTTGGTTTACTTTGTAGCATATATATACTTACTTTATAATATATGGCTAAGTGTATTGTGCAAATAATAGTATATTGTATAATTAGGAGGAAAAGTACTGCATTCCCGGACGATAGTGGAAATAGGACGAGCTACAAGGATAGCGGACGAGGCGATAGCCGAGTGTATAAATAAAATGTATAAATACATTTTGTTTGTTTTTTCCAAAAGTTACGAAATTTAAGGGATATGGACAGTGAAAGCGAATTATCCGTATCTTGTAACCCGCCGGATATAGTGGAAGTAGCATTTTATATTATCGTCAATCTAAACACATCAAATCATTTTCGGAAAACGTCATTCTGGCGTATTTCGCTGATTTATCTACAAAATTGAAATCACCCACATTATGGTCAAATTTCTCAAAGATCAGGTCGATGCTAGTGGTTAAAAATAATGTGGATATTGCAAAATACCAAAAATCACGTGTCTTCTTGAAACGCAAATCCGACGGATATAAAGCGAAGAAATCTAAAATATTAACTATGGAATATGTTCAACAATTCATTTTGGAAGCTTCAGATGATTCGCTCCTAGTTACTAAAGTAAGCATGTAGGTATTTAAAACGATTATTATTTGTATTTACACATTAAATTCAAATATGTTTTCGGATAAAATACAATTCACACTGCAATATTTTTTTGTATGTAATATTATGATTGTTTTTTGTAGGTTGCGTTAACTTTTGGAACCGCTGGTGCTTGTCGACGGGATGAACTAGCCCGCATGGAAATTACTGACATTAGTGATTTGGGATCTAAACTTTTAGTTAAAATCCCGAATAACAAGTCAAATAAACCACGATCATTTATCGTAAACGAAACTTATTTAGAATATTACAGAAAATATATAGCTTCGCGTCCAAAAGATTTAAATTCTTTGCGTTTTTTTTTTAAATACACAAATGGTAGGGGTATCAAACAAGTAGTTGGCATACATCAGTTTGGTTAAATGCCACAAATTGTTGCTACTTTTTTAAAATTGGCAGACGCAAAACAATACACAGGGCACTGTTTCCGCCGTTCATCTGCGACAATTTTAGTTGATAATGGCGCAGAATTAACATGCTTAAAAAGATTTGGAGGATGGAAGTAATCGACTGTTGCTGAAGGGTATATCGATGAATCCATTATCAATAAAATTGGAGTTAGGAAATATGATCAACAGCTCAGATGAGAACTATTTCATTTCTTAACGAATTAATCTTAATCTACACTGTTCTTAACTGTTTTAATTAATAAATGAGAGAAATATAATCAATGTGCTAAAATTTTTAATAAAATTTTTATTTGATGACAGATATTATTCAATAACGTTTTCTAATTGTTGACTGGATATTACGCGACACCTAAAATATGATTCCTTTTCGTTTGTCGTTCAAACGTGCTTTTTAATAAATCAAATTTTGGGCTTTGATACTTGTAAATTATGTTTTTAATAGTCACATTTTTAAATTTTTTAATGTTGTTCTTTCAAAATGTGATCAAAGCGATTGTTTTACCTGATCAGTTAAATCGTTATAAATCGCAGTAAATTAGGCCTATTTTACTGCGATTTATATAGCTGCCTGTCAAAACTCGTGCATGGAATATGTACTAGGAAGTTACATTTCTATAACTCGATGTTAAAACCAAATTATCAGCGTAAACCGTGGTAACAGGGTGAAAGAGTTTAGAACGAATTTGTAGTCATTAGATCGAGACGAAGAAGGTGCGGTTATTGAGCATCCTATATTTAAAAAATCTTGAAATTTCGGAGCATAAAACGCAAAATACGCCACTTTTCATCTTTTGTTGAGAATTAAACCCGATATTAATTATAACACTAAATTATTAGTGTTATATTCGCTGCCCCATAAAAGTTAGTTGAACGGATTGCGCTTGTAGATATATATAGAGAATAGAAATTATCTCCATTTCATCGATAATCGAGATAAATGGAATTTTCAAGCCCAATATGTCTGTAATACGAAATGAAAATGAACGTCTTGAAAAAATGGCTCGCAGGACAAAGATTCATCGTATTATTCAGATGGTATAAAAAAGTTGGAATATCGTCTTACTAAGTGTGTCGAACTAAATGGAGACTATGTTGAGAAATAAATGGTTTCTGGCAAAAAAAATTTTGTTTTCCTACTTAGGTAGCTTCATTTTCAATCCGCCCTCGTACGAGTATGAAATATAAATTATTTATTTAAAAAAATGAGCCTGGGTGAAATTTTAAAGTTACATTAATCATAGCACCTGCTTTCTCTTGGACTAACTAACGGACATGTGAAAAACTGAATACTTTTACTATATCCATCCGTTAATCTAGTTTTTTCGAAATAAAAACATATATCATAATGGTTTTTTTTTCGAGAAAACTGGATTAACGGATATAGTAAAAGTATTCAGTTCTTCATAATGTTCTCTACAAAGTTGATTTCCATACGTGTCATATTTTTGTCACAATACCGTATTAACCGATGTTTTAGTTTAAATATGGTAGCCGTTTTCATTAGGATGTTTTAGTTTCAATATTTTAACGGTTTTGTTTTGATCAGTATAACAGCTGGTCGCATGCACTCATGTTATCTGCGCTAGTTGTCGGCTTTTAAAAAGATAATACACTCAATGGAGTTCGGTAAGCTGCCTGTCTTTGAGCAGTGAATTCTATTTGTTCAATAAACGTAAAAAGTTACTAGCAAGGAAAGTTCGCATGCCGGAAACCATCATATGTAGAACTTTTCGTTAATCGCAAAACTCTGTATTTTGAATTATTGAGGTCAAATCTCAGTTGGGGACTGAAATGTTGGAACCGGTCGATGGCTATCTTTGACAAAGAAAAACATTTTTTCTTACAAGCAGAACAACATTCTTTTTCATATCACGCGGCACGTGATCTCGTATATTGGGAGGGCTGGAGTATCTTTCAAGAAACTTGCAAACTGTGTGGAATCTCATAAAGAAATTCACAATACGCATCAGTGAGAAAAGATTTCTGAAACGTAAATTAGTGTACTTAAAACTAATTATTCAACTATTGTAAAACCAAGTCATTGTTGTAATTAACAGGACCTCTATACTATTGAAAACGGCGTTAGTCTTATCTTTCTTTTGATCAATTTATACTATTGCTTTCAAACGCTTTAGTTACTGAACGACTGTCGTCGTTAATGAACAACTATATTCCATCTATCGTTTTCGACTCTCATCGATCATAGTAATAAAGAATAAATTTGTCTAAGTTCTATTTAAATTTTTTTTTTAATTTATGTTATTTATTGGATTCGAAGCAATATCTCAAAAAATTTACACAGGCATTCAACTAAAACCCACTCATATTTCGAACAAAATAATAACAAGAAGCCAATAAATGACATTATACTTCCTTAATAACCTCTGTTTATTCCAAGAGGTTATTAAGGAAGTATAATGCCATTTATTATCTAAAGTTGTCTTGTTTTTCCTATTACTATGCTCACTACTAACGATTCTGTTTTATAATTCAACTAGTTCATATTATTAAAGAGCATCTTCAATTTACTGATTTACTAAATACAGATAAAATTATTGAGAGTCAAACCCCATTAAAGTATCTTATAAGCATATTCACATTCTTGCGCCTACCTTTCATTTATTTTGAACTGTTAAACTAGGTAATTATATATGTTTATCCAAACAGTGAACAGTATTTATTGAACTGCCCATTCGTTTTCTAATTCTTTTGCAAGCCATAGACTTAAATAATATTATAGAAACGTTTCAGAAAAAAAACAACCGCCCAGTGCCAATAGAATTGATATTGTTTCTAAATAACTAGGAACCGCACACACGTCTTGAAGATCCTGTTAAGTATTAGTGATGTAATCTTAATAATAAAATATCCCAGCGTTATTAGATATTCAGCGAACCATACCACTCATTCAATTTGGATCATATTTTTTATTCGTGTTGACGTCTCTATAATATTAACTTTGTCTAGAGTTTAACGACCATTAAATCAACCCTCATACACTTTTAGAAATGGATTGACTGGTCATTAATCATCGCTTTAATTTATAAAAACACTACTTTTTCGATATATTAAATTAAATCTCTAAAAATGCTAAATATTCCTCTGTACATGGGCACAAATTTGAGTTCTCAAAATTAAAATAATAAACCAACCAACATAAAACAAACCAAAACAGAATTTCTAGATTTAAGTTGCATTATTTTCATGTAGGACCGGACGGTAAAGTTGTTTGTGAAAAGCGAGATATAAATAGTAAGTACAAAACCGCCGGGTGTTAATTTTTTCTCAAAAAATTGAAAAAACAACAAAACATGCAATATTTTTATGTGTATATATTTGAGCATAATTTAAATAACTTTTGAGTCCAGAGCGACAATGAATGTCGTCCGTACAAAACTTCATCGTATTTTTAATTTTACGTCACAATTATCATTTACTTTAAACAGTTTTTTTAGATTTAATATTTATCAAGTTTTTATTGCAGTGTTGGTCAATATAACAACAAAAATTGTCTCGATTCGAAATTTAGTGTGATATATTAACTAGCGATCTACGTGTTTTGCAGTGTGCGTGCACACATACAAATTCTGTAATAATAAATTTTATTCGTAAGGAATACATTTGATCAACATTGCAAACATATTGTTATATCATTATTTTTCTAATTTTTGGTGTTTTATAGTATCGATCATACATTTTTGGATAATTTAATTATTTTACATTTTTGCTCTAATCTGTTCTCAGTTTTTTTCAATTGATTCACGATCAGGCAATGTTCTATCATAGTGTTGCTCAGTTATTTTTCGAATGAAAATATTATTTTCAAAATTTATAAATTTAAATAGTTAAATTATTTAAAAAAAATTGACCGTCACCGTAATGTGATAAATATAGTTATAAACGCTATAAAGCGCTTTGATTTTGTTAGACAAAGATATAGAACATCTAAAGATCCACATAAAACCAATCGGTTGGATAAGATTTAAAATTATTTATTTTGGGAATATTTCAGACTTTATAAAAATTGCAAATATTTGGAACGATATCTTGGTCAAATCTAACACGAGAAGCGCAACGTTTAATTTTTTGAAAGATTATTGTTGCTTTTAATTTAAAATTTGTTACATTATATGCTAAAAAGCTTAATATTTTTTTTAGTATCGAAAAGGGTTAATAATTTGTATGTTTGTGTTTTTTCTATTTCATTTCTATTGCACACATATAAGAAGATGACCACAATAACAAAAATGAGAATAATATAAAAAATATTCATAACTCACCAAACAAGGGGAAAATTAAAACCGGTTCGAGTACCGATTTGGCTGTGGATCAATTGCAAGCAAGTGAAAAATTAATTGCAGGTAAATCTAGCTATATGTCATAGATATATTGTAACTTTAACCCTTTAACGCACAAAACTTACTCAGGCATAAAATAACAGTTATGGTTAGTTTAATAGCTTTATTTAGACATAAAAAAGTGAATTTCATGGCCAGACATCAATTGCTTCCAGAATTCGAGAAAATTCAGGGGGCAAAAGTGTACCAATATGCTTCACAGGACAAATGCTGTTCCAAATAACATTTATTCTGGTTGCTATATTGGAAATCAGAATTCATCATTAAATGATTAAATCACATTATAATATTAAAAATAAGAAATAAAAGTAATTTTTAACAATGGTGTAAAACAATTTCTTCTGTAAGGTAAAAGTAATGTATAACGGTTAAATATTGTTTTATGACACACATTAAAAAAGATTTAAAGAGAAATGAGCAAAAATAAGTGAATAAACAAGGAAAATATATGTGAGACATATATGTCCTATTTACGTTAAAGGGTTAAGGTGTTAAATTATGCAAGATACCACACTACTCATTTAATTTTAATATTGAATGGGAGTGACTTATATTTTATTCAATATTACAGAACTAAACGAAACATGGGAAGAAAAGTTAAAACGCACAGAACAAATTAGATTACAACGCGAGGCCGTCTTCGCAGAAATGGGCGTAGCAGTTAAAGAAGACGGTGATACAGTTGGTGTTTTCTCACCCAAAAAAACCCCTCATTTAGTTAATCTAAACGAAGATCCCACATTGTCTGAATGCCTCTTATATTATCTCAAAGATGGAATTACTCGCTTGGGAACATCAGAGGCCAACATTCCACAAGACATTCAACTATCAGGATCATATATCAAAAAGGAACATTGTATATTTGAAAATCGAATTGGTGTAATAACCTTGGTGCCACATAAAGATGCCCTAGTGTATTTGAATGGCCGTAAGCTGACGGAGCCAGAAGTTTTAAATACCGGCTCCCGTGTTATTTTGGGGAAAAATCACGTATTCCGATTTACAAACCCAGAACAAGCTCGAGAAATCCGGGACAAAGGTGAAAAGGTTATTAATGAAACGAATCCCGAAAATAAAGAAGGTGAAGCCGTAGATTGGAATTTTGCACAAATTGAGTTGCTCGAAAAGCAAGGAATTGATCTTAAAGTAGAAATGGAAAAACGGCTTGTTGCATTAGAGGAACAATTCAAACGTGAAAAATTACAAGCAGATCAAGAATTTGAGGAACAGCGAAAGTCGTATGAAGCGCGAATAGACGCACTACAAAAGCAAGTGGAAGAGCAATCCATGACTATGTCTATGTATAGTAGTTATAGCCCAGAAGATTTTCATCAAGAAGAAGATATTTTTGGTAAACTTTATTTTCATTGCGAATTTTTTAATATACCAAACAAATCTCGTTTTCCATCGTAGTTAATCCACTTTTTGAATCATGTTGGACAGCTCGCGAAGCTGCTTTGGCTGCCTGGGCGTTCCGGAAATGGCGATACCATCAGTTTACATCATTGCGCGATGATTTATGGGGCAATGCAATATTCCTGAAAGAAGCAAATGCTATTTCGGTCGAATTGAAGAAAAAAGTCCAATTTCAATTTACATTACTCACAGACACTTTGTATTCACCCCTTCCACCGGAATTGGCACCACCAGCGAATGCAGTTACTGAACGTACCAATGAAGAAGAATTTGGTGGACCACCCGTGCAACGAACAATTGTTGCCGTCGAAGTTACTGATACGAAAAATGGGGCAACTCACTATTGGACTTTAGAAAAACTTCGGTAAGTTTCAAATATTCTAAATTAATTTTTTTAGTTGTATGTAATTCAAATTAATAGTTTCAATTGTTTTTAATATTAATATACATTAATATTAATATAAATTTCATAAATTGTTTTTTCAAAATATATTATTTTCTGATTATGTAAATTCCTCAAAGGCATTTTATTGTTAATATAATCAAATTTACCTAGGTAATTTTAATTTTTAATTTGTTTTTCTAGTTTATTTTATTTTGTATAAATTTAAAACTCTACACAATTTGAAAATACTTAAATATTTAGTTATCGTCTTGAATTAATGAAACAAATCTACAATGCGGAGAGTCCACCATCGATAATGGGTTTTCATTCATCATCTGAAACTACAATCCACGAGTCAATTCAATCATCATCGTATCTTTGCCCAACTGAAATATCAATTTTGGATAGTATTGGAAGTTATAATAGTAGTAATAACATTGGTGGTGTCTATAATAATTGTAATAATATAGGCGGACAACCTGAAATATTACAGTGTCTTGCAGCGTGTGCTAATGTATCAAGACTTTCGTTAGCTAACCTCCTACCATCTAGGTTAGATAACTATTTTATATGTTATTTTATTAAAAAAATCGTAATATTAATAAATTAATTTATAATATTTAACAAAAATATTGTATGTGCTCTGCCATTACATATCAAAATAATCAAATGTTTATTACAATCGTCGTCTATAATTTTTGTTGCTTTTATTTTTATTTTGTATTTTCAGTTGTACAGTTGTGTACGTTTGCCTATTTTGCATATTTTTAATTTTATTATTTTAAATTTCACGGTGTATTGTCTATTATATCTACAAAGAATCGTAAATACATTTCTAGTGGAATGACATTTTTGAATTTATATACAGTATTTAGTTGATTCAAAATAAAGCTAAATGTGGCGGAAATTACATCAGCTCATGCAACTAATTTGGGTTATGCAAAGAAATTAATTATTTCACTAAATGAATTATTGACTTCACTATGGAGTGTTGTCGCAAATTAATATTTTCAAATTAGTACGGAAGTAGAAAACTTTTGCATAAATATAAAAAGCAAGTGATTAAATTTTTTTAAAACAAGTTCGGGGTTTTCATGGAAAACTTTCTAAATAAATTAACCATAGGAAATGACTATGTAAAGAAAACGGCCAAGCTACAGAACGTGAATATACAAACCATTATCCTTACAAAAGTTTCCTTATAAAACCATAGTGTTCAAAAAGATGCCAATTCGAACGAAATATTATGAATTTACTTTAGACGAACACATGAATATTGCAAAAATTTAGGTATCGGTGAAATGTATAATAATAAGGGAACTAATACACGATTATCGAAATGACATCATTCAGTTTGTCCTGGTTAATTTTCGAAGCTCATCAATTCCTAGAAATTACAAAATCGAGTTTCTTAGCATTTCTGCTATAAATTGCCAACAAATTTTAAATCGTGTAATTAACGATTAAAAAGAGGCTCCAAGATTGGTTTTTAAATAAGTTGACGGAAAATTGGCAACATAAAATATTTAAAATTTCAATTCTAATCGACCAAAAACTATAACAATTGATAAGTTTATGTTTTTTACAAACAAACGCCACGATGGCAATTTGTTTGCATTTTTTGTGGTACATATATAAACCGCAATGAATGTGCCTAAAATTTTTGGTAATTACCTTCTTTTTCCGTTACAAGGTGCGACTTATTAGTTTTAAAAAGGTTTTTTTTTATAAATTTCGGCTTACTAAAGAAATACGTCTTGTTAAATAAGACGGCTTAATAAAAAATAAAAATATTGGAAATTTGAACACCAAATAATTTAAAAGAAACTTTATTGCAGCGAAGCGGCTTATTAAACAGGTTCTGCTTATAGAGGTCACCGAAAAGTTTTTCTAAAATGGATAGGCCAAAGAGGCCGTGGTTTATTAGAGCGGTGCGGCTTATAATGGGAAAAGAGGGTACTTCTATATTATATGCAGTGTTAAGGAGCGATCATATTGAAAGTTTAAAACCAAATTTATTAAAGAGGCAACTCTATTTTGGACACATTTTTATGTATCTGATGATATGGTGGAGGGAATTTTAAACTTGCGGGTTAAATATATTTATATATTATATTATATTTTTGTATTTATCCTTTTATATAAATAATTACACATCGCCTGAAAAGTTACCGGTCTAACAAAGAAACCATTTTTTTGGGAAAAATACATTTTATTCATCAACCTAATTTCCTTCTAGAGCGATTCAATCAGCCCAACGCCTCTCTAACAGCCAAATCTCTTTCCCTGTAGCTTTTTTGAGGTCTGCAAACAAGTAATAATTGCTGATAATATACAATGGATGCGGAATCAATTCAATGTGCAATACGGGCCATTTTGCCATTGTTGTGATCGACTTGTGACATAGTGTAATGTCTCGGTGAAAGAGCAGTTTTTTTCATGGACAATTGTTCTTAGAAAAATATGACCAACACGTTCCATTGATATCTTTACAAGTCAGCTATCTCACGCAACTTCACTTTATAGTCTTTCAAAACAATTTCGTGGATTTTTTATGTTTTATAGAGTCACCGCCTCATTTGGGCGTCTAGAGCGTGGCATATCATCGGTGGTTGTACTACCACGTTTAAATTCAGCATACCAGTCAGTGATGCTTGATTTTCCTGGTGCAGAGCTCGGATAACTTATCAAACCACTGCTTTGCTTGAACAGCAGAGCATTGTTTAAATTAACAAAAGAAGCGTCACCAAAACAACTGTAACATGTAAACTAATGGTCGGAATGTAATGTAATTTTAACACATATCGTTTGAAGGTTGGTAGAATTTAAAAATCATATGGGTTTTAAATTTGTGACACCATCTATGTATCAGACCGGGAACTTTTCAGGCGATGCAATATATTAACTTAATAAACCAAAAAATCTTAATTTCTGAATTGGTGTCACCAAATAATTGTAGGTGAGGGTATGTGGGATTCTCTGTGAGAAATTAAGATTTATAATAGAGGCATTAATTCGTCAACGGTTAGGAAGACGCTGTGTGAATAACCAACAATTAAAATTACGAGCATAACCTAATTTTTTATATTTGAACAAAATAAAGATTCCAAGCAAGTTAAAGGGGGAAAAATTACGAATTTGTTATAGAAAATTATAGAACTTCTTACTTTTCTACAAGATACTTAAATAGATAAAACACATATCATTTCACCCATGCTCTAGTGTTTAAATGTTGACAATTTATGAGAAATTATTCTTAAGTACACTTTTAATGTTATCCGGTTCTTAAATTATTACCGTTCATTTAATTAATCTTTTGTCCAATAAATAATCCAATAAATTGCTTGTGTTTTTGTTTAATCTACATGATGACTCGTAAACAGTTTTTTGACTATAAAAATAATGTAAAGCAATTTCTAAAGTAGTAGAATATATTTCTGTTGCCATTCCACTATGTATTAATTTTATCATCGGTATATCCTTGTAATAGTCCACATTGTGCACATCTTTGAATTTTGATTTTCTTAATTTGGGTTTCTTCAGGAGAAGTATGTACCCCAAAATTGTAAAATAATGATCTATGCATTAGCTTGCTTATCATCTGGCATCATCATCGCTATCAAGCTGGCTTAAAAACCACACTATAAACAGAAAAGACTATCCATCAATTAAATCAGTTTGTCTTATATATTTTATGATGCCTAGCCTTTAAAATGCCCTCATGCCTTTGAGGATTTCAGTTATTTACAAATTTAAACTCGTAATGTTACTTTATTTTTTGTTGTTATTTTGTCACTGATTTAGCTTCACATTTATGTTTATTATTTTTTTTGTATTGTAAAAATCATTAATTAAAATGCCTAAATATATTTTATATAAATGCTACAATGTATTTTGTATTTTTAAACTATTATTAATAAACCGGTTGATGTGCAAAAAATGAGACTTGCAAAAATTGTTAATTAGAAGACCAATAATTTACCTAGGTTTATTTAATAATTGCATCGCTAAATTGATTTGACAAAATATTGTAGGTTATTGTATTTAATTTCTGCTGTAAAAATAATTTATCAATAAATTGCGAATATATGCTTAGGGGATACTTTGAAATTCCTTTGCGTGCTGTCCGTAGAAAATTATAAACATTTATGGTAGCACGTGGTGAAGCGGTTAAAGAAATTTCTTACAAAATGGCTGGAAGAGTCGGGGATATAATCAGTAATTTTCCCAAGTATTTTATATTTTTTGTTATGACTTTTCTGATGATACTCGTATCACGTTTACACCAGTAGAATAAAATGTTGATGAATTTAAAGTATAGTACCTTATTACTTTTTCTTTACCATTGAAGTATAAAAACTAGCAAAAATGCAGCATTATGCATTATAGTCGTGGCAAAGAAAAAGACTTAGAGAGAGTTATTTTGTATGAACAGAAAATGTCAATAAAAAAATTGAATTCTTTATCGATTTAAGGGCGATAGAGAGCCAATTATAAAAATATATGCGGTTCTCATATTTGCCCCAACTTAAAAAAGAAAAATTAAATTAAAAAGTGCCAGTGTATGTATATGGTAAAAACACAACTATTGACTTTCGTTTTTTGCAGCCCTATAAATCAAACAGTAAAAAAAAGTTTCATATAAATGCTATGAATTTATTTTGTTATGTCGGAGAAAACTAAAAATATTCATTATTTTGAGCGTGAACTTTTTTATTTATCTTTAATTTTGATAAATTGGTTTTAATTTTGAAGGAAGTTTTCATTCAGCGTTTCCCATTTTCCGCTATGATGTCTTAAATTTGTTGATCGTCTATATACACTCTTCGACATAATTCATCGTACAGTCTCTAAAACAAGCAAAACTGGAAAAGGGTTCAACCAATTTTATCAAAGCCTATAATATTAAAAAGACGATCAAAAGTAACAATATTAAGTATATTTCAATGCTTTGTGTTTTGATTTATTATAATTTAAAAAATGAAAGTTGTATTTTGTTTTCTGTAGTAGATGACATAACTCATCATACGCTTTAGAAAAAATGTAAATATATCGGCCATTAATACCTTTTGCTTCAATGACGGACTGCAGTCTATTTTGCATCGACGACACCAATGTTTGGGTGAACTGGGCTGGAACCTTATCCCATTCAGTTTTAATTTCTAACTCCAACGTTTTTTTTGAAGTTACTTCGTTACTTCAGTGTTACAGAACAACCATTCCTGAACGATGTGAGCAGTATGTTTGGGGTCGTTGTCCTGTTGGAACACCCAATTTCTTGATAAGCCTAGTTTGTTCACAGATGCCTTCATATTGTATTTTAAAATATCCAAGTATTTATGCTTATCCATTTTTCCATCAATAAAAACTAAATACATACAGCCCCAGATCATCACACTTCCCCCCCCCCCCCCATGTTTCACCGTACTACGAAGATTATTCATTTGAAGAGCATGTGCTTTTTTCGCCACACTTTTGATGGCCCGTCATGCCCAAATATGTTGAATTTGCTCTCGTCGGTGAACAAAACCGTTTGCCAGAAGGAATTTTCTCGATGTTGGTGCAGTTTAGCAAATTCAATCCTTTCTTGCTTATTAACAATACTTATAAAGGGCTTTTTCCCAGCGGTCATTGAAAAATAACCCTTCCTGTGTAGCAATCGTTACACAGTTCGAGAGCTCACATGCTTCTTACAACTGCTAGCTATTATTTTCGCGATATATGAGCTGGATATCTGAGACTGTCAGTGACATCTGTGCCAAATGTCACATCAAAATAATCATTAGTGTTTAGTATACACTTGTCTTTCTTAAGTACAAAAAGTGCATTCGGCGATTTTTACAATGAGTGAAATTATTCAACAAAAAGTTCCATTAAATTTTGTGTGTGGAATCAATTTTGTGGTGCCGAAACGTTCAGAATATTGCAAAAGGCCTTCGGTGATAATTGTATATCGCGAGCAAATGTTTTTGATTGGTACAAATTGTTCAAAGAGGGCCGAGAACGTGTTGACGACGAACCACGTCTAGGACGGCCATCAAGATCAACTGATGAACAAAACATTAAAAAAATCAAGGAATTGGTGCTCGAGAATCGACGATTAACAGTCAGAGACCTTACTGGCATCGTTGAAATATCGGAAGGATCAGTGAAACTATTTTGAAAGATCATTTGGGCCTAAGGAAAGTGAAAGCACGATTGGTTCCAAAATCATTTAATTTTTTGTAAAAACAGCGTCGCGTTGACGTCAGTGAACCAATGCTTTCCGACTACCAGGATATCATGAAACGTATTATAACTGGCGATGAGTCTTGGATCTATGCTTACAACCCGGAAATAGACGATCAATCGACCGAATATCGTGCCAAAGGTGAGCCGAAGCCGAAAAAACCACGTCAAAGCAAGTCAAAAATCAAGGTGATGTTGACAGTTTTCTTCGATTATCGAGGTGTGGTGCACTCCGAACTCCTTCCGACCGGCCAAACTGTCAACAAGAAATATTATTTGAGTGTTATGCGTCATTTGCGCGAAGCTAGTCGTAAAAAGAGGCCGGAGTTATGGGTCGACAACTCTTGGTTTTTGCACCACGATAATGCACCTTCTCATACTGCATTGGTTTTACGTGATTTTTTCGCCAAAAATTCCACCCATATCGTTCCGCAACCACCGTATTCGCCTGATTTAGCTCCGTGTGACTTCTGGCTGTTCAGTAAACTCAAACGGCCGCTCCGGGGAAACCGTTTTGAGTCAATTGAAGACATTAAACGTGAATCGCTACGCGCATTGGAGGCTATTCCGGAAATTGACTTTAACAACTGTTTCGGGGATTGGAAAAAACGTTGGCACAAGTGTATTGAGGTCGAAGGGAGATTACTTTGAGGGGGACGAAATAGATTTGGAGAAATAAATAAAGAATTTTGAAATTATGAACAAAGTCTTTACTAGTTACTATTTTTTGCCCACAGTATTATATATATACTAGGGTGGTCCTTGTTTGTATGGCGCGGAAAAAATGTAGAGATATCTAATGGGACACCCCTAGAAATGTAATGTTATGCAAAAAACTTAAATAGAATTTTTTTTGGGTCAATCGAAGATGGTTAGATATATATATATATATCTATATCTATATATATATATATATATATATATATATATAAAGGGTGTTTTTTTAAGAGGTTGCCGATTTTTTTTTTGAATAAAACACATATAAAATTATGAAATGACCAACATTTTTTTTTATTTGGTAGATAATTTTTTGGCATTTAACATTTAAACACAATTTCTGGCATATGGCTACCACGACTATTTTTCACAAATGTCATTCTGGAGGTCCAATTTTCCAGCACTTTTTCAAGCATTTGAGGGCGTATGTCAGCAATGACACGTTGAATATTGGTTTCCAAAGCGTCAATCGATTGAGGTTTATCCACATAAACCAATGACTTCACGTATCCCCACAAAAAGTAATCGAGTGGCGTCAAATCGCACGAACGCGGAGGCCAATTCACCGGACCATTTCTCGAAATAATGTTGTCGTTGAAAGTTTCTTTCAATAAGTCGATTGTTTCACGTGCTGTATGGCAAGTGGCACCATCTTGTTGAAACCACATTTCATTCATATCCATATCTTCAAGATTTGACAACAAAAACTCATTTAACATGGTTCTGTATCGATTTCCATTCACGGTAACGCGTCGTCCTTCCTCATTTTTAAAGAAATATGGACCGATGATCCCACCAGCCCATAGACCGCACCAAACAGTACATTTATCAGGATGCATTGGTAATTCTAGAACGGCGTGTGGATTATCTTTGCTCCAAATGCGACAATTTTGTTTGTTGACGTATCCATTTAACCAAAAATGCGCCTCATCACTGAAGAGAATTTTACGGTAAAAAAATGGATCTTCGTTCAATTGATTTAACGACCAATCACTGAATTCACGGCGCAAACGATGGTCGTGTGGCTTTAATTCTTGCACCAATTGAATTTTGTATGGCACCAAACCCAAATCTTTACGTAAAATTTTCCATAAAGTCGATGGACAAAGTCCAATTTGCTGAGCACGACGACGAATCGATAAATTGTCGTTTTCTTCGACACTGGCCTCAACGACAGCAATATTTTCTTCTGTACGAACTCTTCTCATTCTTGTCGGTGGCTTGGCATCCAAAAGAGTGAATGTAGACCGAAATTTGGTAATTACGTTCTTTATGGTGGTCTCTGACGGACGATTATGTGCACCATAAAATTCACGAAGTGCTCTATAAACATTTTTAATTGAACACTGATTTTGAAAATAAATTTCCACGATTTGAAAACGTTGTTCTGGAGTTAACCTATTCATAATGATTTGCCAAACAATACTGAGTAGAAATGCCACTTTGAGCTGTCAAAACAACTGTCATAAAATAAAACGACATCTATCGGAAAAACAAACCTCCTAAAAAAACACCCTTTATATATATATATATATATATATATATATATATATATATATATATATATATATATATATATATATATAATATTCTATTTTTTTATTCTTTTACTTTATTTTTTTATTATTATTATTACTTATTATTTCTATAAAGTCATATTTCTAAATTAAACTAGCTCAATCCATGTTATTACTGGCCAAGGTTATCTATTGGTAATGCTTAGACTCCCCTCTTTAATGGTTGGTACGTCTTGTATTGTTCGCCCCTGCTGATGTTTGCGTTTGGGTGATAGTGGGCCGCTGTCTAGTTGCTTGAAATAATAATTCGCCGCTTCCACCAGCCGATAATTATCACCGCCACCAACACTACAGTGACCAGTAAACTTGTATAGTGTGGTAGGTCGTGGATGTTGAACTGGTACCATGCCTCTTCTTGTTGCAGATTTCGGACCGCTTCCAAGATTTTATCTAGCTCTAGATCCAGGTCGTCAGGCAGTTGGAACTATGTTAAGAAAATTACTAATTTCAATTTCATTAAGACACATTTTCACTCCATAGTTATGAAACTTTTCTGGATTGTATTGTCGGAATATAAGCCTACCACGCCACGGTATCATAGATTCATCCACAAATAACTTTTCCCCAGGTATTTTGGCTGCAACAAAATTTCTTCCCAACATCTCTAGAAGCTGACTAACTTTACTCAACTACGCGATTATTCGGTATAGCATCATCATCAAAAAAATGAATGAATCTAAGAAGTAATTGAAACCGATTTCTTGGCATACTTTTTGGAACGAAATTATTTCTATAAAATTCCTTTCTGCTCCAGTACATATGTATGTATTAATATTTTACAATTCCCTTGTAAATTACTATAAATAGAAATTGTTTTATTTCTGAAATTTTTGTGTATACCCAGTTTTTCAGGCGAGACCGACCACTTACTCGAAACTTAGAGAGCTTTCTCGTCGCATTCTAATTTATTTGCTCTATCAAAAGTGCATACACTTCATCTGTAACCATAATATTATAAATGCCTATGGGTTATGTATTGTTTGAGATGGTTATCACCGGTGGCCTGACATCATCAATATATGGAAACGTTTTTATGATGTTTCCAGTCACTCTTCTCCAATTGCTTCTAGAATGGATATTATTTTCTTTATTTTCATTAGGCGATTCAGCATAATCTAAGACAACATTATCGTCTTCTATATATTTTTCTGAATCAATCGATTTTGAATCATTTGGAATATACTCGTCCGAGTCTGATGGATCAAAATCATCTTCATCACTTTCATTATCACTTTCGTCAGCTCCTTTACATTAACATAAAACAGTGCTGCTGGAATATTAGACATTTATCGCACTAAAGTTACGTAAACAAATAACTGGCACTTTCTAGTATTGTGCACTAGCACAAAACTACTACCAAACTAATACTATCAATATTTATTATTTAGAAAATCTGTTATGTAAATGTTCATTATTTTAGAGTATCAATATGGAGAAAGAAACGAAACAAAAACGACTAAAACCGATTCCTCTCATATTAGCGCGTACGCGTACAGATAACTAAAAAACACCTGTTCCAATTTAAATAAATTATTTGTATACAGGGTGGGCCATCTAACTTTTTTTTGAACTAGCGGTTATTTTGAGTATGGTAAGGATTATGTCATTTCTGATTTGACAGAAAGTTAGTTTTATCCTTCCGCTGAACGAAAATGGTTGTGTATTCGCTTGAACAACGCTGGGAAATATTGAAACATTACTTCGAAAATCATGGTAATGTTGCAGAATGTGAGCGAAAATTGCGTGCGGTTTTCGGAAGAAACGAAGCGCCGGGAGCTCCATACATATGTGCGTTATTTTGTGAATAAAGTTAAAGAAACAGGCTTGCTAATTAATAAACCAACACGGACCAAGCAGCCAACCAAGCGTACACCCGAAAATGTTGATGCTGTAGCCGAGAATGCGCGTGAGTCGCCGGGAATGTCAACTCGTCATCGTGCTCAAGAATTGAACATTTCACGCACAACATTGCGACGAATTCTGAATAAAGACCTTGGTATGACACCGTATAAAGTTCAATTGGATCAGGAATTGAAGCAAAGAGACCACCCATTGCGTTTTCGGTTCGCTGAGTGAGTTTGGGATCGACTTGAAGAAGATGCCGATTGCAGTCGCATTTAGGGCAAGGCCAACCCGCACGTGATCGTAGAGAAGCCGATGCATCCTCAACGAGTGACTGTTTGGTGCGGATTTTGGTCCGGTGGCATCATTAGGCCATTTTTCTTTGAAAATGTGCAAAGAGCCGCCGTTGTCAATGGTGAGCGCTACCGCGTCATGATAAACAATTTTTTGTTCCCGGCACTTGAAGAGGAGGACATAGGCAACATTTGGTTTCAACAAGGCGGCGCTCCGTGCCACATAGCACACGTTTCAATTGATATTTTGCGCACTGTCTGCGAAGATCGAATTATCAGCCGAGACGCTAATGTGATTTGACCGCCTCGGAGCTGTGATTTGATGCCGTTGGACTATTATCTTTGGAGTGCCGTCAAAGATAAGTATTACGCCGATAAACCAGCAACGATTGACGCTCTCAAGAACAATATTCGCATTGCCATTGAAGACATAATGCCGCATACCATCGAAAATGTGCTCAATCATTGGACCGACCGTATGGGGTATATCAAGGCCAGCCGAGGCAGACATATGAATGAAATAGTATTCCATAATTAATCGGAAGGATTGTTCTTTACAATGAAAAAATAAATTTGAAAAAATATTGAGAACTTTTTGTTTTATTGCATTTAAAAAAAAATATTTGGCCCACCCTATAAAGGCATCATACTTTCAAGTGGTATTTAAATGCGCACATTTAATGAACCACAGCCTCAGATGATGCTAATATGTTAAATAGTTAGTTTCGGTAGTTGCTAAGTTCAACACCAAACATTTCTCAAAGGTTTATTCCCTATGGCATACTGTTCTCTACACGTATGACTAACAATTTTGCAATTCTACACTGGTATGAGTGAGTAATGCGATCCCTGAAGTAATGAGCATATCTCTTTCCTGCCTAGCGACGATCTTGGGAGGTATAAAGGGCTGCTCATTCTCAGGCAAGTTAACACCTCCATCCGCATCCCAGCTGGAATTGTAAAATTGAACCTCTAATAATCCTCAGTTTATTAACAATTTACATTGTGGCTAGAATTTACCTCAGGTTAAATGTTGTCTTAGTTAAAGATTAGAGAAAAATGAAATTTTCAATTTATAACTTTATATTTAAGAGTTGCGTATTTTTCATTTCTGTTTTTTAAATTTTAATTATCATCCCTAGGGATGGATTCGCCAGTTTGCTCGTTAAGGTCGTACCCAGGATAAAGCTCATCTGGTTGGTCACACTTAGATATCTGTTAGTAGATGGGCGTGAATACGCTTAATCCAGTTAGGCTAGAATCGCAAAGTTATGGAAATTCGCAACAGCAACCGGCGTGTTGTTGTTCCTAGTTAAATGAACAGTTCGGCCTGCCACTCACACAGTCAGTACGTCGTCCAAGGGTATTTTGAATGATGACTGAGATAAGAGGTCAATAAATTTGTCTCAGTCAACCAGGTTAATTAATGAAATACCAAATAGCTTCACCAAGACAATGTGTCTCACTGTGAGTCAATATGTCTATTACTAGGGTACCGGACCCTTTTGTAGTGATGGCGCCATCAACCTATTACGCGGGTCGAATCAACCGAGGTTCTATATTGGGTTTAAACTATCATGTTAATAAGATGGTTTTGGGTCGCAGAGTGGCTCTGGCAGAAGAAAGGGGTGCCGAAGCAACAACAGTTCCGTCCCGTGGGACAGCCAGAAGAACACTCTGTTACCGGGGGTGGTTTAGGTTAGTAAATTGAACTCACTATACTTATCAATATTTTTTTTAAAAATCACTCGTCTTCTCCAGGATAAATAAACAAATAAAATAAACAACAAACTAAAATTTACTTTAAAACGGCAAAAAAACAAAACTAATTTATTTAGTAACTTAATACAAAAAAAAATTATTTATTTATTAAACTTATTATTTATTAACTTAGTTATTTAATTAACTGCCCGTCGAGCTGAGCTACTACACGGATAATCATTTAAAAATTAACAACTCCGTTTCACTGAATCTTTTCAGGGACAAAAGAGGGAGGCGCAAAAAAAATTAAATTGAAATATTCTCACAGTCAACTAACCATGTTCTTTCGGTGTCAGCAAAAATACCACTGAACCGAATTAACATAAAGCTTAATTTACACACACAATTTGGTGCAACCATAATTGCAATTCTTCACTTTCCAAAAAAAAATTTATATGAATTTAATTTTCACTTATCAAAACAAAAATTTGTAAACATACTAATAAACGTCAAAGCAAAAGTATTACCAGTCATATAAAAACTACTATAAAAAGTGCACTAATTTGTGTTTAGGTAATGATTAAAATAAAATTAATGAACTCCTAGTGGCAAGCACCTTAACTAAAAATTAATTTTAATGTATGTAAATCTAAATAATTTTTTAAATTAAGCTAGATTATTTTTGAATTTATACAAGGCGATTGTTGTTTTAAATTTAAAAAAATTGCCAAAGCAATACGTTTAATCCTTTAATTTTGTTTTGTTGTAGCAAGAAGGTGCAACGGAAACGAAATGGAAAATGAGTCAATCTTTTAAGTAAGGCTTCGATAGCGTAACACTGTAGTGTAACTAAAACGAATTGATCTGCCGTTTCCGTTACACAATATCGAATTGATTTTATTGCGTCAATGTAAAACAGTTACATATCATAAAAGGAAATTTTCTACTGTGATAAACTGAAGCGTTTTAATACTTTTAGACAGAAATAATATGATCCTGAAAATGCGAACCGTTTGTATGAAATATCAAAATAAAATATGCTAGGTAGTTTTATTACATAATTATTAATTAATTAGACAATTCATTAATCCATAGACAATGGCTGCGGATGAATTCTATGGTAAGTCTGAAATGTCATACTGAAAAACAGCACAAAGCGAAGACGCATAAGGTAAATGATAAGGTTGTGCGTTTTTGCTAAACAAATCATGAAAATGTGCCGGTCGCGATACTATACAAAAATTTTATATGCACACAACGCTTCCCAATTTGTATTGCGAATATTGTATTATATATGAATGCAATTTTGTTTATTGCTTTTATTTTTTAATTTTTGACAACTTGTCATATTTTCTCAATAATTTGATTGAATCTGTTATTTATCAATACCCTGTTTAAATCACGGTTAATTTAGTAGTATAATACTTTTTTTACTAATAAAGTATAATATCTCTTCAGTATAGGAACCATGCGCAGATTTTAGCGAAAAAAAAACTAGATATAATTTTTTTTTGATAAAATAAAAATAAATGATTGCAACCAAAACTGCTATACAAATTTTATGCATGCATCCAACATAAAAACTCAATAAATTTAGTCAAAATTTTATCAGTACATATGGAGGGTACATATAAAAAAAATAAAAACGCGATATGTTAAGGAAAATAAATTTTATTTAAAAATACACAATTTTTTATGTTTAATTATATTTATTTTTCAAAAACAAAATGACCTTAGAAAATGGTGTGCATGATAATGTACATTTTCAGTTACATTTAATTGGATGGATACATCTCTTCAAACCTAATAAAAAATGGAAATCATATTCAGACAAATTTATTGAAATTAAAATTAAAATCATCTTACTTTTATGTTTTATTCATGTATAATACAATTTTCTTATAACTTTAATAGACTTTTTTAATTATTTAAGTGTGTTAACACAAACTAAATTTAAAACATAACAAAAAATTTAACCGCCAATGCGAAATGTCAAATTGAATTATGTAAACATAAACAAAATGAACAAAAGTTGTACGCTCGTTTGCTTCAATAAGTAAAATATTAAATATTGTACGTGCGTTTTTCTAGCAACTACAAGAAATTATATCGAATATTTTTTTCGCTAAAATTTGCGCATGGTTCCTATACAGTTTTCATCACAAGTGGTGTAAACCCATACTACACTACTTTATTATTTTATTATTATTGAAAAGTTTAAAATGTTCATTAAAATATCAAAATTATTTTATTTTAAAATATTACAAATGAAAATGTACTCTTACACGTAACGTCTTTACATGACACTGGAAAACGGAAATAAACTAAACAAAATTAAAGTATTAAAATAGCGTTTACACCACAACTATAATATAATACTTTTTATTAGCTATTATACTTTAATACCAAATAAGTAGGTCATAAGTAATACAATATTACTTCGGGTTTACACCAACATACTTTTTTGTTACCTACTTTTATTCCACTGGTGTAAACGTGTTAAAAATTGTCTATAATTTTTATAATATTTTTTGAACATAAACAAATACATTTTACACATTAGTTCATGGCCGACGTACTTTCTTGTTTATTCCTCATATTCTCTCCTTTATGATTTGCCTTTTAAGCCGTATTTATCTAATTTTATTTACTACTAAATTGGTACGTTAATTAATTTGTACCAAAATTTCAATTTACCCTTCTTAAGAGGGTCTTGTACTAAAGTAATGGTATCTTGTGCAGGTTCGATAAGCGCTTGTGTGAACATTTTCTTCTAAAATTTTTTTATATTCGTTAGATAACATGTAAAACTCGTGCCTAGTTTTTCTAGTTTTTCCAAATTTTCTTTTAATATTTTGTTATTAGCTCCCAAGCTTGGACAAGTTGTGCAGGTTCGATTGGAATGTACAACTAAAGTAGACAAACAATTATTTCACAAGAATCAACTAGAATTCTTAATCTCGTGCCTGGTTTTCTTCTTTTTTAAATATTTTTCAATTTTAATATATAAATTACAAAAATAAAAATAGTTTATCAAAATTTTTCATGAAAATAAGTTTAGCAAATTTCCGATTGATGGCTATTCTCGTTTGGTATGCGCGTGTACATAAAGAGAATCAAATGTTTGTTTATGTGTAATTGTAACTAATTTTACACAATGAATGGAGAAGAAAAAAGATACGTAAATGAATGAATTTCTGTTTGTGTTTCTATTTATGATTCAATCGAAACCAACACTAATTTATTCTACATAGAATACTAATGTATTTCTACATATAGAATACATTAGTGTTGTTTCGATTCGATTTAAAAAAAAAATCGAATCAATTTCGGTTTACAAAACGATTAGAAATCGAATTGTAACGGTAAGAATGTTAGGGCATACGAAAATAAATTTAAGTTTTACTAAATTTTATTTATTTTCCTATTTCCTTACACATTTTGTTCACGTTTCTATACCCATAATTCGTTGTTGCCTTTTGGCATTAGAAGTGCATTTTGTGTTAACGCGAGATTTCTTTATTATTAAAAACATTTCTATGAAAATTAGGACTTGAATACACTAATTGATTTTAAATTATTTACTTTCAATCATGCATACCGCTATGTGTTTCGTTTTTATTTCATAAACCAACAACACTACACTATTGTTGATTTTGTTTTCATTCATAAAGGGAAACTGGACAAGAGATCAAAAGTATATTAACCACTATACTAGGTAAATAATGTAGTATGATTGTGCATGTGCGTATTTTAAATTTTAGGTTATGTTCAAAATTAAAATTTATTTTAGTAAAGGACCCTCTTAACGGTTTACCTAAAAGTTAGTCCACAGCCAATAATTAAAAATAATGTTTATCAATCCACCACAAAAGTTTTTTATCAGAAAGATTATTTATTACTTCTCCTTGTTAGAAAATTATACTTGATAAAGGTGCTAGATTGGTATCTCAATAATTAAATATGTTTCACAAACGGGTGATTGTCATAGCTTTTATTGTTTTGCCGAATACAAACAATGCACAAATTCAGGAATGGAATTATCTTTGGAGTGTGAAAATATAAATAAACAATTACCTACCTATGTATCATTGCTTAATGTGCTCAGACCTGAGCAAATGATACCTTTTTTCGTGCTAGGGGAAGAGCCCACTACTTACGCGGAACGTTCTATTGATACTGGTGGTCACAGTCCTGTGTCCGGCCCTATAAAATGTCTTTAGGTAAACGTAGTATAATTCGCCGGGGGCCAAAATGACACAAAACGGTATTATAGAAGAGTCACTCTGGATATCTCCAGTTGTACTGGCTAAAAAACCTAATGACCCTTACCTGTTTTGTGTCGATTATAGACGATTTACCGTATTACCACATCTGATAAATATCCACTGCCGAAGATAGTTGAGCTTTTGCATTTGGCTAAAAAAAACTGTTTTTATGTCAACAATTCATTAGGGTTATTCGCAGATACCAGTACGCATATCTGATCATGAACGATAAAACTGTTTTTATATAGATTTAAGAAGATGAGTTTCGGTTGAAAAACTGCGCCAGCCATGTTCCAGCGGCTAGTTGATAGATTAAAACCTGGAATCATATTTGCTATAATTAGGGCATACATACGTAGATGATATATAGCCGTTCTTTCGGAATCATTTGATCAGCATTTATAGGATTTAGAGAAACTTTTTAATCGTTTTAGTAAATCTATATTATTATATTATTTATAATTCGCTAAAGTCAAATTTTCACATTTCGGTCACATTAAAAATAAAGATGGTATTAATACAGACCTTGCAAAGGTTTCTGCTATTTCAGAACGTGTAAAGCTTCCGAATGTAATGTCAAGTCTTTTCTTCAGACCTATTTCTGATACAGAAAATTCGTTCCATTTTCGGATATGTGACTCATATTCATGAAGAAGCGTTCTTTTCTCGAAAACAGATCTTAGTACAGGCGCCAATTCTCAAACAGCAGATGAAATGTTCTACGAATAAATGCAAATGTATACGCAATTGGTGCCGTGTTACTCCAGGACAAAAATGTAAATGAGTGTCCAATTGAATATGACTATTATTGCCTGCTGAGTGGAATTATAGTACGACGGGAAGAAATGCATTGGCGGTTGTTTGGGCTCTACATAAATTTGGAGGATATATCGAGGGGCAAAAGTAACAATAGAAGCCGACTATTAAAACCTCAAGTGCTTGATGTCTTTGAAGTCATCGTCCGATCGTCTTGTTCGCTTGGTATTACTTATCCAAGGATTTAATTTAAAATTTGTCTATACGCCTGCATAACGCTTATCTAGTGGCAGGCACGCTGTCTAGACCACCATATGAATCAAGAGCGCTGCGAAATAAATTATTTTCAATTACATTTTTTCTGAGATGAGAAACTGTCAGAACATGGTTTGAGCAACTTGATCACCTCGATTTGACAAATGACACGGGGCGTGAGTATTTAAAGGAATCGGAAGAGGCACAATTAGTAATATCTGAAACATTGCGTGAACACATATTAAAAATGTATCATGATAGTCCAACTACGATAGTAGCAGTTCAAGCAATTCTTCAAGGATCGGTAGTACTAAAGCAACAAAACAAATTTTTTAAAAGACCTATTACATAATATATCAACAATATTATATAAAAATATTTCTAGAATGTTAATAATCATAAAACAAATATATTACTTTTTTATTGGTCTATAGATATAAATTCTTCTTTGATTTTAAAAAGTTTTGTAAAGTTTTTTAAATTTGACTAAGAGTGCCAACATTCTAATATTGTTCAGGATTTTATTATACGTGGATGGTGAAAGTGATGGATTTTCTCCCAAACTCCTTTCTAAGAATCGTATTAGTCAATTTTATTATAATTATCAGTTTTATAATATAATTGTACTATATATTTATGACAAATATAACTAAATTAAGTATTTGACAAAGCTGAGGATACTTTAAGGTTTTTTTTTGCATATATAAATCTAACAGAAATTCATTAAGCACCTTAATGGTAATTTTAAATAATTCCTTCGTAGAAAAAAGACACAATCTAAATATTGCTTTAATTCTCTTGTTTTGTATTATTTGTATAAGTTTCACATACTAAAACCATAATTAATTCGAGAGTGAATAAATATGATAAATGTGAATAGAACGAACAACGATAGTTTCCTAATTTGCCCACCAAGCGTTGTGATGATCGAAAGTTACTCCTAAATATTTAAATGAGCTAACCGTTTCCAGAGCAATGTCGTTGAGTATAAACGGAGTAGCGTATTCAGTAGTTTTTAAGGAGAAGGAAATACCATCATTTTATTATAATTTTTTTGTATTACGATATATCCCGTCATTCTCAAAAGATACAATAATTTATATTTGACAAAGAATTTTTATAAAAAATTATGAAAACTTGATTTGAAAAGAAAATTTGAAAATAACTTGATTCAAAATTCGAAAATCATAGTTCAAACTATACAAAATAATACCAAAACTACCATAAGAATAAGAAACAAAATCTTACTAAACGGCAAATTTTGGAAAGTATATAAAGAAAATTCAAAGTTCATCTCGAAATTTATTAAACGTTCAAGAAGTTTCCAAAATATTGTTGTTTTACTATGATAATATTATTTTGTAGACAAAAAATTGCTGTTAGTCAAAATTCTAAAACTTTTTAAGGTTTCAGTATTACTTTATATAATTTGAACTATTTTTGAAGCAAGTTATTCTCAAATTTTCGTTTCAAATCAAGTTTCCATCAATTTCTATAAAAATGATTGTGAAATTTTCATAAATTATAGAATCCTTTGAGAATGACGGAATATACCGCCGACATTTTAACATAGTGAATTAAAATGAAACTTTAAAGAGAAATATTATCAGTTTTGTTTTAAATATGCTTAGTAAAATTGCGTTTGATTTGTCATATTTTAGTAATAAGGTCCTGTTTTATATTATCAAAAATGGAAACTGGGTCTGTGGTTTCATAGAGTAAGGCAGTGTTGTCAGAAAAAAATTTAATGGCATTTTAGCGGTAGGAACGTAGGATTGATATGTCATTGGCAGAGGGAGCGGCACGTAGCAGAGAGAGGCAATTTTTAAGTAAGTCTAAGCTTGTCAGAAGCAAATCGTGATCAATGCCATCAAAGACTTGCATGTTTAAAACCAGTACTGCCACTCATTTTTCGTTGTCAACAACTCAAACTAATTATTCACCAAGAGCTAATTCAGTACCTGCTTCTTATTAATAAAAACGATCGTAATCATCATTCGTATCCAGTTTTTCTCAGTGCTGGAGCTTTAACCATTGCATATTGCACCTTTTGCTAATTTTTGGGTCTTAGTCGCCAGTAGCACTTTTAACTGTCAAGCCAGATGGTTTATTTGATCGTTCGTTAAATTAAAGTGTGTAACAGAGTTCATTTGCGATATGATATGCTATGATATGATAGAGGCGTACAGGCCAGCCATAACGGCGATCCTAGGTACGTTACCATAATCCTGAAATATCAACAATCAAATAACAAATTATATCTGAATGCGAATAATATTTCAGCATCATGCGGGCCCAGGCCATGCCTGCATCCTTAACAGATAAGGTTAGTTAGGAAAGGATGTTAGTCACAGAAACAACTGGGGCGAACCGCAGCAAAGTCATTTTCTAACTTCTTAAATATATTAGAATGTTAGTCTCAATTAAATTCACACTCTAGATTAGAGTTTGTTAGTTAATTAATGTAAGTTAGTTGTGTTTGAGGTAAAGGATACTAATATTCATCATATGTATTCGGCATCAGTCCTACTAGACTGGTTAGGTTATTTAATTCACATATATGGGTCATCTCATCACATACTGCTTGTTACCTTATTTTGCCCTATCTTCCCATCGAACACCATCTAACCGAGGGACTTCACGTTCGTAATGACACGGCAGTATTATCATACATATGATGACCTAAATATTCCGTCAATAATGTCAAAATAAAAAAAAATAAAAATCTAGATTCGGTATTGTCATTCAGCTACCTATATTTAAATTCATCCAACTAAAAGCAGGGTTAATTTATATCTAACATTCACACAACTTCACTAAAACATAACCTGAATTCAACTAGAAATATCGTCGAAAAACAACATTCCATAGCAAAAAGTCTTTGGATCGTTAACATATTTGATTGTATTGAGTTTATGCTCAAAGCGTAAGTAATTAAATAGACCCCCTGATCAAGAATGTTGCAATCACAATCTTCCCTGACCTTCCGGTATGTAAAAAACAAAAAATAAATAACTAATAAATTTTAAATAATAATAAAAATAAATTGAATTATATTTGCCGACAACTTTATTGTTTTAAATCAGGACTTTCGACAAAATTTCAATTTATAGAATTGTTTAAAGAAAGTGAAAATTATTAAAATAAGTTATGAAAATGTAATTAAATTTAAATAAAAACCCAAATGGATAACACAATCCAACATATTTCAGCTCAAATGATAAATTTCCCGTAGCAGAAAACTGTTTCCTCCTTTCATTAACATTTAATATATTTATCAATTTATATTATTCTACAAAAATTCATTTTGAGTATACAAATTTTCGCTTATTGGGTAAGTTACAATTCGATCTGTTGTAATTTCAAATTTTGGTTTCTCGGGTACCAATATTTTATGTACTTAAGTACATACAAAGGGAATTCCCTTGAAATGTCAGTTTCTATGTATACGATTATAAATTACCGTTCACATTTATGTAAATAGTTATAATAACAATAATAAATAATTAACTTTTATATAATTAGAATGAAAATTAGAATAAAAAGATACTTCTCTGATTGTATATGTGTCGAACGTAATTTTTAATAATAACTGTCTCAATTCACCTGTATTAACAGGTGAACTTCTAAAGAACAAAACTCACTCAAAAATAACACATCACTCTGACACTACACATTCCTAAATTGATTTGAATTAAAATATTAATAATAATTTATTTAAAGGAGAGACAAAAACACGTCTTTCCTCTACGACGATCAGTCGATCCTGCCGTGTAACAGAGTTCATTTGCGATAATAACAAAATTGTTGGAAAACTAACTTCATGAAATGTCCATATTACTATCTACTTCAAAGTGATGGTATGAACAAGTGACAGTAAACTATCATCTATACATTTTAATGTTTTAGTAGAATGGCATTAAAAATAAAAAGAGTTCTTGCACCAGTTTAAGGTCTCTATTCAAATTCATTTTTACTTGTTGAAAAATAAATCAGATAATATTATATTTAATACATTTTATGTATATATTTTATCTACTACCTTCAATAAAGCCTTGTCTTTTCAAAGTAACTAAATACAATGCATGCCTTTTTTCTAGAGCCGAAGATTTGTTGAACGAACGAAGCGAGCCTATTATTAAGCACGTTATCAAAGGTAACTAAGACAACATAAATACATTTTAATGAAAAATGGCGTGCATTTTAGATATTAACCTAAAATAATAGTAAACTTCTTTACGAGTGCTGAAATTAGTGTCGCAAGAGCGCAATTTGGTAATATTCGCTATATGTACTTTTTCTTTGACTCCAAATCATTATTTGAATCCGACATCGTGTAAATAAAAAAACTAACAATTAAACTTTATGTTCTAATAGATATCGAAAAACGACAAATTTCAAATATACAAGTAAAATTAGGCAGTCTATATGTTTTAATATGTATAAATTTTCTTTCATTACTAGAGACGAAAGTTAACGTTAAGAAAATTTTCATCTCTAGATGAAACTATACAACTATCGAAAGATATCTTTTTATAGTTATTTATTTATTTATTTTGCCGGCGATACATACATTGTAGGGATTTGGCCACCTCATTATCGAGTTCACATATTCAAATTATCTTAGAATTAATGCTCGATTAGTTCCTTGAATGCTTAGAGGTGCTGGAAGCTGCACACTACTGCCGGATAAGGCGTACTGGCATGCTGGTGGGGATGATCTCGTTTTCATTCATTTTCCAATTGCTGTTCCCATGTTCTGTTATCGCGCCGTGCTGTTCCCAAAATTTATACTATCTCAAGTAACGGTTGCAAGGGTGGCGGTGGTGATGATATCGCATTATCTCATTTTGCCACGGGTCCCCCTCTTTTTATATTCTGTCATACAAAAAAATCCACACTAAATTTACGTTCGAAAGCAAATGTGATTCTTTATTTTGCTACAGGTCAAGATAGTATTATAGATAGAAAAAAAATGTTATTTACATGTTTTTGTCATTGTCGTGCAAGAAACGATTATTTTAGGCTTCAGTTACAAAAATAACAAGTAGGGTAGACCCAGAGAAAAATTAAAAGATATACCTGTTATGATTTCGTACTTTCAAAATGATTCTCAATGATTTAATATTCGGTCTTAAAAATCGTAAAGCAATGAAATCAAAATAATATTAAATTATTTTAATCGCAGCATTGTGCCTCATTGTTGGCACATCACTGGGGTATATTATGTAGTAAATAAAAGAATTTTGCTTATACAGTTTATCCTAATTCCTGTATTCTATCATTTCTATTATTTTAGGCAACGTTTGGAATTAATGCGTGAAATGTATCACAATGAGGCTGAGCTAAGTCCTACTTCACCTGATTACAATGTTGAAAGTTTAACCGGAGGAGATCCCTTCTATGATCGGTTTCCATGGTTCAGAATGGTAGGTCGTTCGTTTATATATTTAAGTAATTTATTGTATCCAGTGCCGCTGGTGCATAAAGTTGCAATTGTCAATGAACGCGGTGATGTGAAAGGGTATTTAAGAGTAGCTGTACAACCAGTTCTCGATGAAGAAAGTGTTGATTTTTCAAATGGTGTAAAACAGTCAGCCCGAATTTTATTTGATGAGGAGAACAAATCAAAATATCGTAGTACATACACGTCCGAAAAGGAAGACCGTTTTATAGAAGGGAATGAATGTGTTAAAATTGAAGGTACCTTACTTTGTTAATTTTTTTAAATTGTAGTCCTAGTATTTCAAAAAAACAATCAGACAAAAAATTCAAAAAATGAATCCAAAGTAGGATGTGTTTGATATATATTTGATGTGTGTAAATTTAATAATGATTTTAATAGAAATTGAACTCGAAGATGCAGACTCTGGACGTGGGGACTCAAGTGTTTCGTCTGAGCTACAAGAACCGAATGAAGATGTAGGTGAACATTTGCAAGTGGGTAAAGAATTTACATTTCGTGTTACCGTACTACAAGCAACTGGTGTTGGTGCTGAATATACAGATATTTTTTGTCAATTCAAGTATGTTATCGTGTTTTTCTGGTTCAAACCAACCGCTTAACAAAAACATTATTATAATTTAAGCTTTTTACATCGACATGAGGAAGCATTTTCTACTGAACCCGTTAAAAATTCAGGTTCGGGTGCACCACTTGGTTTCTACCATGTTCAAAATGTATGTTCAAACACAAATAATAAATCGATTGCTATAACTTGCACCTCTACTTTTACAGATTACTGTTCCTGTAACAAAATCGTTTGTCGATTACCTTAAAACTCAACCGGTAATGTTTAAAATATTTGGACACTATCAACATCATCCATTGCACAAAGATTCGAAGCAAGAATGTATTAGTCGGCCGCCACCAAGAAGAATGCAACCACCAAGTATTCCAATAAGTCAACCAGTGAGAAGCCCTAAATTTGGACCACTACCATGTCCACCATCATCAACCGTTCTCGCAAAACACGATGTCCTTGTTTGGTTTGAAATTTGCGAATTAGCCCCAAATGGTGAATATGTTCCCTCTGTAGTTGAACATAGCGACGATCTTCCGTGCCGAGGTTTGTTCCTGTTGCATCAGGGAATTCAACGACGTATCAGAATCACAATTGTTCATGAACCAACGCCTGAAGTTAAATGGAAGGATATTAGAGAATTGGTCGTTGGGCGTATTCGTAGCAATCCTGAATCAGAAAATGAGCTAGACGATGATTCATGTGTTTTATCGCTCGGCTTATTCCCAGGAGAAATATTAGAAGTTCCTGGGGATGATCGTTCGTTCTTCCGTTTCGAAGCCGCATGGGATTCAAGTTTACACAATTCAAGTTTATTAAATCGGGTTACACAAGCTGGAGAAACAATTTACATCACGTTAAGTGCATATTTAGAGGTTTACTTAATGAAAGAATGTCAAACAAATTAAAAATCTAAATCAAAATATTTTTTTCACTTTCAGTTGGAAAATTGTGCAAGACCAGCAATAATTACTAAAGACTTAAGTATGGTTATTTGCGGGCGAGACGCACGCACTGGACCTCGCTCACTAAAACATTTCTTTTCGGGACACTATCGTAATCCAGAGGCAAATCGTCTATCAGGTGTATACGAACTTTCGTTAAGAAGAGCGTCCGAAGCAGGTAGTCCAGGTAGAAGCGTTGTAAAGTAGATAAAACGGCGCCTGTAGCTCTGCTATATATGCAGCCTTAAAAAAATAAGAATAAATTTAAGTTAAATTCATATCCTTAATTGGCGCGCTTTCAATTCATTTTGCATGTTTATAACAATTCATTTACCAGCTATCATTAGTTATGTTTACAAATGCCTTAATCTGTAAGTTTTGCTAAACGTTGTTTCATTATATTTTTATTTGGCTTGTTTTAGGAGTTCAAAGGAGACAGCGACGTGTACTTGATACGAGTACGACATACGTTCGAGGTGAAGAAAATTTGCATGGCTGGCGGCCACGAGGTGACTCACTTATATTCGATCATCAATGGGAGTTAGAAAAATTAACACGATTGGAAGAAGTGGGTCGTGTTAAACATTTACTGTTATTACGAGAACGACTTGGTATGGATACAAATCCAAATCCAACAACAAAAACCGAAAAAGACGTATGTAATTTAGCCGCACGGGCTGGAGCCTCTCCAGTTCATATGGTGATTCCACCATCACCGCAGACACCGGTTAAAGACACTCAACAAATTTTGACGGAACGTGAATACTCTACGAATGAAATAGACTTAATGACAAAATGTCTTAAACTAATAAACGGAAAAATTGGCGATAATAAAACTGAACAAACCGAGCCAATGTCACAGGCTGACTCTTCACCAGGTGATGAAGGTTGTGCCGATATGACCGTCAGTTGTATATCAGGAAATTCCATTGAGTAAGTGATTTTAAAATATTCTGATTAAAATACCTGCCCTTTTTGGTCAATGTAAATTTGATTGTAGAGACAAATACGATTAGGCACATTTTTTCATAATTTTTTTTTTAAATTCCAAAGTTCTTAACCCAAACATTTTTGTTACTGAATGTACTACGTATAGATTATGTTCTCCTGAAAGGATTGAAGTACCAACTGGCTGGGAAGCCCCAGCGCCCGCACCTCAACCGACATTGCCACTGCGTTTATATGTTCCTGAATTGGAAGAAATTCGAGTTAGTCCGGTCGTGGCGCGGAAAGGTTATTTGAATGTATTGGAACACGGTGGATCTGGGTGGAAAAAACGGTGGGTAACCGTACGACGACCATACGTATTTATTTTCCGCTCTGAAAAGGATCCCGTGGAACGGGCTGTCTTAAATTTAGGCACAGCACAAGTTGAATGTAGTGAAGATCAGGCAGCTATGGTGAAAATTCCGAACACGTTCAGGTATTAAAATTTAGCTAATTCTATTTTAATTTTGAAAAAAAAAATATTCCCTTTTCCACAGTGTTGTCACAAAACACAGAGGCTATTTACTTCAAACATTGGGCGATAAAGAGGTACATGATTGGTTGTACGCTATAAATCCCTTACTTGCAGGTCAAATTCGGTAAATATATTCAAATTATAGATGCTAAATTAATTGTTTTATTCATTGGGTTGGTTTATCGATAAAATTCTTTGGTTATTCGCGTTCTTAAATACTTCGATGTAATGAGTGGTCATATAAGATTACAACTATAGCTAACAAGATTAAAATTATAATTTTTTGTTGCATCTTACAAAACTTACTTTGTCCCGTGAATTATTCAACAAGCATCTGAGTTATCAGGTTGTTTCTATTTTTTGATTGAACAGTATGTAATCTTATAAAGAGTCACAAAACAGTTGATAAATTTTCATCAAAATATGCCTTGGTTATGCAATTTAAATGAGTTATAAAATACATTTACACAACAATTTTTTATCTTATTTGGATCGAGTATTATCATCCTCGTGACTAATGATAAAAATCAAAAAAAAAATTACAATAAATGAAGATGCCTAAGTGTATTGTATAACCCATTTAAATTGCATAACCCATGAATTTTTTGATGAAAATCGTTCCTTTGCTACGTTATTCTTTATAACAATACATACTCTTTGGTTGAACGCTTATGTGACCTTAAGCATCTAAAATGCTTAACTTTTATTAATATTTTTAGTACATACTAAACTTAGTACTTTAGAATTATAAAATATTTTCGAGCGCCTCGATTAGATCAATATAAATGTCCACTCGTTTGTTAACTAACAAATCTTATAATTTCCAAATTCTTTGTTAATTTAAATCGATTTAGTCAACCCAAACTTAAAAACATCAATAAATGATATACTTTAATAATGTTTTAATTTTCTAAATTTCGTTGATTTGTTCTAATTTTAGAAATATATTATTACAGATCACGTTTAGCAAGGCGTACAATGGAAACATCGAACCAATTACAAACCACACTAAACAATTCTGGCGGCAAATGAGATACGATTACAATGGAATCCGTGCTAGTGTACTAAAACAAAACGTAAAATTAAAACGATTTATATCAAAAAAATATTTTAATTAAACTTATTTTAATTTATTTTATTATTTAGACAAAATTTTAAATTATTTTATTTATTATAAATGTTGAAAAATAAATCGTCTACACTAGAAAGGATTCCATTGTCGGAAACATAATTTACAAAGAATAATATAAAATTTGAAAGGTGTTTACAATTCTTTTGTTACGCATGCATTTAAAAACTAACTCTTAATTATTTTAAAAACAAAGTAATGAAAATTATAAAATGAGGGTTGCAGGGATATATATGAAGATAACATTTTTTAATTGCAAAATGACATAAAATAAATAATGATAAAGAATTGTAAATACATTTTCTATTAATCTAAATAACTATAATATTTCTTGATTTTATTATAACGACATTGATTGAGAAACTATTTAAATATTGTTTAAATATTAAACCAGTTTAAGGAGAAATTTAATTAGCGTTTTAGTGATACAGACAAAGAAATATATTATAACTATTATGATTAAAATAAATAGTATTATTAATTATATATATATATATATATATATATATATATATATATATATATATATATATATATATATATATATATATATATATATATATATATAAATATATATATATATAAATATATATATAATATATAAATATATATATATATATATATATATATATATATATATATATATATATATATATATATATATATATATATATATATATATATATATAAATTTATATGTATGTATATATATATATATATATATATATATATATATATATATATATATATATATATATATATATATATGTATATATATATATTTATATATATATATATATATATATATATATATATATATATATATATATATATATACATATAAATTTATATATATATATATATATATATATATATATATATATATATATATATCTATATATCTATGTATATATATATATATATATATATATATATATATATATATATATATATATATATATATATATATATATATATATATATATATAGACATATATATATATATATATATATATATATATATATATATATATATATATATATATATATATATATATATATATATATATATATAAATATATATATATATATATATATATAGACATATATATATATATATATATATATATATATATATATATATATATATATATATATATAGACATATATATATATATATATATATATATATATATATATATATATATATATATATATATATACTCGTATATATATATATATATATATATTATATATATTATATATAATTAAAAAGATATAGTAATTTAGATAATAACTGCTACTTTAAAATGCAAATTATTATAATAAATGTGTAAATCATATAAAACCTTTAACCTTTTAGAAAATTAAATTATTAATCTTTAAAAAAGAAACTAAACAATTTTAGTTTTTATTTATTTCATATTATACGTCAAAATGATTTGCTAACCATTTATAAAAAAAACTACATAAATATTTTGTTATTTTGATTTATTTATATTTTCAAATTACGCTTTTCAAAAATCAGAAAAAAGACATTTATAAAAATAGACAATTAGCCTAAAATAAAAAATAATAATATTTATAAAAGCACATGCTACTTTTTTTAAATTATTATGAATTATTTTTAAATTTATTTTTTTATTTAGATTTAATAAAATATAAATTTTAAGGGATTATATTTAAAGATTTATTTAAGATTCTTAAAATAGAAAATTGTTGATTTTGTTTTGTTGGCAAGCATGAATTTATTAAGATAAAAATGTATTGATATATAATTTTTGGTATATTTAAAAAAAATTAATTTTTTATTTTTTATTAGTTACTAAATTTTTATCTTTCTTTAATTAATTTGTAAGAATAGACTGATATAATTTTGTATTTATTATTTATTTATTTGTTACATATTTTTTAATTACCAAACCAAAAATTACTTTTTAAAATTTACTAATGTAATTTTAATTTATTCATATAGAGCACTTTAAAAATACACAAATTTATTATTTTTTTACCATGTGAATTACATTCATTAATGTCGTGCTCTAAAATATATACATTCCAAATTAATTTTGTGCAGAATTTTTTTTGTACTAACATCACACAAAAAAAATTTATGGAGATTCTTTCATAAATGATGAAAATCATTTAAGTTTTACATAAATGATAAGATTCGGGAATACAAATCGATTCGTTAAAAGAAATGATGAAGGGTATTTAGTTGAAAATAACTTTTTGTTTGTTTTAAGTTGTATATCTAATTGGTTTATTTCTCTCTTAAATAATATAGACATACAACAAAACAATTTATAATTAGCAATCTAATTTGAAATAATTAAAAGAGAACAAATGATAATAACAATTAAAAATTAGAAATTTTATTAATCTTAAATAAAAATAAATTAAATACTATAATTATATTCCGATTAATTGTGTCATAAAATAAATAAAGAGAATAAAATAAGATTTAAATAAAAATTTACCCAAATAAAAAAAAGATTAATCCCTCAGCTGAATGTAATATCTAAATGAAAATCTAAATAAATTAATAATTAAATAATAACATACAAAATGATATTCGTGGCGTAAAAAACACTATAAATAAAAAAGCTTTAAATAAATGCAAACCATAGTTTTATTTCGAATTTAGATCGATGCAATGAAAAACTTGTTATAATTTTACAAGTACACGAAATCTAATAATTAAAACCATTTATAATTATTTCTTAGTAAGAATATTATAATTTTATTTTATTTTGAATATCGATTTCGAAAAATATAATTTGCATCTTCCTAGTATTAGTAAGCTCCTCCTAGTATTACCAAAGAAGATATACAACTAGAAAGTGATTTTGTTCGGATTTTCTGAGTTTTTGTTTGTAACTTTCGAAGAACGAGATGGTCCTATAATCATACATTTCTCGCTGTAACATTCATTTTATAAACACAACTTCGGCTTGAAATCGCCAAACAAAGCAATAGAAAAATCGAACATATTTGAGAAGGGGAAAAATATTGCGAAGGCACCACAAGTAAAGCATTTTTTTTTTGTAACGCTTTATCCTTCAAAGGTTGTATTTCAATTGAATTTATTCGAAATCGAAATGCATTTACGTATTATTTTTCAGCTTGAATTTGTTTCTGTACGTAGCTACACATTTTTAATCAAAATAGCACATGGAACCAACCTTTTTTTTTGTTTTGGAATACATATTATATACATACGGAAATAATTTATTTGAAAATGTTTGTTCATTTCTATGTATGTATTTAGGAAAAATTTTAGGAAATATAAATTGACAACCATACTCACGTAGTGAAGGAACTTAATGAATGAAAAATATTAAGAAATATAAAACAAAATATCTTCCGTTGTATTACTTGTGAAGTAAATTTCGAATAAAAATTTACGAAATGGACAAGTATTTGTTCTACAAAATTGAACATATACATATAAATGATTATTTTTATTTGCGAACGTTTTATTGTTCATTTGGACTATTTTACTTCTGCATTCAAAAATTTGTAATGTAAATAAAATTTCCAATTGCGTGAAAGCGGAATATGTACGAGTTCACGTTTTATACCTAGCTTAAGCCAATAAAAACGCAAATAACTGCATCATTTTCATTTATGTATAAGCTAAATATTTTGAATCTAACTTATTAACGGAGTTGATGACATGCTGTATAGAAGGATTAGTTAAGATTCTCTTTTTCTAATTTTGTGCGTTTTAATTAAAATTTTTAAATTGCTATTTGATGTTTGGTTTATGTGTAAAAGTAATAAATATTAATTAAATCTAAAATTACTTAAACGTAATAATTTTTATTTTGTGCCTTAGTGTAGATTCATTGGTTTTGACTCGTTCTATGTACCTATATTGAATGATTCGATAGAAAGATGTCTCGACATATAAAAAACGTTGTTCAAAAATTGGGAAAACATTTTTTGATAACATTGGGCGCTTCAGGGGACCCAACAGTTGTAAACGTGTTGAGTTAATCAAAGCCACCGTTATGAAAATGTTTAGTACTGTGTAATTTTGAAATCAAATTGGCGGTGATTTTGCTAATCATGATTAGTTGGCGGTCTTGAACGGGCCCATTGTATACAAGTAGGAAATACTACTTTAACACTCGAAGTGAAAACGGTAGCATTAAATATTCATTTTCATGAAATTTCTAGACCATTAAATGGGCAATTGAATAAGGCATCTTTCATTTTAGAACTTCTAATTTTTGACCTATCCAAGAATTATCTCGAACAAATTATGCCAACCAACATCAATCTTATTGATTTTAGAAAAGCTTTCTAAGATCAATAAGATTGTTCTTTCTAAACCTTTTCAAATCTTATTGTAATCCGAGTTTTTAAGAAATTTCGAATATCATAGATTTATATTTCATGATTTTTAAGGATTTAACGTCACCCTATTCTGATTTTCCCCGGGAAAAGGTAAATTGGTAATTAGTGACGTGTTTCTAGTAGTTGGGAGTTTGTTATTCCCCAAAGTGTATTCTGGCGTTTGGGATTATTTCTTTTATTGGGAAAAATTAATTCTATTTTATAGCACTTTTGACGTAAATTTTCCCCCATTATTTTTTAGGGAATTGTAATTCGTACATTTTTGAATTTTTAAACATTCTTTTTTCTAATAAATATATATTTAAAAATAAATTAAACTTGGCTAGAATAGCGCCACAGTTTATATAATTAGATTACAAGATTTTACTATCATGAATCTAGAGAACACTGCCAGATCTGGTGGTAATTTGATATTACGATATCATAAACGCGTACAGTTTATCCATGATAGCAGTCTTGGTAGCGATGTATAACCCAATTGTAGAGTAAACGTAACTCAATATTAAAAATATTTTAAAAAATGAAACGTACTTCAGGATTATGGGGCTCAGGTGCGGGCCCTGCTTGCTTTCGCATATCGAAAGTATTAAGAGGAAAGGATTATTTAATGGCATATACAACTTGAACGCTACACAACAAAGTCATTGTCTAACTATGCAGTTTGCTAATAAATTATTTGTACGATTTGTAGGCAGGTGCGTTTGATAGCGCTTCTTTTGTCACGATCTTAAATGCTTGCCGCAAATTTGGTATTGGCAACGCCATTGTGAAATAATTTGAATATATACGCTTTAATCGCGAATTATCGAGAGTCAGCTGGATGATTCCTCTGTTGTAGTCAATGTTGCCAAAGGTTGCCCACAGGTCGAGATACTATTATTATTACTGTGGCTTTTGGTTATTGAATTTTACTCTTTAAGCTTCGGAGTTCCTGTTATATCACTCATGGTTATGCTAACGATCTTGTTATAATAGTGAACCCATCAAAAAATGATCTAGTGGTTTGTTATAATCGTCGAAATTTAGATAGTCTTACTGTTCCCACACTTTTTAAGAGCATAATTATAATATCTGACTTTGTTAAACATTTAGGAATTATCTTGCGATTCCAAATTATCATGAAATCTTAAATCGTATGTAAACTTGAAAACGTACCCGCTATATTTTGGCAATGTCGAAGAGCTTTTGGCAAATCGTGAGACCTAAACTCCAAAATGTTCTGCTTTACCTAAAGTAAACTGACGGGGAAAATTTTTGCAGTTGATATCGAATGGCCAACTTAAAACTGTCTGAAGAAATATTTTAATGGGGATCAGATGAACGTAATAGGGGGGATCAAGTCGAATAATTTTATTGTCGGCTCCATAACCTGTTACGGCACTAATATTCCACCGTTGTGCTGGTCATGTTTTAGGCAACGTGTCGAGTATTAGTGGTCCGATAGAACTCTTTATGGAAAAATAATACTAAAAATATTTCATCAATGAATAAAATCCAAAAGGTAAAATTCAAAAAGGACAAAATCCAAATGTAAAAAATCCAAATATACTCGTAATATAGAGTGCTGGGAAAAAAAATTGGGCAAACATATTTTATTGTAAATTGGAGTCTTTTTTTGCTAAAATTACAAAACTTTTGAAAGCAATTGGATTATTTTTTCATTTTAAATACATGTATGACGTAATTTTTTGAAAAAAATAATTTACCTGCAATTTAGGGGAAAAACCCCGATTAATGCCAAAATATTCAAAATACGTTGATTGGAGTTAAAGTAATAGAATAATTTAAGCACCTATTTTTTAATTTTAGTTTTGTTTTTTATTGATTTATAGAAGTTCTATCTTTAATATTAATATTTTGTTGGACCGCGTTTTGTTATTATTACACCGGTACAACCCCGCAACTGATGTGCAAAAAAATTGGTCAAGCAATTATTTTATTTTACGCCTACCGTTCTTGGCCGTCATTAGGGTGCAGATGTTTTATTGCCTGTAATTATTTTTTTGAGTATTAATAGTCCATATTTAGTAAGATTAAGTTATTCTGCAAGTGACCCTAGTCAAATAAAGAATAAAGTGCAATTTTAGTTTAAAAAAATGGGAAAAGTTAGTGAGCAGCGTAAAAGCAATATGTTGATTTTGGCGCAAGAAAATTTAACCACGCGTGAAATAGCAGAAAGATTAAACAATCCTAAAAGTACTGTCGCGTGGAATATTAATAAAATGCGAGAGATGGGCAGTACACAAAGAAAGAAAGGCTCTAGAAGGAACAGAAACACAACGCCAGTGGAAGATCGTTTCATAACGTTACAATGTCGTTGGAACCGTTTTAAAACTTCATCGGACATAAGACGAGATGTTGAGCGAGCAACGAGAAAATAAATTTCAGCCAGCTTAGTGAGAAAAAGCCTTGTTAAAGCTGGTTTAAGAGCACTTAAACCAGTCCAGAAGCCTGAGTTCACATTACTAGTGAAAAAAAACGTTTGCTATGGGCCCAGGAGCATGTTTCTTGTACTCCAGAGATGTGGAATGATGTGATTTTCTCCGATGAATCAAAATTCAAGCTGCATGTTGGAGATGGAAGAATTCTCGTAAGAAGAAAACCGGGCCAGAGGTTTAGCAACGAATGTCTTTTAAGACTTCCACCGAAAATTGAAGGAATTATGGTCTGGGGATGCTTTTCTGGAAATGAAACCGGTCGATTGGGCTTCCTTAGTTCCAGCATTACAGTAGCTATTTATCTGCAGGTCCTACACAACGAATTTGAGCCTTCTATGTTAAAGCTTTTTGGCGAGACTTGCAAATTTATTTTTCAACAGGACAACGCTCCGTGCCATACCGCCAAAGTTAAGGGTTATTAATTTTGAATTGTAGATAGAAAAATGGCCTTTTAGATAGACATAAATAATTTGTTAAAAACTTGTTTTTTTTATCTCTTCATTTAAAGATAAAAAAGTACTTCGAAGAACGAAGTATCGATGTGTTGAACTGACCGCTGTATAGTCCAGACTTAAATCCAATTGAAAATATACCTGGTAGGAATATGCAATCAGAAGTGCCAATTTCATTGGTTTCTAGAACACTTTTTGTCAGAAAATTGTTCATTCAACGGTCGTTGTTGTTCAATGGAATTGGGCCAATTCTGGATAAGCACAAATTCAGCCACTATATTTTTCGGATGGCAATTAACATACCTGGTAGGAATATGCAATCAGAAGTGCCAACTTCATTGGTTTCTAGAACATTTTTTGTCAGAAAATTGTTCATTCAACGGTCGTTGTTGTTCAATGGAATTGGGCCAATTCTGGATTAGCACAAATTCAGCCACTATATTTTTCGGATGGGAATGAACATATCTGATCGGAATATGCAATCAGAAGTGCCAACTTCATTGGTTTCTAGAACACTTTTTGTTAGAAAATTGTTCATTCAACGGTCGTTGTTGTTCAATGGAATTGGGCCAATTCTAGATTAGCAAAAATTCAGCCACTATATTTTTCGGATGGCAATTAACATACCTGGTAGGAATATGCAATCAGAAGTGCCAACTTCAGCGGTTTCTAGAACACTTTTTGTCATAAAATTGTTCATTCAACGGTCGTTGTTGTTCAATGGAATTGGGCCAATTCTGGATTACCACAAATTCAGCCACTATATTTTTCGGATGGCAATCAACATATCTGATTGGAATATGCAATCAGAAGTGCCAACTTCATCGGTTTCTAGAACACTTTTTGTCAGAAAATTGTTCATTCAACGGTCGTTGTTGTTCAATGAAATTGGGTCAATTCTGGATTAGCACAAATTCAGCCACTATATTTTTCGGATGGCAATGAATATATCTGATCGGAATATGCATTCAGAAGTGGCAACTTCATTGGTTTCTAGAACACTTTTTGTCAGAAAATTGTTTATTCAACGGTCGTTGTTGTTCAATGGAATTGGGCCAATTCTGGATTACCACAAATTCAGCCACTATATTTTTTAGATGGCAATCAACATATCTGATCGGAATATGCAGTCAGAAGTGCCAACTTCATTGGTTTCTAGAACACTTTTTGTCAGAAAATTGTTCATTCAACGGTCGTTGTTGTTCAATGGAATTGGGCCAATTCTGGATTAGCACAAATTCAGCCACTATATTTTTCGGATGGCAATGAACATATCTGATCGGAATATGCAATCAGAAGTGCCAACTTCATCGGTTTCTAGAAAACTTTTTGGCAGAAAATTGTTCATTCAACGGTCGTTGTTGTTCAATGGAATTGGGCCAATTCTGGATTAGCACAAATTCAGCCACTATATTTTTCGGATGGCAATCAACATATCTGATTGGAATATGCTATCAGAAGTGCCAACTTCATTGGTTTCTAGAACAGTTTTTGTCAGAAAATTCTTCATTCAACGGTCGTTGTTGTTCAATGGAATTGGACCAATTCTGGATTAGCACAAATTCAGCCATTATATTTTTCGGATGGAAATGAACATACCTGGTAGGAATATGTAATCAGAAGTGCCAACTTCATTGGTTTCTAGAACACTTTTTATCAGAAAAATGTTCATTCAACGGTCGTTGTTGTTCAATGGAATTGGGCCAATTCTGGATTAGCACAAATTCAGCCACTATATTTTTGGGATGGCAATGAACATATCTGACAGGAATATACTATCTGAATTGCTTATGCCTTGGATTTTAGAACATTTTATTTCTATTGTGTTATTTGTAGTTCAACACAAATATTATTGAACGATATATCTCCGTTTTTTTAATGTAGTATCTTTCAGGGGCTGGTTTGGTTTTCCTCAATTTATGAATGAAATTTTATGAAAATTATATTTTTATGATAAGCACAAATTTCACCAGTTTAGCGGCCTTTAGAAAGTTTTAAAATTAGGCTTAAATTATTTCTGGTTTTTTTCTGGAAATCGGGTTTTATTTTTTCCGTCTTTTAGGCGAAATTTGAAATTTTCTTTCCCCGTTTTTTCGGCTCCTGGACTAGCACTAATTTTTTCCCGTGAGCACTAATTAGCACAAATTGGGCTTAATCGGTATGCAAAGTTTCATTTCGAAATTCGAAAGTTTCCCTACTGCAGTTACCCACGTGTATCCGTGGGATCCGTGGGAGCTTAATATTATTGCGCAAAGTTTCCAAATCAGTTAATAAATTCCTAATCATTACTCGAATTTTTTGAAAATTTCTTAAGAAATTCAAATAAAACATGATTTGACGTTATATATATATATATATATATATATATATATATATATATATATATATATATATATATATATATATATATATATATATATATATATATATATATATGCAGCTATATTTCAGGATAAAACAATCCTGATTGTTTGATCGTCTGTCCAATTTGATTTAATTCTAGTTCGTTGAAAGGATTTATGTTTAATTTAACATGATCAGCTAATTTATTGTACGTCTGTGCGATTGCATGATATTCAATAGCTTCCTTTGATTTTAAATCGGGAAACAAAACCTTGGGTGTCGAAACAGCATGCGACGATGTTTCATTTTCGAATATGGGAGCAGTAGGCTTAAAACGTATTTCATTTAATTTTTGCCTTTTTCCGGAAGCGAAAGTTACATCTGGAACAGGTACATTTGTCACAGAATTAATGCAAATCTGACTTACAACCTCCCCACTTTTAGTAACCGGTGCAACTACTTCATCAGCATATTTTGGATCATTCTTTTTCTGTAAATAAATCGTTGTTGATTCTACTTCATTGAATAAACACAAAGAACATTCTTATCGTAAAATTGGGTTAGTATTTTTTAAAGTTTAGAAGTTCTGGTTTAAAAAAAGTAATATAATGTCAAGAACGTAACCGAATTAATAAAATTCGATATTAAAAATAATAAACAATAAAATTTGTGATTCTCAGTATAATTCGGAACAGCTGATTTTGATGTTAGAAGCGCAAATTGTTAAGATCAATAGGTTTAAACTTAATTTTAATTTAATATTTACGGAAAAACGGTAACAAATCAACTATATTATAAGTTACACAAATATTTAGTTTATAATTATTAAAAAATACATTTTATTTTAATAAAATTACCTTCAGTTTAGGTTTCTCCATTGTAGCCATTTTGGTTTATTATTTATGTAACATAAATTTTTTGATTGTTTTAGGTAATAGAGGAACTTGTCAAAATTTTCTACTTTTTAGGTATTTGTCCAAATTAAAAAAACTAAATAAAACAAAACTATTCCCGCTATTTCAAAAATAATATTTATTTTTTTTAATAATTTATAGAATGTAAAATACATCATCCATTATTAAAAATTACGACTTTTCTCTTTATTTAAATTATTTTTAGGTTATGTTTGTATCACAACAAAATTCCCCTACATGTTCTACTATAAAAAAAATTGTCTCAGTCACTTTCATGTAGTTATTTTATTCTTGTCTCTTTTTAATTTTGCACAAAATCTTGTGATTTTGCATGGAATAGCGCTATTATACATAATGAAATGAAAACCCACACGCTCGTATTATGTACAAATACACTCCTATATATATACATATACTACTTAAAATAATATGTGTACACGATTGAGATTCGTTTTCGTTTAGCTATATAAAAATTAAATACGTGATCATGAAAAGGATTGACTGTGCGTTCATACTAGCGGAAATAAAAATTTACGCACTCGTTTCCGCATTCTAAACCAATCAAATTTCGCGAAATGATGAAATGCTTTATGTCCCACCTACTAGTTCTACACTCGAGTTGAAATATTTTTAACTTTGTTGTTGTTTAAATATATACATTAAGTACGATTCTGCAGAAATTTTACATGAAATGTAAATGAAAAATTTTAAGATAAAATTGTTTGAGGATGATAGGCAATACGAAAAATTCAAAAACTTATCATTAAGAAATAATTTATATTTTTGTTGCCGTTGTTTTTAAAGGTCGCAGTGTTAAACAAGTGCAATGTGCATACGTTTGTGAAGTTGGCCCAAAATACTGGCCCAAAAAATTATAATTTTTATCGCTGGCAATACCGCCATCTTTTTTGAAAACTATCATGACAGAAAACTATAAAAACATGGAACTTCACATAAATTCGAAGATTAAAAATAAATTTGAATAATATTATTTCTAATAATTTTTTAATTAACGATTTTTCATCTTTACTAAAAATATTTGTTCGTTAATACTTGATTATTAACGTTTAGTTTTACGGTATGCTGCGACAAACTAACTAAAAATACTGAAGGTTAAATCTAGAAATTTTAAGATTTTGAAAATGATATTTAACATGATCAAATGATATGAGTGTTTCAACCATAATATTTAGTGGAAGTTGAGATTTTCGGTGTTGGTCATCGGTCTCACTATGATTTTTGGACAGATCTGGTTCTAGCCTTTATGAGTAAGAAATTTCAGGCGGGTGGTGATGGAGCTCTCATACAGAGAATGGCCTATATTCAGCCGCTTTACGAACAACCATTATAGTTAGTGGAAGTTCAGATTTTCGGTGTTGGTCATCGGCCTCACTATGATTTTTGGACAGATCTGGTTCTAGCCTTTATGAGTAAGAAATTTCAGGAGGTTGTGATGGGGTTCTCATACCGAGAATGGCCTATATTCAGCCGCTTTACGAACAACCATTATAGTTAGTGGAAGTTGAGATTTTCGGTGTTGGTTATAATACTGACGGCGAAGAAGTTAAAAGACCACCCCATACATTGTTGTATTAATTTGCAACAGTCCTAACAATTCAATTTTCTAAATAAATATCGGACTATAAATCTCCCTATGTATTCAATAACATTAATTGAAAATTCACATAATTGGGTATCCAAAAAAATCTTTGCCATACATATTAGGCCAATTTAAATATCATCTGATGAGGCTTCAACCATTGCTTTTTCGATTCTCCATAATTTGGAAAACTAAAAATAAATGTTTACATTATAATTTCTGTAAAAAATTGGACTTACAGTACATATTCCAAAATAAAAATAAATTATGAAAAGCAAAGCACTTAGCACATGAAATAAAATAAGAAAACTGCGGCACTGGTAATAACATATGTTTACAAAACGATAAAAACCCACGCCAACAACTAAAATTGTTTTCTTATTTTTTTCTGATTTATACATATTTATACATATTACATTTTATTTTTATAAACACTTACTGATGGTATGAAATTCCTTCTTGTAGTTTTTTAGGCGTATTTTTGCAGTTTTTTATAAGACACTTCATTTTATTAAAGGTTTATAATTTTTATCACTAAAATGATACACTACACATAATCCACTAACTATTTTAATAATATTTTAATGGTTTTTTAATTATTTTAATTAATATTTTCAAGAATTTTTAAGAGCACAAAATTTAACACGTCACTTTAAACAAAAAGAAAAACTGGTTTGAGGGGTTTTTGCTTTGAGATATGGGACCGCCATATGCATTTTTTACATAACCATCCTACTCTGGCTTGTGACACATGAAATAGCAAATTTTATATGGGAAAATTTTTTACATTCACACTCTATAGTTTATGGTTATGAAACAAACTTCATAAAATTGTTTTTTATTTCACGATTCGAGCAAAATCTACTTAAATATACATACGACATAAACAAAAACTAACAAAGATGTATTGGTGTATAGTAACTAAGTAAAAATTCATTTTGATACTCCAAATAATATATCTTTTTAAATATTTGTTGGACATCTACCGCTAAACTTGTTGTACGAGATTTGGTGTCTTCAACGTCATCCTTAGCACCACCATTTATTGAAATTAATATGATCAATTTTTGTTTGAAGATTAAGATTTACATTTTTAGGCATTACAAGACTCTATTTTCTGGTTAATATCAGTATATCCTCAATAAGATTCAGACAATCAAGATGACTTGTACTTTCTTTTTGATATATGTTGTTTGTGTTAAACCCAAGTTTATCTTTCCACATACTCTAAACGAAAATAGTTCACTATACGACACAGTTCATTTTTATTAATTAATAGTTAAATAGAATTAAGTCATTCAAATTTTCACCAAAATAATTGCTTTATTTAAAATATTAATTGAAATTTCACTTAAACAAATCAGTTCTTACTCCTAGGTGGCCATCTTGTAGAAGAACGATTTAAAGACGACCGATGATATTTTAAAGAAGCACAAGAAGTTCAGAGAGATGTATTTAACCAACTTAAAAAATTTAAATCTTCATAAAACACAAATCAAAGGATATTGTTTTATTCCTACTACATTTTAACTTCAGCTGAGGCAGTACTAAACGCAAATGAAAATCGTAGCATTGATGTAAACGCGACATATTTTTTCCTAGTTGTCCATGGCGTTCGCATTTATTTAGATGCTGAATCATATTTAAAAAATATATTGTATTTTCTGCTAAAAATTAATTGTAATTCACCGATATAGTAGTTTCCATTCGGTATCTACATACAAAAGAAACCAGAGTACAACTATACTATTATTATGAGACCCTATAGTAAGACACGATTAAATAAAAATAAGTTCATTTTACAACTTGGTATTTTTAATATTTAAGTACATTTTAATTTACATTTAATATTATAATTAAGTTCAATTTTTTGTAACCTGCTTTGGTACACTGTTCAAAGTTTGGTTTCCACCACCCAAGAACGTTGGTTCCTCGTTGTGTTTTCTAGCACTTCGAAAAATGAATGCATTTGGTATCGAGTGTGGCACATCTTGCAAATCTGGTGGTGAATCATATTGAGCGCCACAAGAAAATGGCTTTTCTTTCAATGCCGAATCATTCAAACATTTTTCATGTTTAACCTTGTGGGTCTGTTTCATATTCATTTAAAAATTAAATTATGTATGACAAAAATGACACAAAATAATTTTTTATTCAGTTTTAGGTAAACGGCTGAACTAAACTAGAATAACGTAAAATGCCAATAATAAAGTACAACAGATAAACGTACGTTATATCAATTTTATTTATATTTTTATTGTGAAATGAAACAAAATAAAAACATTTAAACAAACAATCGAAACTAATTAGCTCACTGCACACACAGAGTGATTATTATTAATCCGATAAGAACTATTCTGATTACGTTTACATTAGTTACTTAGTATTATCATACACATGGGTACTAGGTATTACTGATGAGCTACAAGGATAAACTATGAAATTATAATTTTATTTATTTTTTGAAATGTTTATCTCTTATAACATAAGTTTAAGCAGAATCTCCAAGTATACGCCAGAGCGAACCATTGCATAGGAACTATTTTTATTTACACAAAACTTTAGATAGTCAAATATGACAAAATTGATACTGATACAAATCCCTAAGTCTAAATAGTAGTTAAAGTAAGCATTGCTTCTATAGTGTAAAACATATAATGAAAACCCAATAGCGGCAAGGTGCATCGGGTCTGGCATAGAGCTCGATTTGGCTACTACGTAAAGTAAGACGTGGAAAGTGTACGGAGAAATTTAATTAATTAGGAGAATTTTCATCCCATACATTATGGGTTAAGGATTAATCTTAACAGCAAGTCTGTTTAAATTAATTAGCTTTTTTTATTAAGGTGTAAATTTTTTCTGAACACTGACATTCTGAGAAAAAATAAATATTTTTTGAGATAAATTCCACTTTCAACCTAAAATCCTAAAAACAAATTAAAAAACACTTAAGAAAAACGATAATATTTAATTGAGTATCTAGAGCACAAAATAGTGTTTTATTGCCCGAGCGTTGTTTTACAGATTTACTGTACGCTATATCGCGACATTTTCGTGTCTTGCAAATATTTAAAAATTTTTAAAAAAAATTCGTTCCTATATATAAAAGTTCTATCGTTTTTTGTAAATATTAGGTGTGCAAGTATAAACTCTGCTTTTCTGGTTAAATTCAACTTTTTTGAAAATAATATATAATTGTTACAAAGATTAATTATCGAAATATTCACCATTACTATCTATGGTCTTTTGCCATTTATCAGATAGATGATGAATGCCTTCGGGATAGAAACTTTTTGGTTTCGAAGCAAAATAGTTATCGAGTCATTTTTGCACATCTTCAACTTCCGTGAACCGCTGGTCTTTCAAGAATTCTTTATGTTACTACATACGTATAAAAGAAAGTAAAACGGAAAAATTTCTATGTAAGTTGCCAATTTCGGTGGACGAATAGGGCCGAATTTTTGTTAACAAATAGTTTATTCTCAAATATCATCGCTTTCGGTTAAATTTTGGAAAACTGATCTGAGGTAGTATTGTTGTAAATTTAATTTAGAATCTTTTAGTGCATACACGTTTTTCTCGTAAATGATACACTTTTCAAAATATTTGCAAAAAATCAGAACGCTACTATGGAAACTGTCACTTCCGGTGGATCGATTTTGGCCAAAAATCATTGGGATCTCCATTTATGGAAAAAAGCTTAAATATGAAATTTCGCTCCGAACAGTAATTCCGGCTGGGCGTTGGCAGAGAACCAACAATATTTAGTCTACCCGACACCACACACGCACAGAGGAACAGAGATTTTTTGAAAACTACTTGTTTAGACCTCGGCGATATAGCGAATGGTAAATCTGTAAAAAACTCGAGGTCAACATTTCTCATGATTAGTATACTTTACTTTAATACGCAGAAAAGCATTAGGTACTAGAGATATGCAAACGAAAACCTTAATTTGTTCTGACATAAGTAAAATTTAACAAAATTCTTTTAATTTTTGGGTCATCTTACTAGTATAACTTACTTATATTGGACCTGTTTTTATTTTATATTTACATAATCGGAGAGGCCAACCTAACACCTTCTGTATTAATTTTAAGAGAAAAATTATCTTGTTCGATCAGTATTTCCCCTTTCTCTCTCTTTCTCTCTCAGTCCTTGAAAAGGTTTGGCCGCCTGCACTGTAGTTCTAAATCCGTTTTTAGAACATAGCGCTTGCTCTCAAGATTCGACATCCTATATTATACGAAAGTCTTGCTCGACGTTCAACCCAGCGCAATCAATCCTTACGAAACCGATATTTGTTTTACGTAACTTTAATTAGAACAAAGATAGTACGAATGATTTTCAGTCATTAGGGGTCAGGGTACTGCTCTCGCTTTCGAAAGCCAGCACAGATCTTATCGTCGTATGAATGGTTTATAAATTGCGAGTTTGAACGATTGTGATGGCCTTTAGATCGCAATGACCAAATGGCACAATGGTTAAAGCTTTGGCGTTTGGATCGGGAGGTATAAGGTTCGAATCCCGATAGGGGCAGGATACAAGAGGAAATTTTCATCAACAGATTACGATCTGTGATTAAAAGGAACACTTTTAATTGTGCATTTCCCTGACGAACACCAGATGTTATTTCAAAGAAGTTTGATACCGTTCTGTCAATGACGATTCTACATGCGCATACGTTTGTAATTTACACAGAGAAGCGAGTTTCTCTGATATTCCTATGATCTCGACTCGAAAGTTCGTTTCGGAATCACATAGCTGGAGGTTGATAATATTATATGCCTGCCAGACGTTTATATATAGTTGATGTATGGTTATATTGTACTCCCAACATGCTTCCAAAATTATCCTCAATTTACACACATTTATACTTAGTTTCTAAAACAAAAAATTTAGTTAGTTATTGTTTATTTCATATGTGTGGAGTTAGCAGGACTTATATTTAAGTAGATTTTGTATGTGTACATAATCGAGTATTCCTTCTCATATTAGATACAGTGCTGAGAAAAAAATTGGGCAAACATATTTTATTGCAAATTGGAGTATTTTTTGCTAAAATTACAAAACTTTTGAAAGCAATTGGCTTATTGTTTCATTTTAAATACATGTATGACGTAATTTTTTGAAAAAAAAATTTACCTGCAATTTAGGGGAAAACCCCCGAAAAATGCCAAAATATTCAAAATACGTTGATTGGAGTTAAAGTAATGGAATAAATTAAGCACCTATTTTTTAATTTTTGTTTTGTTTTTTATTGATTTATAGAAGTTCTATCTTTAATATTAATATTTTGTTGAACCGCCAACAAAAACTTCCCATAATTCTTCAACTCTGCGCCAGAAAAATCAACCATTATTGACTGATATGCTGAATTTAAACGTTGGCGTACAACCACCGATTACCCCATGCTCTGAACCCCCAAATGAGGCTATGACGCCAGAAAATAAAAAAAATCCACGAAATTGTTTTGAAAGACCGTAAAGTGAATTTGCGTTAGATAGCTGGCATTGTAAAGATATCAATGGAACGTGTTGACAAAGATAAATTATTCTATAAAAAGGACATCGAAATGTTGGAGAGGCGTTGGACTGATTGTATCGCTCTAGAAGGAAATTATGTTGATGAATTTTCCCAAAAAAATGTGTTTTCCTTGTTAGATCGGGAACTTTTATCTTTTTATCTTTATTTCAGGCGATGTGTTATTCAAATAGGCTTTTATCGATTGAATTGAAAGCATCTAAAAATGTGTTTAGTTTGTCTTCGGGAATGACAGTTATAATATCGTATTCATATTTATAATAAAATAATGGTTGGAAGTTTAAAGAATTTAGTACCAAATTTTCCAATGACTAAATTTGAAATTATGGGGCTTATTGGGGAACCCATAGGTAAACCAAAAATTTGCCTAAAAACTTTATTTAACAATATCTCTCAATTATATTTCTCCAATTACTGCTTATAATATTTTTTACCAGTTTGTTATCCACATTTGTGAATAATGACACAACGTCAAGAGAAATTTGATTGTGCTTATATTGGCAATACTTATAATTTATTTGTCTAATCATTGTTGTTTTTTGTCTTATTTACACATTAAGTTTAAATTTATTTGTATAGGGTTTTCCAATAAGAGTGATATGATTGGCAATAATTCAATTGTTGCACTTGCTGTGTGGCACGTAGCCCCGTCTTGTTGGAACCAAATGTTGTCAAGATCTACTTCTTCCAATTTCGGCTATAAAAAGTTGGTTATCATCGATCTACCGATCTCCATTGACAGTAACGGTGTTACCAGCTTCAATTCGAAAAAAATAAGGACCGATGATTCCACCAGACCAGAAACCACACCAAACTGTCAATTTAGGTGAATATAATGGTTTTTCATGAATAATTTGTGGATTTTCTTCGCACCAGAATCGACAGTTTTGTTTATTTACCGCACCACTCAGATGAACGTGAGCCTCACGATGATTTTCTTAAAAAATCGTTATCGTTTGCAAGTTGTTCCAAGGCAAAACCAGCAAATTCACGACGTTGAATGAAATTGTATGATGAAATTGTAAACATTACTGGATACAATGAAATAGAAAATGACAGATCATGACATATTACAAATGGCCGAAACGTCACTTAAAAATCATATCGTTTTTTAGATTTTGCTATATCGGTTGTTTGTTTTTATAAAAATATTTTTTTTCGTTTTGTGTTGCTTTTGAAAATGACACCAAAAGGGGTGTCGAAAGCTAAAGCAAAAATAAATTATTTTTGTAATGTTGAGTAAAATACCAATAAAAAATTAAAATATTTTAAAAAATAACTCAATAATAGTATTAATTAATAACAATTATAATTGTTAAAAAATTAAAGTGTTAGCAGAAACTCATGACTTACTGATACGTAACAAAAAATAATATCATATGCAGTAAAATTATGTTTCTTATTAAAAAATTCAGTTTACACCATTTCGGATTTTGGACAACAAAAATTTAACGTTAAAATTTTGATTCACACAGAACCAACTAGAATGTACCATATTTAAACTTAAATAAATCGCAAATTTACTTATGTTGTTGCATGTGCATTGTTAGCAAACGCTAGACGGTGTATATAAAATATTATAAAAACAAACGAATCAATAATAAAACAGAAATTTTCTTGGAAGAGTAACATTTATTTCTCTTTCAAATTCTTTAGTGTTAATTTTATTTGCATTTTTCAGGTTCATTTAATTCTGATAAATAGTGTAAACGGTTCAATAATTTTGCCGAACTGCATTAAAAACATTATTTTTTCGGATTTCAATTAGTTGTAGTGTTTAAGTCAATATTTAGACTTGTGTTGTTACAGTGTATAGTTTATTTTATTTTAAACAATTTAAAAAAATTTATTAAATAAATTGATGATAATATTTCGTAAGTAATAATACAATTCAGTAATTCATTTAAATAATTTCGAACATTATTTAGAATTGGGGTACACGGGTTTGATAGACCACCATTTTATATTTCTAAAGTAAAATAATATTGCCGTCACTGTTGTATCCGCTGTAGGAATTCTGATGGTGCATTAGACTTATAAGTTAAATGTATCAACATGAGAAGTGTTGATACATTTAACTTATAAGTCTAGCGCACCATCAGAATTCCTCAAACTATTTAAATTTTAATCGTGAAATTCATTGGCGTTCAAACCAACAGTTTTTTTAAATCACATTGTTTTTCTTGGATTGTGTTGCGGTTTGTATTTAGTTTATTAGTAGTTATTTATAATTGTTAATGTGAATTCACGATTGAAATCTAAAATTACAATACCTGTACAATCAACCATTACTCTAGCTAGACATTTATTCCTAATTCTAATTCGCAAGTTTTGTCCTATAGATGGGTAGAAAGCCGAAACCGCTCACTATATCACGCACTTGCAAAACAGAATGTAACAAAACAGTACATGGTACGGAACAGAGCCGATTAAAACAGGTCATGACAAAATAGTACATTCTACCATAATGGATTATTGGTTTATTATTAAGTAGAGATTTGCCCTTAGTAAACTAATTATAATAATCAATTTTGATTGATTTTTAAAATTTAGAAAGTAGAAAATATTTAAAAATTTCAATATAAACATCATCCTTTAGTGTACTAAGTACTTTTTTAATCGGTCCTGTTCCATAACATGTACTTTATGTACTATGTAATGCTGTGTGATACTGTTTTTACAGTTTTAGTATTTATGGTACTGTTCCGTACCATATACTTAAGTGTACTGTTTGTGATATCCGAATTTGCGAGCACATCCTGTTGTGAAATGTGCCGTCCCGAATGGGACCTATAGAAAACCGACCCTGCTTACTGCTCCGTGCAATGAAATTGTTTTAAAATATTATTTTTCGAAAGACTTTTATTTAGAATTTTTGGTGTAGGTATATGACCTGGTCACAAATTCGCATTCAACACGTTAAAAAGTTTCATTTTATACAAATCCATTTTAAATTAAAATGTTAATGTGCGAGTATTACTCATATTTTTCTTGTTTCGTGTTTAGTAAAAAAGACATATGTATATGATAATGCATATAAAAATATCCAAGGTATAAAATATGTTAACCCTTTATTCTGTTTTTTTGTGATCTCGTTTAGTCAGAAAGATCTTGTTCCACCCGCTGTGCTTTCGAAAATATTTCTTAAACTTATTCATATTGAGTAAGAAATTCAGCTTAAATATTGTTTTATATACACGTATTAAGAAAGAATAAATAAAATTCTACATTGATTCAGTATTATAATGAAGCGAAGCTTGGATAAAATGTGAATATGTAAATAGAAGAGAAGAATTTTCTTATAATAAACAAATAAATTACAGTTATATTATTTAATGAGCTTGGAATGGAAGAAATAGCTTTGGGTACTATACCATGGCCACCGGTCATTCATACATTTCCCTACTTTTCCCTACGTAATACTTAGGAAATCCCTAAAATTTTCCCTACATCACTTGATAATAATCAATTTATGTTTTCCCCCAAAACACTAATAAATAATGTAAAAATGATTGCAAAATTGTTCAATAATCTAAAATGTTTTCATTTAATACCGCCAACTCACAGGCAAATAAAAAAGTCCGTTTTCTATGTATGCAACCCTATGAAACGTAAACACGAAAAAAAAATTTATACAAATGCTAGGAAAATATTTTTTTGAAAAGGATTTTTTTTTGACTATTTATTTTATCTCGTACATGAGACAAAAAATTAAATTTTCTTTTTCCTTAGTATCAATTTTTTAATTTTATTTATTTAGCTATGATTTTCATAAATTTTTTCATTCTTACGGTAATTTTCAAACTTTGTTTTACCATTTTCCGCTACAACGTCTTTAAATTGATGACGTTGTACAGTATATACAACAAAGTTTGTGTATCGTGTGAAGTGTTTCACACTTTATTTCACACATATACGTATACGAATCATATTGGAATACACACAGTCCAATTGGATTCTAATTGATTTATTAAAGTTTAGTGCATGTGTACGCTGTTATGAAATGAATTATTTTTTCAAGAAAAATGCCATTAAAATTAACTAGGGATTTTTAAGTGAAATTATAAATTTAGAATTTGGTAGTGTTCGATAATGTAATTATTTTAATTTAACATAATATGAATATATTTTTTATATGTGTGTTGATTAAATAAAAATTCTTATTAATCCAAATTTTACTCACGGTCCGATTGATGCTTGTCAATTTTTTTTGTTTACATTTTGTTATACGCAGTTTGCAGCTGCAACAAAATTATTGAAAGTATTGCTTTAATCAGTTTATGTAAGTAGTTTATGTAAATTGATAACATTTACTAACTATGTAAATTGATACGATTGGTATCGTAAGTAAAGTTTGAGTACGAATATATTAGTACGTAAACCAAAGGTGCAAACCTTAAAAGCCGAGTATACAAAAAAGTATAATTTTTTTTATACTTTGATTAGAATTAAATCATATAACTCTAATTAGATTTCTAATTAAATAATTTTAATATCGAAATTTAATTATTAGTGTGGGTTAATAATAAAATGGTAAGGCATTTTACTAAAAGTGTTAAAGTACATTTTCGGTTCCAAGACAAAGTTGAGTCTCTCCGAAAAAATTCGAGAACACTTTGGGACTCGGGTTGGAGAATCATATATGAGCTGATCAGATGAGGAATTTAGCTATTAGACACACTATCGGAACCTGAGTCAACATCTCTGGTAAGAAGTGTTGATTCCATATGCATCTGCCAGTTGCCAGTCCTCTCAGCTCGAATATACTGCAGCACAATCATAACTTGCTCGAAATATTGGAGCCAAAGTTTGCATGTTCTGTTTGTTGTTCTTAGTTTGTTAATGTTACTTTTAAAGCAGCTCTCCAGTTTACTATCAGTTTCTGATACGTTTCCATGGCTTCAGGAGATTACATTACAGATTTCAAATCTTCTGAATTATCCATAATAAAATAATTTAATGCTGATACCGTCAGTATATGTGCTCGCAAAGCACGCGAAAAAGCATGTCCGGTAAGCATGTGTTTGACTGTTACATTGCCATAAACTGTTTCCCATAATTCTTCTAGTCCGCTTCTTTCATGATGTATCCAATTGTGCCAAGATATGACATGGGTAGATGAAATCCTCCAAGGCGTAAAATTACTCCAATATATCACTGTTTTGCTCTGCAGGCTTAATCATTTCAATTGACCTTCATAAAGAGTGGTTGATCAAAAGTAACTATGCACATCTGCCCATGTTTCTTGCTCTCACAGGCTGCATAAATTAAAGACTCCTTAACAACCAAAAGGTACAAATTTCAAATAATTTTTTCTAATATTTTGGACATGGTTAGAGTTTATTAATAAAACATTAAAGAGAAACTTAAATAGATAAAGAAATGTTACTAATACTATCTTTGAAAATTAATTAATGCCTTAATAATGATTCTAAGGTATATAGCTTGTCACAGAGAGGATAGGTTCCATGTTTTTCAAAGATGAAATTTTGGTTAAAGGCCACGGAAAAAAATTAAAATAGAAACACAGTTTATATGTAGTTAACAAGATTTTTATATTTGATTTTTTTACTAGTTTTTGTGTTGCACAACAGCCATAATATTTGTTGTTGTTACTAAAGGAATTGTCTTATAGTGATCTTCTACAACTTGTAGTAAATACTGCTTGTATTCCTCTTGATGCGTTAAAATCACGTTATAATTTTTAATAGACCCATTTCCCCTTTCAGCAACATCATTTACTATATGAAATTTTCTTACAATTTCTTGCATTTTTATATGTTCTTGCATTTTTATATACAGGGTGTCCGCCGGGAAGGTATACTACTTTGTTTGTTTATGATTTTTGATTAAATGAAAGAGAATGGATCTTATATTGATAAATGTTTTATTTAATGTCGGCAATTATGTATGGAATACAATATCAGATAAATGTCCGCCTCTGTTAGCCTCACAAATGCGAGCCCTTTTGAGCACATTTTTCATTACATTCTCACACATTTCACGCGGTATTTCATTAATTTCATCACGAATATTTTGTTTGAGTTGCTCAAGCGTTTCTGGTTTGTTTGCATAAGCCTTGCTTTTTAGATATCCCCACAAAAAGAAGTCCGGAGCAGTCAAATCAGGCGACCGTGGAGGCCAATCAACATCACCATTTTTTGAAATAACTTGTTGTGGAAAGAGTTCTCGCAGTAATTCCATTGTAATCCTGGCTGTATGCGATGTGGCACCATCTTGTTGATACCACATGTTAATCAAGCCCAAAGTATGCAGTTGTGGCGTTAAAAGTTTTCAATCATATCACGATATCGCTCCCCATTCACAGTTACCGTTACGCCGTTCTCATTTTCAAAGAAGTAAGGTCCAATGATTCCTCCTGACCAAATTGCACACCAGACTGTCATTTTTAATGGATGTAAAGGTGTCTGATGAATATGATATAATAATGTGAGGGTTTTCCATTGCCCAGAACCGACTATTCTGTTTATTCACATATCCATTTAAATTAAAATGTGCCTCGTCACTCATTATGATTTTTTCATGAAAATCAGGGTTGTCATGGGCGAGCTGTAACATCCTATTGACACGATGGTTTATCGAATATTTTTCCATAATTAATTTACCACGTGTCTACTTCACGACTGTCAAGTATGAACTGTCAATACTATACTAATATTCGCCTAAATGGCGGCAAAACAAAGTAGTATACCTTCCCGGAGGACACCCTGTATTTTAAAATTTCAAAAAACTGCTTTGTAGTTCTGACACAAAATCTTCTATTTGGACATATTCCAGTCTCAGGTACGGCCGCTTTCTTCAAACCTGAAATTTTAAATAGTTTTCTTTTTCTAACATTCGAATCATTGCCGTTCTTTTTTGAAAGAGACATGAGAGTATCACTTAAATGCCATAAATGGTTTGAAAAACTTTTCAATGCAACTAAGGATACCGTTGGATTAATATTATTGCATGCAGCTAGCTCGTCCAGTAGGCTTAAATCATTTATTGGCGCTGAAGTTGGGTTTGTGCATGTAAACCATTTTGGCAAATAAATTTCAATGATAAAGCTGTTGAAGTCACGCAGCGCTTTCTTCAGATTAAACGAAACAATAATTTTAAAATAATTTAATATAAACTTCGATTGAATTTAAACTGGTTTCGAAACAAGTATATTTTTATGCTATAAATAATTTTTGACATCCATCGCGCTCTACTGATGGCTCCTATTTCGTTGTTGCTCGAGAAATCACAACTTTGACGGATCTGCTATTTTTTCAATATTAAGACCACGAAAATTGTCAAAGAATTTCCATCCATGTTGTAAGAAAACTTCTCCTTTAAACATCACTTTTTCTGCTAATATTTTTTTGAGATTCCGATAAGTGTCATGTAATTTAATGGTTTTTGTAATAATATTTCCCGTTTCCTGATGACAAATACCAAACTTCTGACAAATGGTAACTATCTCATCCGCAACAGTGCTAGCTTGCATATTTATATTAGTGTATTTGTCAGCTTGTGAAGGAATTGACTAATTACATCCGTTGCAAGATGATCGTTTTGTAGATTTTCAATAGATTCACCTATGAAATTTTATAACGAAAAATATCAGATATGAGATTAAAAATACTAAGTGACAAAACTTACCAAACAACCAACATGCGGGTCTGTACATTATTTTCCGTGATTATTAACCACCAAAACTATTTCGGATACTTCTTGAAAAACTAATGAAATTTTCGAACTTAAAAATCAGAAAAATTAATATTTTATAAAACTTATTTTATTATTCGAATAAAGATGTTGCTGGTACAACTTCGAAAAGAATAACCATTGTTTAAACTAAATTGAACCTATTTCATACACAATTGCATCCTTCGTAATAAATGTATTATCAGTAGTGTGAAGTGAATGATTTTAGCCAATCCAATCCAAAAAAGCACGACATAAACGTATATAACGCTGTTTTGTTAGTTTTTCTATATCCCGCTAGATGGCAGAACTAAAAAAGCGTGAACTTTTGAAGTCTCACATAAATTTGTCTCACATAAATGGCAACACTAAAAGAAAGCAGTTTTTTAACTTTTTAGTTAGGTGACAGCACTTTAAAAACGTATTTGGTTTGTGTTTATGAAGCATTTTGACTTCTTAGTCAGGTAGCAGCACTTTGAAACGATATTTGGTTTGTATCTGGGATAAACTTTGACAAAACATTTTTGGTTTCATTGAATCAAACAAGTTCTAATAATAAGAAGTGAATACACGTACCAAAAAGTTGAGATACCTACTTTTTGGTTATAACTCCACGATTTTCCGAAAACCGCATGCCGGACGATTTTATAATCAAAAATACCCCGAGAAACGAACCAATCATTTAATTCACTTTTATGATAAAATAAATACGCTATCTAGTTTAAATATAGAAACTAGTTTTGTTCGAGATCACGTGATCTCGATTTGTTTTGGTTATTTTGTTTCAGTATATATTGTATGTAAAACGAAAACTGTGGCACAACAAAAACTAAACAAAAACAACAAATAATGAAATTGGTTCTTGTGTACTAATGTAAAAATTACACAATTAAGATCTTTTCATTTTTTCGAAAATTTTGTTTTGTTTTTGCTCGAATATAAATTTGTATAAAACAAAAACATATACATATAACGCTTTTAGTTTACTACATGTGCAGTTCGGGATATGTATTACAAGTTGGAATTTTTAAATATATAAAATGCGGTGGAGTAAGGGAAAGTAATGGAATATTTTAATTTTGTAGTTTTTAGTTATGAATTAGTATGGTGAATGATCCGTTAGGATAGCAAATTATCATATATGGAGAACGACGAGAATAAAATGCCGATAATAAACGAGTTTTGCGTTGTGTCGTCGAATGGTTTTTAAATTTTTTAATGGACAACTATCTACATATGGAAACAATTTATATTGTTATTAATTGAATTTCGTTACGAATTATGTATATATGTATATATAATGTATATTAATTTGATATAATTATGATGTTTTGTCTATTTAGGTAGAAAATGTTGTAGTGTTTAAGAACAACATAAAATTTAATTACAACACATCATGAGCATACTGATAAATAAAAAAACAGCTTGCTGACGTTGACATAAAATAATAAAAATTTCGCGTATCATTTTTATCTTTGGGATCGTCTATAATTTCGTATCGCAGTTAGGGTTGGAAAAAATTTTTAGGTTTACTCAAACGGAAAAGCCAAATCGAAATATATTTCAGTAAAATTTCGAATTTTGTACTTCCATAAGGCATAAACACCTCTTTAAAAAAGTTATGTAAGTATTTACAAAAAAAATTCATTTATAATAAAGCAAAACAAAAAATAATATTATTAAAATTCCATATATAACCACAAATAATCATATTACATCAATTACATGTACACGGCCAAGTAGAAGGCGAATAAAAAGGATACTTCTTGTATCTATGCAAGTCCAAATAACGTAAATACGAATAAACACTTTCATACAAATGCTATGGAAATTATTTTTTGTTAAGATATTTTAGTCTTTATTTGTTGCGGAAAATTTTATTTTCAGTCACCTAAGCATAAACTTTGTTTATTTACCTTTAATTTTGATTAATTGTTTTTCATTTTTAAGTTAGTTTTCATTCTGATTTTTACCATTTTCCGTACGCACGTAGACTAGATGACATAGAGAAGAAAAACGAAAGAAATTACTACTCTTCTTACACACACTCTAACTTGATCCACTTATTTTATATGATGATCATCAAATTAAAGACATCATAGCGGGAAATGGTAAATTTCCAAAGAAAACTACTTTAAAACTAAAATAAAATTTACCAAAATTAAAGATAAATAAACAAAGTTCATGCTCAGGAGAATGAAAATTTATATTTCTGTCGCATTTACAAGATATAAATTAATAAAGTGAAAAAAAAAACTTTTCAAAAAAATAATTATATAGCATTTATATGAAAGTTTTTTTTACATGTCTACGTTTTTTGGGCCTGCATAAATGCAAAGCCCATATATTGCGAGATGGCCGTATACACATACATAGGCACTTCTATTTGTTTCTATGTGCATAATACTCGTACACATGTGTAATACGAGTAAAAAGGAAAGAGAAATCGATTGCATACAAATTTTGCATACAGTTTGTAAATGTTTATACATATACAACTTTAACGAAAAATTAAAAAAGCGTTTCGCCATGTCAAATGTTAATACTCTTATAATAATCCATTATAATTTTCATGCAAATATAATATGATTTAAATAAAAAGGAGCTTCTCTGATTTTGTAACAATCCAATAAATAAACACATTTGATTAATTCTAATACATCACTAAATTCATTATCACACTGGGCCACAAAATGAAATAAATAAAGGAAATAAACCATATAAATTTATTAATTTCATTTTGCTGCATTTTGTTTTTCGACTGTTCCGTCTACGGTAGAACATGCACTTTCAACTGCACCTAACCAACAATATTTATAATTATCTACAACTGAAACAATGATATATACAGTGCTGGGGGAAAAAATTGAGCAAACATATTTTATTGCAAATTGGAGTATTTTTTTGCTAAAATTACAAAACTTTTGAAAGCAATTGGCTTATTGTTTCATTTTAAATACATGTACTCGTATGACGTAATTTTTCGAAAAAAAAAATTTACTGGCAATTTAGGGGAAAAACCCCGAAAAATGTCAAAATATTCAAAATATGTTGATTGGAGTTGTTAAAGCAATGGTATAAATTAAACGCCTATTTTTGTTTTTATATTTTGTTTTTTATTGGTTTATAGAAGTTCTATTTTTAATATTAATATTTTGTTGGGCCGCCATTTACTTTTATTACAGCGATTCATTGAATTTGATAAATTTTTCAAAGTCGTAGGAGGTATGCATTCCCAAATCGGCAACTTTGATGGGTTCTAATTTGCAGCCATATTTATTGTACAACTAATTTAGAATAGTCGTTATAGTTCGAATTCGTACGCACCTTTAATATTGAATTCCAGTTGTATCAACAGCATATTTAAAAATAATCAAAATAACGTAACAGAACATCTTGAATGATTATTAGTTATTATGCGTAATGATAGTTTTATTTGAAAAATAGATCAGTTTCGTTATGATAGTTTGTACAAACTATGAGTGTAGATCATATATTTGTTAGTTGCTTTTACTATTACAGAGCACGGTTTTTGTCGTTGTTGACAAAATCGGTGAAGACGGTTAATTTCGGCCAAAATATCAGGTGAACTATATCAAGTGAAAATGAGTGTACTTACTTGAACATATCTTCTTGCTAAAAATGTTTTCTTTCTCTTTTGAGTTCGGCAATTTTCGTAAAAACCAAAATAAAACAACGATATGAAGTTTTTACTAAATTTATCCTAAAACTACAAAAAGAACATATTTTAAGAATGTATGTGTAAAAAAGAGAACATTTAGGCGTTTTTATTTAAAAAAATAGTTGAATTCAAACTGCAAAAATACCATTATAAAAAACTTTAATTTTATAATCAAAGTTGCAATTCTTAACTATTAATTATTTAACTATTTTATTCCAATTATTACTGAATTTTAAAACGTTACTAATGTAATATTTGTCCTGGATTGTACCTACCCCCTAATTTTGTTTGGTCACTCACATTTAGCGTAATACTAAACACATTTCCATTTTTTTATCATAGATTTCCTTGATAGAAAAATTAGATATTGGTAATACCTGTTCACTCAAGCTGAATCATGAAGTTCTAATATAATCTATGCAAACACAATTTGAGGGTGTAGATTTTATTAGAACTTCATGATTCGGCTTGAGTGAACAGGAAACCGATGTTAAAAACCTGGAAATCTGTTTAGTATCGCGCTAAATGTGAGTGATCGAACAAAATTAGAGGGGATATGCGATCCAGGCCAAATTTGAGGGTGTAGATTTTATTAGAACTTCATGATTCGGCTTGAGTTAACAGGTAATACCATTATCTAATTTTGCTATCATGGAAACCGATGATAAAAACCTGGAAATGTGTTTAGTATTACACTATATTTGAGTGATCGACCAAAATTAGGGGGTAGATGCGATCCAGGCCAAATTTGAGGGTGTAGATTTGATTAGAACTTCGTGATTCGGCTTGGGTGAACAGAAGTTACTTTTACTAATAGTTATCGGGAAAACAAATAGAAAAATGTGGATCTGTGAGAGAGGGGCATTTTTATTCTAATCTAAATTTGAAGGAGTATTTTTCCAGTTTATTAGAACCAACGAAACTGGCTATTCAACCATGTCATACAAATACTCAGTTGTTCGCAAATATTGGATAGTTTTTATTTTTTAGACTCGCCTAAATGTTTGCAATTTTGTAATTCTTTCTCACTTTTTTCGGTATTTTTTTATTTAAACCAAATTCGTTTACTTTTACAACAACAATTTGAACGGATTTTATGTAAACGAATATGAAAGAAATTTGATCGACTTTTGTAGTAATATTTGTGAAAAGAAAGACAAAAAATTGTTTATTATAAATGGCGGGTTTATCATTTCAGCTTGTTAGCATCGGTATAATTAAAAATTATATAGCAAAGAATTAAAATGTTCAATATAGTATCTCCCATTTCTCAATTTAATTAATTTATTTATCAATAATTTTCAATTAAAAGCATAAGGAATTATATAATTTCGCACATAAACACAACATTTTAGTCCACAAGAAATTTCGAAAATACGTCGCACAAACAAAATTACAAATTATCCTTAAAATTTTAATAAATCTATTAAAAGCAAAAACACACAAGATATTTTTAAAATACGTCGCACAAAATTACAAATTATCCTTACAATTTTAATAAATTTATTAAAATTAATTTACAATTTATTAATTTAAAACTGAATTGTACAAATGGCGCGTGGTCTTTGTTTTGATGTTATGTTTTGACGTTTACTTTTGTATATATGTATGCGTAAAAATCTGACAAAATATCAAGATTTTTTAAAATTGATCTAGGCAATTTGTTAGATCAAGATTTTTGTGTGAAAAAAATTTGTAATGTCAAAAATGTTGATCTGACAGCTGAATCCGATCAAATCTTTTTGATCTGACAGTTCGAACGAATTTAGTATTAGTATAAACTTCACATCTCTATATAAGCGTGTGAAATTTTTCCTAAAATAGTACTAAACGCCATTTTTTAAATCTAGTAGAGAATTAGGATGAACTTCACATGCATAATAAAACGACATGTTTACTTAAAATTTGTTAAAAGTATAACGAATTATTTTTTATAGGTCAATAAAATGAATTAATCGTTTGAAGCACGATGAAACAATACTGATATTAATCGTTTGATTCATTCATTGTCGATAACGACACAGACGTCTTCATTTTTTGTAAAGTTTCGCATTCTCATTTTTAATTATGGCGTTCTTTAACATAGCGGATTGGTGTTCAACACACGAAGATAAATTTTCAATGAAAATACAACACAAAATATCACGAATATTCAATAGGTAAGCCGATAGATATTAGTTATTGTTCAATATTACATAAAGATTTTTTTTATAATTTTAGACTCGGATTTTTTGCGGCTTCAAATCCTATCAAAACTATAATTATTAGCTTAGCTATTATTGCAGTTTTTACTGGTGGCCTATTCAAGTTTCGAATCGAAAAGAATCCCTTAAATTTGTGGGTGCCACCTAATCATCGTTTTTTTCACGATTCAAATTGGTTGCTGGAAAAATACAAGCTTGTCATACGCGAGGAGAGTATTATAATAAAGGCATCAAACGTTTTAGATCCAAAAAATATTTTGAGATTGGCTAAACTTAACGAAATGATTAAAAACCTTAGTGTAACCATAGAAAATGAAACTGTGTTGACTTATGGCGACATTTGCTTTCAGTAAGTAAATTTTCACGTTTTAATATAAAATAACTAATACTATTTGAATAAAAATATTACTAACCAAATGAGGCTTCGGTCCCAATAACCATTTTTAATTTATTTGTTTCTTATAAACAGTTTTACATTTTGTTGTTGTACGTAGTAATAATGGAGGGGTGAATTTATTGTGGCCAACACCTGACTTTCTATCACCATGAATATATATGTAGATTTCGCATACTCCCTCTCTCGAAGACAGATTTCTGACGCGTAAACTTAAACTACCGAACTTTTGGTAACACTGTCTTGTATAATCAAAACTCATTATTCCTGCTTAAATATCATAAAATCAACCTGTTGAAAATTTAATCTTTAAATTTATTTGAATCTTTTACTACAAAGACAAAGAATTAAAAGATTCAAACAAATTTAAAGATTAAATTTTGAAAGATCCAAAATTGGAAAAGCTTTAATGGAAGCTGCCACTTCTGGTACCCAGAATGGATGTCCATCAAATTTAGCTAGGATCTCACAATTAAAGGAAAATATTTCAGCAGATGCAATTCGAATAGTTAATCCGGCTGGACTGTAGCGATGCGGAATTTTGGTCAAATAATTTTTTTTTATTAAAACTCAGCATTTCCGGTAAAATTTTAAAAAAGATTTGAACTAATTTAGTTTGAAATTTAATTTACAATCTTTTTATTTTTCGTAAATCCTTTATACTTTTCAAAATATGTACAAAAAAACAAGAACGCTCCTAGGGGAGCTGCCACTTCAGCTGGACCGATGTCGGACAGAAAGCACTGGGATCTTCCAATTTATGTAAAAACCTTAAGTATGAAGTTTCATACCGTTCAATCAATCCGTAGGGCTTTCCAGATGCCAAATTTTTACTGACAAACATTTGCTGTTCAAAAATCGTAATTTCCGGTTAAATTTTGGAAAACTGATATGAACCGGTATTGTTTCAAACTTAATTTACAATTTTTCAGTTCTCAGTCGTTTTTCTCATAAACGATATACTTTTCAAAATATTTGGAAAAAAACGAAAAAGCTCTAATAGAGACTGCCACTTACGGTGGGCCGATTAGAGCTAAAATTGATTGGAATCTCTCAATTTATTAAAAAGATAAAGTATGAAGTTTCATCCTCATCAGTCAGTTCGTCTGGGCCGTAAAGAAGCTACAGAGATTTAGTCTGCACGGAACACCATACGCCCAGAGATTTTTTCGAAAGCCAATTTTTTTGACTTCGGCGGTACAGTGAATGGTAAATCTGCAAAAGCGAGGCCATAATTTTGATGATTGATTTCATGATTACTATACTTTATTTTACTACGTAAAAGTATTTGGCCGAAATCGGTTCACCGGAAGTGACAGATTCTATAGGAGCTTTTTCGTTTTTTGCAAAAAATTTCAAAAGTATATTATTTATGAGAAAACGACTATGAACTAGGAGCAACCAAAAATCCGGTAAGTTTAATTTTTGGTATTCGAGATCTATACATTCGTGGTAAAATAAAATTAGCTGTTTGCCAGAACATATTCACCCTACATTTCGTTAATTAAAACACAAATCATGCAGGTCATACAATGAAAATACAATTCAAGTCCACATTTTTACTATTTTCTAGAAACCTATATAAATATGTATTTTGCTAGTTTACGAGTATTATCTTAAACACTTTATCAACAGAACGATTCAAAATTTAAATTTTATGTATTACCTACTCGGTTTAAAAAATTACCATTTCTAGAGCCCACAACTCTCCGGTCGTCAATAGCAACTGAATAGGCCTGAACAATTTAATGTTTTTTTGTTTTCCTATTGTTTTTATGTTTCTTTTATTTTATGAATTTGAGTTTTGTTTTAGTTTTTTAGTAACCCTAAAAGCACACATGATACTCGTACATTCAATATTTTAAAAACTGTAATAATAACTGAAATTTTTTTTCTATTTTTATCATGCAATATCAAACTTAGGAGCCAGTCTATATAGCTTTGTATTTTATTCTTATAATTAATACAAAGGGCGCTTTTAGATTCAAACCATGATTAGTAAAATCATCGCCAATTTTATGTGAGAATTTCAAAGTGCTAAACATTTACACAATGATGGCCGACATTTAACTCATGTTCCCAACTGTTCGGTGTTCTAAAAGTGCCCAATGTCATTTCATATGCAGACACTATTTGAAATCATTTTGCGAAAACATTGGTCTTCGTTGATGTTAGCAACGATAGCACAGGATGAAATTTTGCGACCGATTCTTCCATATTCTTTGAACATATAGCACTTTTTCAAAAAACTTGAAAGTCGTTCTTTTCTACATACAAACCTTTTTCACTACATTTAGAAAAATATAAATTTTTCAAACATTTTTATTAACCCAAACTATAGTGATCACCAAATTTTTGAACCCACGTTGGGAACAAGTCGCGATTCACGAACGACTTAAAATTTCAATGTGGTCAGGTATTAGATAGGGAGTAACAGAACAGAGAAACACCTAGAACTCCTTTGAAATCCCATGTTAAAATTTCAAAAAAATTACAATTTCGATAACTGATGAGAAATAACTGATACAGTCCAAATTGACATTTTTTCAGAGCCACACTCAGAACTTATGTTGAACTACCGCTTATTTCATATAAACCTAGTTCCGTCCGGTTGACTAATAGCTTAGTTTAATTCAAATTATGATTTTTCCAAAACCGCACCTAGAACTAATATGGTGCAACATGGCGCATCTCTTAGCATCATGTTAGCATGGCGCAACATCACGTTTGCGAGAACGCTTCCAAGCAATTTTTAATAAACATTTTTGAAATAGATCCCCAATTATGGGTTTTAAAGCTCTGGAATTTATCCAAAGCGATGTATTACTTTATTTATTATTTTTATTTAAACGTTACAATAAAACTTTATAATACATCTTGTGATTTGACTTAATGCACCGATAATAATAATTACAATAATGTTTCTATGGTTTACATAACTTTTAAGTTGATGTGTATTCTAATTTAGACACATAGTCAAAGTACACGGACTTGATGTTACTTCTAAATTTACACCATTTAAAAAATTCTTCTGGGGTATTGAAAAAACAGTCGTCAACAGTTCTCAATTATACTAATCTAGCGGTTCTCTTAATGGTGCCTCCTATACCATCTGATGGTCCCTTTCCATGGCTAGGAGCAAAGAAATTCCATTCGCAGTTAACGCCAAAATCCGCCTTGTGATAGTTGATGTTTACAAAATTTTTCTTATTTTTGAATTGGGATACAGCTCCATCAGAAAAAATAATATAATTTCGTCGGATTTGGATATTCAGCCAGAAATTTTATAAATTTCGTTTGAAAAGTGTACAGTGCTACAGTATCATGCATATCTTCTTCTGAAAAATCTAAAATCACTACATATTCTCCTTCTTGGAAATTATTTTTTACTGATTTTAGATATCTTGACTGTTCTTTGGTTATGTAGTCATGTTTGCGAAGTGCTGCTAATCCGAATTTTGAAGATTTTCATAAAATATCGGCAATTTCGTCAACTGCAGACGTGATCTTTATCAGTTTGTATATATTTTGAACGGAAATCAAGTTATTGTATGTCACTTCATCTAATACTCCTGTTTTTGCAGCATCTTTCAGTTGATCTATTAATTTATATACCAGATTGTTACATTCTCCACATCTACCTGTAAACAAAGATAAAATTGCATAATACAACTAATAATCTTACCTTCACAACAATCCCACGTCAAATTTTCACAGGATATGTTCTTTAATAACCGTGTTTCATTCATAACGGCAGGATCGCAATTTAAAATTTTTCATATTTCATTCACCGGACATAATAAATTGTTATTCTGATGAATTATGCACACACAAACATTATGTGTTCCTGGTTTTCCAGCTAATATGCATTATTTTGGGCGAAGCGCGGCAAATTTAGAAAATCCATTATTTTTATTTGGATTTTGTTCCAAAAAATGTTGGTATGCCTCGGATAAGTTGCATAAAACTAACATTTTCTGTTCTTTAATGCGACCTCCATCAAGATCAGGAACACTAACAAAGTCGTGGGTTCCAGGAAGCTGACGACTGATGTCCATACTTCTGTAGAATTCTTCTATTAATGTAATTGTTTCAGGAGGGACTCCAGATCTAGTTTTTCTAGGTCCTGGGAAACTACCATGTCCGTGGTCTTTGATGAGATTTTTCGCCATTCCTGCCATTTATGTCGAAGTATTAAATGCATCCATAATTTTAGCCACTGACCAATTCCCTGATAACAAAGTTAGGAGGAACATTCGATTTGCGTATGATGTCCTTTGCTGGTTGTATGCTTCCATAATATTGTTCATGAGCTCATGTTCTTCATCTTGCTCATCTATTGGTGATATTTTTGGAACCGGTATGCGTAGCACATTGTCATAAGTGAGTTTTACTACTTTTTCTAGTTGTTTTTTGTTATAACCTGGCTCAATGAGCCTGTGTTTATTTGCTGGTGATCCACCCAATCGTATACATATTTCAGAGAACTCATCCATATAACCTTCTCGGAACATTTCCGTTGGTGGCAGTGATATCGGCTCCGATTGATTTGAAGAAGACCCAGATGATGATGGAAGTTTACTTGCAAATTCGGAAGCTGGGTTTGGTATAATTTGCACATCGTTTAATTTGTATAATTTTATGCTGCATTTTCCACAAATTTTCTGTCTGGATAAATCGCGGTTTAAATACTTTTTGGCTTTTTCAGCTAATTCTTTGCTAATGGCTCTAGATTGTTGTTTTAAATTTTTATGATTTTCCAATTCAAAAATTTTTATGATTTTCCAATTACAACACTGTGGATTTATCATCTTTTACTTTACGAGAAATATCTCACTTACAAATTTACAAGAGCACTACTACGTCGTTTACTGTTAAGTATTAACTAAGTAAAGTAAACATCTATTCATCTATTTATATTGAGAACTGTAAATGTGAAATCTTTTATTGCCGTCAGATCCACTTATAGTTGACAATAGCAAAGCCGGAAGACAAATCGGCAGCCAATTCAATAGTTGTAAGTAAAAGTTGTTTATGAGGAAAAATTCTTTCTGTAATATTTAAATGTGTTTCTTAATTTGTGCTTGTTGACTCATTTCAAGTATTGTATTATTGTGTTTTAAAATCATAAAAATAGTATAGGACCGAGAAATTCTCGTTTCTTCTAACTTTAAACAAACTTGTATTGTATAATAAAACTGAACAAAATATAACGTTTTAATTTTTAAAATCCTCTGGTGCTCAAATTATGTAACATAAAGTTTTGCTTTTAGACTCATTTGAAGCTCTACTTAATTGTGATCAAAGTTATTCCTAGGAATAGCATATTTGTCGCCCTTTTCTCTAAATTTGATTCACATTCACAACGAGAAAAAATGAACATTTTGTAATGTTTCAACTTTAAAGTCATGTAGCAGCCAAACGAGATGCAGTGCAAATATGATTTATAGCTTGTTTGAAAGGATGAACCTCTATCTTTCAAATTTTGGTAGCTGCGCCCTCTAGCGGTAAAAAGCCGTGCACACATATATCTTGCCATAACTTCGAAAATAACGGTACTTTGAATTTTTTTTAAATTTATTTGCTAACCACAATTATTCACCTTTCTAACGTAGTAAAAACGAAAACAATATCTTTTACAGGACGGAAAATACAACATTTTATATATAGACACAATATTAAAAGTGCGAAAACTGTTCAAATTGACATATCGAGTAACGGGAATTTCGAATGTCAAAATGAAAAATAAAAATACACGTGTCTTCTTTTTTTATCAGAGCAACAATAAAAAAGAACAAAAATTTAAATTTAAGAAGGTCATTTTGGGCGGTTCCCTGAAATATAATGGAATGACCCATATAATATATAAACACGGTTGGTAGGGATAACCTAAAAAGAACGTAAAGCATGATACTGATAGAGTGAAGTAAAATACGTGAACAAGGAAAGACGTAAATTGAATATAAATAATATTAATAATAATAATATTGAATATAAATAAATAATAGTATATAAAATAATAAATATAAAGTGTTTTATTATCAAAATAATCACAATTATAATATCCGTGTCCAATAACATTACCACGGTGTTTTCGAAAAAGAATTCAATATTTAATTAGTTTTGCATATTTCAGGTTGTCATGTCGGCCCGATGGCCATAAAAATCTTAAATACACAATGTAATCAGTAGCCATGAATTAAAACATTTACTCGGCTGTGATCCGAAATTTTTACACGATTGCGTTGGTAATGAAGTTGAGTTTGTCGCGACCCAGCCCCAGGTTCCATTACTTTATTGGAAAGCCTTTGTTTCTGTATCGAGGAAGAAGGTAAAAGGGTTGATGAGCCAAGTAAAAAAAATAAAAGCGGGTCCTACCAAAGTTAAATCATTTAAGGAAAGTTTATGTAAATTGAGCGATGTTTATGTGAATGATGCATTTGGTACTGCACATCGGGCTGACAGTTCAATGATGGGGGAAGAATTTGAAACGCACTACCGGAATTTTGCCGAGCAAATAATTGAAATCTTTCTCACGCGCTTTGGATATTCCACCGCGTCCATTTTTGGCTATTTTAGGAGGTAATAAAGTTGCCGATAAAATTCAGCTCATCGATAATCTTTTGGATACGGTTAATGAGATGATTATTGGGGGAGCAAGGTACTCACTTTAATGCAAGTTTTAAATAACATAGAAATTGGTGATTCACTATTAAATACTGAAGGTTCAAAAATTGTGCAACAACTCGTACATAAGGTAAAGAAAAATAATGTTTAGTTACCGTTGTCGTTTGATTTCGTCACTATCTGATAATAAATTTGCCGCAGATGCAGAAGCAGGATCTATTACTGTCGAAGGTGGTATTCCAGCAGGCTCATTAGGTCTTGAAATTGGACCAAAATCACAAGAAGCTTTCGCTGCACCAATGGCACGCGCTAAAATTATTGTTTGGAAGGGAGCCCCCCATCAACTGCTGCGAGTGTTATTTCTTTTATTAGAGGCGGGGACACAGCTGCATGTTGTGCCAAGTGGAAAACCTAAGAACGCACATCACCACCAAATAATGCGTTCAACTTTACATATTTTTAATTATTTTGAATTGATTAGTTCCAGCATGGAACCTTAATTTATTGTATGTACTCGATAAATAAATATTAAACCATCAAAACTTGAAATTTTAAGTATTTATTTAAAGCAAAAATATATTACACATGGTGTTTTGTTTCGATAGGTTTCTTGTTTCCATGTCAATCTACTATCTAGATTCTACGTTTGTTTACGGAGATTGCCCAAATCAACTATATGTACTGTAACTTCAGAATAAGGCATAAGGAAATTCAGTATGAAAGAAGTACTGCTCCGCTACATTTTTCTGTATGGCTGAAGGTTTTGATAAAGTGTAGTATAAAGGACTTACACACAAAGTTGCGCAAATATCGTTGAACATTCATGAGATCGTTACGAATTGGTTGCTTACCAAAATAAAATATAACATCGCATCTTTAAATTTAAGATGATACTTTGCAGATGATACAGCATTTTTACCGATCCTTGAAAATCCTTAAAACGTCAAGTAGAAATAGTAAAGTATATAGTTTTCCCAATGGAAAATTAAGGCAAATGAGCAGAAATCAGTAAATATTTCATATCATCCTCCGTAAACAAACCTGAGCCCGTATTTTGGTCCAAAATAGTGACAGGAGGGAAGAATTACCGGAACGCAATAGTGTTGCATAAATGTGTTTGTATTAGTAAACACGTGTAGTTTGTTCGGACGTCGCGCCACACGCTTTCACACTCAAAAAATAAAATAAAATTAAAAAATAAATGCCAAAAACCATTTGCTTTAACGATTTTGCTTTAACGATAAGCCCGAAATACTGAAATGTTCAAGTTTATACTGAAATGTTCAAATTTATATTGAAAAGTTAAATTCCCCATCTCAATACCATGGGAAAATGTCTCAAAATAGGAGTAGAAGCACCAAAAAATTGAACCGATTCCGCCCGGTTCGATAAATTTTGATGCCTATGATCACAAAACCAACACACATACTTGTATAAAAAATGACAGCACACATATTCAAAATAGTGTATTATACGTCGTATACGTATACGCACATTTGTGGTTTCGTCTCTCAATTTCCAAACGAAATAGGGCATCTGTCTTTGTTTTTGAACCACCATATTTTTGTTTTAAAAAAATTCTAAAAATTTCAAGTTTTTTTGATTTAACATTTATTTATCGAGTACAATAAAATAAGGTTCCATGCTGGAACTAAGGAATCCAAAATAATTTAAAATGCGTAAATCTTAACGCTTTATTTGATGGTGATGTACGTTCTGCAGCATTAAATCAAATGAAGCTGTGTCCCCGCCTTCAATAATGTAAATAGCATTCGCAGCTTGTTGCTGCAACCAAGCCATTCAAAAATGAATGTGTACCTTTTAAGAAATTTGCAAATTCGTAAACGCTCTTGGGACTCCATTCCGAACAATAATTATAGCGCGTGCAATTGGTACAGCGAAAGCTTCTTGTGATTTTGGTCCAATATCAAGACCTAATGAGCCTGCTAGAATACCACCTTCGATGGTAGCAGTCCCTGCTACCCTGCCAGACGCAGCTGCGGCAAATTTATTGCTAGTGACGAAGTCGACCGGCAACTGTAACTGAACATTATTTGCCTTATTTAAGAGTTGTTGTACAATTTTGAACCTTCAGCATCAAATGTTGAATCACCAATTCTCTTTTAATTTGAAATTTTAATTAACATGAATGCCATTCCTCCCCCAATAAACATCTCATTAAACCTTATCCAAAAGATTATCGATGAGCAGTTTTGTCGTCAACTTTAGAACTCCATAAAATAACCGAAAACGGAGGCGATGGATTCCAAAGCGAATGAAAAATATTTCGATTCGTTGCTCAGGAAAAACCGGCAGTAAGATTCAAATCCGTCGCCCATCATTGAACTGTGAGGCCGATGTGCAGTACCAAACGCATCATTCACATAACCATCGCTCGTAAACTTTATATAAATTACTTAACTTTGGTTAGGATCCACTTTTATTTGTTCACCTTGCTCATAAAAACGAAGGGTTTCCAATAAAGTAATGAAGCCTAGGGCTGGATCGCGACAAACTCAACTTCATTAACAACGCAATCGTGCAAAAATTGTACATCACAGCCGAGTAAATGTGTTAATTCATGGGCTACTGGTTCCATAGTGTATTCAAAAATGACCGAAATGAGACATCATAACCTGAAATATACAAAACTAATTAAACATCGAATTCTTTTTCGGAAACACTGGTAATATTCTTGGACACGTACAATTGATGTTGTACCTTTAAGGAGGAATTCCACTAGAAAAAATGTACTGTGAGTAAAATTAAAGAAAGCAAAAAATATATATGAAACAAAAAATCTTTTCAGTACAAAATTATTTGTATCTGTAGTAGCACTGCCTATGTATGTGTTTACGGCCGTCTTTCAATATATTGGTTTTATATGTATGCAGGCCCAAATAACGTAAACAAGAAAAAACACTTTCATACGATTGCTATGGAAATTTTCTGTTCAATTTTTTTTTGTTTGACTTTATTTATCTATACCTCGTAATTGCGGCAGAAAATCAAATTTTCATTCTCCTGAGCATGAACTTTGTTTATTTATCATTCATTTCGAAAAACTGTTTTTTATTTTTAAGGTAGTTTTCATTTAGAATTTTACCATTTTCCGGTATGATGCATTTTGTTTGTTGAACGTCGTATGCAGACGAAGCAAAGTTTGTGTGTATGCGAGAAGAGTAATCAACATCAAAATTGAACAAAGTAGTTCAGTGACCAAAAAAATAATTGTATGTCAAAGTAGTTTAATTTAATTTTATGTGGACATCGGTGAAGCAAATGAAGCTGTGTCACCGTCTCCAAGAATGGAACGCCATTCAAAAATGATTTTCTAAAACGATAAAAACGACGTGTTTCCAATAAAGTAATAGAGCCCAGGACTGGAGCGCGACAAACTCAACTTCATTAACGCAATCGTGCAAAAATTGTACATCACAGCCGAGTAAATGTGTTAATTCATGGGCTACTGGTTCCATAGTGTATTCAAAAATGACCGAAATGAGACATCATAACCTGAAATACACAAAACTAATTAAACATCGAATTCTTTTTCGGAAACACGGGTAATATTGTTGGACACGTAGAATTGATGTTGCACCTTTATCCAACGCGTATTTAATGGTTCCCAATACAGCCACATAGGCAGTGTTGTTATGAATTGGTGATGTAGTAATTCGTAGATATTTATATAAAACCGAAGAGCGTAAAAATGATAATAGGAAATACAGTACAATCTATAGAAGTTACTCTTCTTATTTCTACCGTTTCTACGTATTTTTATTAATTTCGTTAATAGATTTAATTTTTTTTATACAATACCTATTGCAAGGTTTTAGGTTTTACTATATTGCATGATAAATTTTCTTTTTTCTTTTATTTTTCACTGTTTTGGATGAAACGAAAAAAACGGTCTGAAAACTGTCTATTAAGGAACAATAATTTTATTGAATTTGTGTGTTTGTGAACTGAAGTATGAGTGAAAATTTTAAAAAGACAAGTCCTATTAGCAAACATTTCACAGCGGTTGATGCTGTAATTAGAAAATGTGATATTTGCAAGAGCTCATTGTCTTATAATTCCTCAAGTACAGATTTAAAGAAACCCATCCAAAATAAATATCCAACTGTACAAATCGAACCAAAAGTGGTAAGTAGACTATAAAATATTTTATAAAGATAAATTAATAAGCATTTTTTTTAACTCAGTCAAACAATAAGATTAAAATAATGTCACGAGTGCATATCAACTGAGTCTAGCTCTAGGATTTCAGAGGCAATCCCCACATCATCTTCAGAAGCTCTAATTATCAGTACTGAAGTCACACATAATAATGAACTGAGTAATGCCAGACAAAGCGTTAAACGTAAAACAACCGCTATGCAGCAAAGTACTCTAAATTTTCCTGCTAAAAAATGTCGTTTCCTACAAGACTTCCATTTGATAGTGAACTAATCAAAACGTTCACAAATGACTTTCAGCCATTCAGTATTGTTGAAGATCGCGGCTTCATAGGCTTTGTTAAGACTCTAAATCCTTCGTATCAGTTACCAAATCGACAAAAGATTACTACAAAACCTTAAAAACTGAATCATCATTAAAATTAAAGTTTATTGAATTGAATTATTTTATTTTTATTTATATGCTGAATATATTAATTTATTTTATTAAATATAATTTAAAATGTATTAAATTTTAAATACATATAAAATTTGAAGAAATAAAAAGTCATATAAAAAATAACTTAATTTCGTGTCCCTCTATTATGCATAAACCATAGAGAATTAAATTACAATCAGAGAGCTAAACGGAGGAAAGTTCATTGAAAAATCAAATTCATGATGTCGTTACAAATGGAAAAATATCTCTAGCGGTTGTTTATAGAAATGTTTAGCTTAAACTCAAACCTTATTTTAGTCTAGTTGCTCAATTGCTCATTTCTCGCTCAAAATATTTTTTCCATTCGCTTACACACGTGTATAGCGAATGAAGGAATAAACACATTAAAATAGCTATGCTCAATTTTTTTATGTCATCTTACATCGTGTTTATCATCTTACAGATGATTTAATAAATGTATGTACGATTGCACGTACGTGTATTTTACTAAAAAGTTGGAGATTATAAATGAAAATTTGAAAAAGAAAATTTATTAGAATGATAATAATAATAATAAGTGATCATAAATTCTGTGCGATTTTATATTTTTATCACAACGTAAAGTCAAAATATATTTTAGGTGGCAATTTTCCTATGATTTCTTTAGTAAGATAAATGTGTATGTATGTGTGAAAAAATCCAAATAAGATATAACTTTGTCAAAGGTATGTGTGTATAAAAATATGTGTGTATATAATTTACTTTTTAATAGCCAATAGACAATTATAAGTTAATGTTTTGTATGCAGTCTTTAAATGTGTAAAATTTATTTTTGAAATAGAAATCGATGAACGCGGTTTCAGTTGTGTTTTAAGTTTTGGATTACAACTTTTTAAATTGATTGAATCATCATCATCAATATTGCTGAAAGCAAAAAATAGTGTACAAAACATTAAAAAAATGTATTTAAAAAAAAATTTAGTATATTTTTGCATAAATTACTTTATCGTTTTAATAAATGTAGTGTAATTAGTTTAAATAAATAACAAACTAAATAATAGCTCGGCTGTTGTGACACTATTCTGGTAATTCCCCGGGAATAGGGAATTGGGGAAAGAATTTATATGTCATTTTTATTTAAACATTTTTTTCTGGCATACCGTAAAAAGTTAGTATTAACCCATTACTGCCAAATGGAACATGCAAAATGAAAATATGTAATACTTTTTCAGCCACCAGGCCTGCCACCACGTCATTTTCAAGGATAGAATCAAATTTAAGCTTAGGGTTTCGTACTAAACTGTATGGTAAATTTTATTAGAGTGATAAATTTGTAAAATTTTATAAAGTTTATAAATTTAATTTATTCGAATTTACGTAAGAAATGTATAAAATATATAGGTTAACTTCTGTTTGCCAAAATGTATATTTCTGTCAAGAAATCAAATCAATGAATCTTGTCAAATCAAGCGGCAGATCAATACGCAATTTATAATCCTTATAATATTTTGGAAAATATTTCTCTAACAACTGATTATTCCTAAACGCTCTGAATGGAAGGGGCGGTTGTTCTAAAACTAAACCAGTCGGTCCCTAAGAGCTAAATTATATTCTAGCCAAATAAATCCAATTGAATTAATCTTTGGCGCTAGCAAAACGTTCTGTTTTGATAAGGGATTCCCAAATTTTAGCTGCTCAGAAACATTTAAACAAATACCCCCAATGGATTATCATTATATTTTGTTATTTTATATACCTGGCTCCTCAATATGCCTAAGTGAAACCGGTTGTTTAAGATCCTAAAAGGTCGAATCAAATATAGGTTGAACCTAAACGAAATGTCTCAGTCCCTTTAGCTAGTTTTGTTGTATATTTTTGAATTTGGGTTCTGCCACCTAAAAAATTACAGAAAACCAATATTTTATCAAAAACATGTAGAGCCCAAACCTTTTTAATAAAGCATTTAGTTAGCCTGCAGATAGCCTTTAATTATTCACCGAACATAAGATCATGGTTTAAGTTCTAAATTGGTTTTATGTTGGATTTTTTAGTTAGGCTTGGTCACAATGTGTCCTCAAGATCCAGTGGAGCATACGTATTTTGATGGAGCCTTTAATTATTTGTATGTCAATAGAACTTGCTCTTAATTATTAATTAGATTTTCAGCTCGTTTATCGATTTGGGTTCTGCTACCTTTAAAATATAAAAAAACCAGTGTTTTATCTAAAGAATGGAGGCTAAACATTTTCAATAGTTAATTTTTTGTTATTTTTTAGTTGTTTAAGCTACCAAAATCCATCGTTGCCATGAGAATGAGTGGAACCCCAATATTAAAAAAATGTTTAATATGTAAACTAAAAAATATCGGTGAACTATCTATCCCTTCTCATTTTAGGAAAACGATAACCATATTAAATATCGTCAAACAACATGACGTTACCGCAGACAGTAAGCTGGACATTTCACTTCAGTTTTTTGTCATTTATTTCGAGTTCTTAGTACTGGTCATTAATATCTGGAAATAGTTACTGATAAGCAGCAGGTACAAGTTTAGCTGAACATTAATTTTTTCAAAGGAGTACCTTATCATAAGCCTAATATTAAAGAGGTTTTGTTTATATTTTGGTTTGATTATTGTCCGAATAATAAAATCACCTGTTCGCTAAAACGGAATAAGACCGCAGAAGGTTTTTCTCGTAGTCGCTTCTAATGATTTTTTAATATATGTTTGACATATTTTATTTGACAATACTAAAAGTTTGCTGAATCTAAACTTTATTTATTATACCTACGAGAAATGCAATACGAAACATTTTGAAAATCTGATTATGTCGTGCGATCAAGTTTTTTTTTATTTTATTTTTATACAGTAAAACAAAGCAATATAAGATTTTTGATATTACGGCTAAGTTAAATTTGAATTAAAAACAAACTAAAGGTTTTATTATAACATATTTATGTTGTTAATTGTTACTAGTGTTTCATATGTTATTAATTTTAGCCTTATATTTTGACACTAAACATAAATTTTATTCTCATTCTATCTTTGAAACGAAGGTGTGTGAACAGAAATTATATGTAAATTCTCTCCCCAGTTCCCTATTCCCGGTGAATTACCAGGATACGAAAACAAAACCATGTTTCATATAAGGTTTGATGAGGCCTCATTAAAATCTGTGAGAAAGTATGTATGATTAATGGTGATGGATTACTACACATTAATTAAGTAAATTTACATAACCACCAGTTTCAGAAAATTCACTTGGTTAATGCAGTAAATAGTAGTACAGGAGAAGATAATTACTGAAAAATAACTGTCCAGAAAATATTTTGCTCTATTTAGTTAATTTTTATATCTTCCAAGTCCGTAGTATTTCTTAAAATTTATTTAAATTTTCATAAGTTTAGGAGAATTTAAACTATCAAATATTCATGATTTTTAGGAAATGGAAAACTTAAGAGAATTCAATTATGTAGTACGAATTATTTTATTTAGGTATTAGGATTGTCAGGGTAAATTCTGTTACTCAAAATTTATGGCTGTTACTGTTGTAGATTCCAGGTTAGATGTTCATGCTTGATAAAAAAAAATATATCTACTAAACTTCTTATATTTACCAGGGACTAGTTTGTAGTCGTGTAATTAAATTCACTTGGTGTTGGAAATATTATTTCATTTCCACATTATAGTTAGTTTTGATTATATTATACATCAACAATTTGTTTTGCTAAGGAAGATAATTTAAGTTTAGGTTTTAATTTTTTAAATGGCCATGTAGAACGTTAAGATATTATAGTAATTGTGTTTTTATATTCTTTATCTTTTATATTCTTTATCGTAAACGAAGAAAGTATTTATTACCAAAAATTAAACGGTAGTTCATATCTTACTTTATAAGGAACTAATAAAAATGTATAATATTACAATTTTATTACTAAAGGTAACTATCGGCTATACTTAGGCGGTTACAAACGTCCTGTCCCATCTAATTAACCTATTCAATCCTTCGGTTTTGTTCTGTGTAAAAAGGGTGTGCCTGGCGAAATTCGGGAAATCCGGTATACAAATATGGTCATTTTTTTTTTATATATTTATTTATTTATTACAACTGATTTACAAATCATCTAGTAATTTATCTTTCATAATTTATATTCTTGTTTGGAGGGTTGTAGCCCTTTGGCTAGTCCCCTTTACAATTTTATTATATTTTTAGTCGATCCTGATTGGATCTTGTAGATCATGCGGTTTGAATCATCCAACATATAACGTATCTCAGCATTTTGATGTAGACTAATACGTTGCATGTGTTTTCTCGCGTGTTTGCTTATTTCTTCACTAACGAAATCCATCTTCAGATCTCTATGGAGGTTGTCATTTCTTATGTACCACGGTGCATTAACTATTCCACGAAGGACTTTGCTTTGGAATGACTGGATGATATTGACATTGGTTTTCTTTGTACAGCCCCAGAGCTGAATACCGTAAGTCCACACAGGTTTTAGGATTTGCCGGTATAGTAGCAATTTATTATGTAGAGTTAGCTCAGAATTTCTTCCTAAGAGCCAATCCATCTTTCTGTATTTGATGTTTAACTCTTTTTTTTTACTTTTTCACATGCTCTTTCCATTTTAGTTTCGCGTCTAGAGTCATGCCTAGATATTTTGCCGTATTTGCATAGGGAATTTGCTGGGAGTTCAGTTCTACTGGTATCCAGTTGACCTTCTTGTTGGTAAAGTTTACGTGAACAGATTTTGTTTCATTAAGTTTTATTCGCCATCTCTTGGTCCAGGTACTGACAATATTAGTAGCTCTTTGCAATTTTCTTGTAGATTCTTCTATGCAATTAGCAACTGCTAAGATGGCCGTATCATCCGCAAACGTCGCTATGTTAGTATCCTCTATCGTTGGCAGGTCCGAGGTGTATAGAACATATAAAGTTGGTTCCAGAACGCTACCTTGTGGTACCCCTGCTGATATTTTTTTTATTTCTGAGTATTCGCCATCTAATTTAACTCGAAAGTGTCGGTTAGATATGTAAGATTTTAGAATTTCATAAAATTGCTTTGGTAAGTCTCTTTGTAATTTATATTCCAAACCTTTATGCCATACTCTGTCAAAGGTCTGTGCTACATCCAAGAAGACGCTTGAACATACTCTCTTTTTTCAAGTACGTCTTCAATTATGTTTGTAATTCGGTGTACTTGTTCTATTGTTGAATGGTTTTCTCTGAAGCCAAATTGATATGAAGGAACAAGATTTCTGTCTGCTATTATTGGTTTTAGTCGGCCGAAATCGGCCTATACGAATTTTTATCATTAAGTGGTTTGTTTGGTTTAGGTATCATAATTACTTCTGCTACTTTCCATTGACTTGGAACGTGTTTAAGTCTGAACACTGCATTAATTATTTGGAGTAGTTTACGTAGACCTTTTTCAGGAAGAGCTTTTACTATTTGTCCTGTAATTAAGTCATATCCTGGAGATTTCTTTATATTTAGGTTGAGATTGATTTCCTCTTTTAATTCTTGTAGTGTGACAGGAGATATATTGCAGTTATCCATTTTATATACTGGTGGTATGTTTTCCTCTGCAGTTTGTCTAGGTAGTGGCTGGAACGTGTTCTCGAGATGGGTTGCAAACAACGAAGCCTTTTGCTTTGCACTTATAGCCCATGTGCCATCTTAATTTTTTACTGGTGGAATTTGTAGTTTAGGTCGTTTTAAACTTTTTGTCGCTTTCCAAAGGGAGTACTCGGTATCTTTTTCCCCAGTAAGGCCACTCAAGTATTTATTAATGGATTCGTTTTTGATTTCTTTAATTACCAACTTTAGTTTATTGGATAAAATTTAAGAGTTGTTTTATATTCTGGCGCTCCACTTCTTTGCCAGGCCTTTCTTGCTTTTCGTTTTGCTGCAACCAGTTCCCTAACTTCTAGAGGATAAATAGCATTTTGGCGCGTTTCCTTTGAACTTGAGGGGGTACTACTCCGCGCCGCTTCTTGTATACTGTTGTTGAGTTGTTCTAGTTCTTCTTCTAGCTCTATCGGATCTTTAATTGGCACCTGAAGATCAATATTATCCTCAACAAGTTTCTGGGATTTCTCCCAGCAGGTTTTTTTGTTCGTTAGCGAAGGTGGACTAGTTTTTTTAATAATCGTTGCACTGATTGTCATAATAACAGGCGTATGATCCGACATAATCCCCTCGCTGCTTTCTAGGTATATGTAGTTTTCGTCTATACCTTTGGTGATAAAGAAGTCAATGATATCGGGTATTTTGTTTCTATCCGTAGGCCAATAAGTTGGTTGATCTCCAGAATGAAAATCGCAATTACATAGTCTTCCTGCTGCAAACAGCTCTCTTCCTTTTTGAGAGGGTACTCTTGATCCCCAGTAGGTGTTTTTTGCATTAAAATCACCTCCGATTATGAAATTTGATCCAAGTGATTTAAATAACGTGCAATAGTCTTGTTTAATTAAATTATATCTTGGGGAGCAATATATTGATTATACACTATATTCTTTGTTGTTATTTATAAATACTTTTAAGGTGACTACTTGCATAAATTCCTCTTCAATTTTAAGATCTATAAAGTGTTTGATGTTTTCTTTTATAACCACCGAATTATTCAATACATTGAATAGATATTGTTATCTACTTCTTGCTCAACTCAGATTATTCTCTGAAATCTTTATATTGAAAAGAAGAATTGAACAATTGCTCATAGAACAGTTTTTCCCAACGAGGGCCACACGGCCCCCCTAGGAAGGCATACCATATATTTTAGGAGACATGAGCTAAATTCATAAATTAGTGGGCCTTGAACTTCAACAGGACATGAACATTTTGCCATGAAAGTTTTATTAATTACTACCATAAATATGAAATTAAGATGTAACAAAAAAGGTTGGGAAACACTGGCATAGAAGATCGATCATTTTTATATTTTATAAATTGTATTCAAGAACAATTGTATTCAATTTGTCAAATCACACAGAGATAACCCTTATGGACATAAGGGTTAAATAGTCCATTTAAATGGTATCTCTCTACCCCATTCTAGGCCGTTTATGGGATGCCAAAATTCACCACAAAATAGCACAAAAGTTAAATTTTATGAAAATATATTCGAATTGGTAAAGTTGAAGGAGTCGATGCATTAGATCAAGACCGGCTTGATGATTTTAATATAAATGTTAATTTGTCTACAAATTTTTTTATTAATTTACAATTTACCTAAGTGATTGTGCGTTCTGTTATGGAACATCTAAAGATGGTTACTTTTTTAACAACAAGTATTTAAATTAAATGATGTATATAATGTAAATCAAGTATATATAAGACTATAAAATAAACATAATTGCATATAGGCCTTTACAATATTATCTATTTAGGAGCGCTATACAACAGTCCAATTATTAACAGTGTAATTTTACTATGAATGAAATTATTAACAAATCTTATCAAAAAACTAATAATTTCCAAAAATTAACGACAAAATCGAGATTTAAGAAAATAAAAAACATTTCGCGTTAGCATACTTCTTGAATAAGGAATTCATGAGATAACTAATTCATGAGACTATGATAATCGAAAGACGATTATCGTTAGATTTTGACGCTAAATGGATGGATTTCTTCCTATGATTGTGTATTTAACCGAGAGCACTGAAGATAGACCAATGTGCGGAACAATCACAATAAAAACTATTACAATAGAAAAACAAAAAGTGATGGAAGTGTGTTATAATAAATAATATAAAATAAATGATGTGTTAATGATTAAATAATAAAATAAAAGTAAATTCCTTAACATTTATAAATAACTATAAAATATTTTTTTTTGTTACTTTTAAAATTGTTGCCATAGAAGTACTCAGATCGAATATATTTTATGTCAACATTTTCATTTGTATAGTGGTTTTGGCGGTGTAATGGCTCAAAAGGTCGAACTTATATCTCTTTCATTTTGCAGAAGAAAAATGTTGGTCGCCTGTAAATGGGGATTGTGAAAAGTTATTTTGTATTTTCTCTTTTAATTAATAAACACTTTGCAAAAACTAATTTGGTTTTGTTACTCCTTCGGTCAAAAACAATACTTTATTTGTCCAAGAGTTGAAAGTTAAACACTCCCTACGAAATAAAACAGATGGGTTATACTAGATCCTACTTGGGTCACTATCTTTCCATATTCATTTTCTCAATTTAATAAGACCAAAATGAAAAACATGTGCAAATAATTTAGCGAGACAAAATTGCTTATAAGTCAAAACGGATTTTCAAAGAAAACTCTAAAGCAATATAAAAAGTTTTCGTGGTTATACTTTATACAGAACCTACTGTTAGAAAAAATATCGTATGTAACTCAGGAGTAAACGTGTATTACTGCCCTAGTTCAATCAATTACGATCCTTGGCCTTCTGACTCGGGTGGCAATTTCTTCAATCGATCAATAATCCTCTATTTTATTCCATTGATATTATAATCAACTATTAATTTTATATTTACAGGATTCCTGCGATAAAAGAATTGATGGATACCCTTCAAATGAACTTTACAAATAACACCCCAAACAGTTTCTTGAATCCTAGTATTAGCATGGAACAAGGTGCGTTTTGCGAATTAGTAGAAGAATTACCACAACAATGCTATCAAAGGAATATACTTCAGCTTTGGGATTATAATATGGAAATCCTAAAAAAATTAACCTTAACAGACATAAGAGAAAAGTTCGAAGACATCGAATCTAACAGTGACGAATCAATTACCGGCCTCGAAGTAGATGCTTTACAATTACTTGGCGGAAAATATCGTGATTCTAATAATCGACTTATTAGAGCTTCTACAATTATTTCAAATTGGTTTTTATTTGTTAACCTATCTCATATCAATTATGATGAAGTGGGAAATGTGGCAGGGACAGAGGAATGGGTCTCCAATAATATTTTACAGTGGGAGCAACAATTTATTACTGCCGTAATGAAATTCAAAGACAATTTTGAAGACAGTGATTTTAAGGTGTATTTTAAAAGTGGCCGAAGTTTTGGAGATGTAGTACAATCTGCAATTATACCTGAATTTACAAAGATCCTGATAAGTGTCGTCTTGATGTTTATCTATATGCAATTAGTATTATCAAAATTCAATTGGATAGAATTGAGAATATTACTCAGCACTTGTGCCTTAACGTTCGTGCTGTTGTCGACCATTGCAGCATCTGGAATTTGTGGATATTTTGGAATGCCATTCGGTCCGCTTCATTCTTCATTACCTTTTTTGTTGATGGGACTTTGTATGGACGATTTGTTTGTAATCATGGCCTGTTTTCGGCAAGTTCAAGAAACTAATTTTGATGATAAAATAGCAGTCAAATTAGGAGCTACCTTGGAACAATCTGGAATAGCTATATCAGTAACATCTTTTACGGACTTTTTGGCATTTTGGATTGGATTCGCAACGGATATTCCGTCAATCAAATCCTTCTGCTTCGCAAGCATGATGGGGATATTAATTATGTATTTACTCGTAGTTACAACATTTATTGCTATTTTCTCATTGGATGAAAAACGAATTGAGTCTAGACGAAACGCGTTCATTCCACTTTTCAAACATAACCAACAATCTATGAGACGGTGGTTTGATCGAAATTTAATGCAACAGTTATTTAAAAGCTTGTATTCGAAGGTAATATTAACTAAACCAGCAAAATTGTTTATTGTAATGTCTATTGCTGTATATACAACTATCGGGTTTAATGGAATGCTGAATTTAGAACAGGGTTCCAAACCAAATTATTTAATTGGTAAAGAAACATACTTATACGAGTATGAAGTATTGTTGTCCCAATTTTATCCAGATTTAGGGTATGATGCAGGGATCTATATGGAGAACGTAAATTATCCGGAAGTTATGCCAAATCTAATTCAATTATCAGATAGCCTCGAGCGTCGTCATGATTTGTTGTGTGGTCTAAAAACCTGGATAACTCCGTTTTCTAAATTCGTTTTGGTTAACTATAAAATTGGTACAGCTACAAATATTTTGTCTAAGATGTTTATTTAAGTACCATTACCTTTTTCAGATTTGACTACCGACCAATTGAGTAAGGAAATTTTTATGCTATATTTATCGAAATTTTTGTATAGTGCTGAAGGAGGAAAGTTTCAAGCAAATTTTCGTTTTATTGAAGATTTAAAATGTGGTATAATTCCACCAAATATTACAATTTCGCAAATTGAATTTATATTCAAAAAAACTGACCAGAGGAATTATTTGGCGGCCAAAGAAACAATTGAGAAACTGGTAACTACCGCCAATATCACTCAAGCAACTGGATATGCAACAGTATGGGGGAAAATATTTGCGTTATGGATTCTAGAAGATATAATCAGCCAAAATTTTTTACTTAATATTACTTTTACGTTAGTGTGTATCATGACATGTGCCGTATTGTTAATATTGAATCTGCAAATTTGTTTCTGGATATTCATCTGTGTGGTCCTGACGTTAATAAATGTGTGTGGCTACGCTCAAATGATGGGAATTCAAATAGAAACAACATTCTTTATTGGGTTACAACTCGGTATTGGCTTGTGCGTCGATTACGCATCACATATTGGCCATACATTTATTCATGCCAAAGGTGAAAATCGACAGGAAAAGGCTTTAAAAACAATGGAATCTATTGGAGTTGCCGTATTTTATGGTAGTACCTCAACTTTATTGGCTATTCTACCGTTAACAACATCGCCATCTCCTCTAGTCGTGCTATTTACTAAGGTTTTTAACAAATTTACTTATTATGTACATAATGGTAAATGATAATTATTATTTTTCATAGATATTTTGCCTATTTGTATGTTTTGGTGTCATACATGGGATTCTGCTAATGCCTATAATTTTAAGTTTCATTGGGCCAATGCCGAAAAGAAAAAATAATGGACCACACAAAATATCTGAACGCGCAGAAAATGTAATCATTAACACTAAGCTATAATAAAAGTTTACAATAAATTGTTTATTTTAAAAAATTATTGTTTTAATAAATAGTTAGTTACAATAATTACGATCAAGAGATGTATTTGTTAAAGCTTCGGCTCTTGATCGGGAGGTGTGGAGTTCGAATCCCATCAGGTGGAGGATCGAGGATTTCGATCAATAAAATCACTTAATAAACACAATTATGACGCACCGGCGAAATGCAGACCGTGGCGTTGACCATCGTGTTCATGTGTTTATGTTAAAAAATGACATGGAGTTCGCAATGTACAAGTGATATACTGTAATGATGTGAGTAGGTGAATGTGAATTTCGAGTGTATAGGTGATTGTAGTGGTATCATAACGAATCAGTAAGGAAAGTCCACCACTATACTAGTTAAACTGGTAAATAAACTTTTAGTTATAATAATAATTTTCTCTAACATTTACTAATATAACATAAAATGTAAACATTGATTCGCGGATAAATAATCAAGAAGAATATCGAAAAACAAACTCAGACCGTTGAAAATTTAGTCTTTAAATTTATTTTAATATTTTAGTTCGGTATCGCTTTTTGTAAATTCTTACTTTTGAACATCATTAAACAATTGAAAAAGCTATTGAGGAAACTGGTTGGGAGATATGGGAGAGCGAAGTCCTAGATTCATACCTCCTCTTGGTGCTCTCTTGGTAACTCTAAATGAATCAAGCAGTGCATAAATGCAAGCGTCTCGCTGTATAAATGTGTTCAAGTAGGACCTTATAAGATTATCCACCTACTGGTAAGGAACACACATAATAAGCAGGTTGGGCGTACGATTACAACTTTTTCCCATAACTAAGCTACGAACCCTACACAAAGGCCTGGGATTTCCATATCGGATTCATTACAAACACGACCTCAGAACTTGTAAATTACAAATCAACAGGGACTCCCCAAGTATAACAAAACGGAAAAAAATATTAATGTACTAGATTTTTTCCGAAAATATGACGTAATAGTCAGAAAAGGTTGAACATTTTGGGTTTATAGTGTGTTCGTGTTGTTGAGAATAGAATAATGTATATAAAAACATAGTATAGTTTGCGACGCCATTAAGTCCAACATAATATTTGTGAAGTGAAAATTTTATTGTTATTTTAAAATATACTTAATAATGAAAATTTTTCAATAGTGTTATTACTTTTTAAAATAAATCGTTCCAAAAGTAAATAATAATTTCTGTTGATAAAATTTGTATTGTAATACTAAATATTAAATTATATATTAAAAAATAAATTTCAAATAAAATTTATTTAAAATTATCTAACATACTTTTTTGTTTTATTTCCCTTACAAAATATAATTGCGCCATAATATTTATGTACAAGCCCCGCCTCTTTTAAAGCACGGGCGCACTCACACATGCACAAGTTTTTGTTTACTCAAATTCATCATTTTTCCGACTTTTAGCGACAACGTTCATAGGAAATATATAAAAATTTCGGACACTTTTACTGACAAAAGTAAGTCGGTGATGATTTCATCAAAATGTCAGGAAAATGCAGAAATTTTCGGAAATAAAAATACTTGGGTTGAACACTCATCTTACTACTACTCTAGTACAACATTAAATAATGAAAATAATGACATTAAATAAAAAGTTTTGTGTTTAGAGAGTGAATCGCAAAGTAATACAAACGGAGATTTAAAAATCATAAAATTATTAATTAAATTCTTAATATCAGGTAATTACTAATTGGATTAATTTTCCAATGGTTGGTAAGTATATATAAGCACAAACAATATATTAAATAGCCTTTATTATTTGTGGTATAAGCACAAAGTAAAATAAACAGAAACGGAACTTGGCAACCATTTTGATGTGTTTGAAAAATAAAAATCTGATTTGCACACCCAGTGATAATAGGGTTCGATGGAATTTAGAGCAGACAGAGTAAGATAGTTTAGCTATTTAATATATATCTCTCTTTCATGCCAATACAGAATTTCATAGACCCAATCCACACTAGAGTAGCTGATACCAGTAACTTTTATGGCTTACACCCTTTCTTTTCCCCTTTACCTACAAAACCGGTTTTTTCGTGGATTCACTTTTTAAACTTAAATTTTTGTAGATTCAAAAATTTCAACACACCAACACAAGCAAAAATGAAATAAAAAAAATTTCAAGGACATTTTTTGTATTTTTTTAGTTTAATTTTGTTTTTGAGCTGTGTAGTGCATTAGAAAAAATTTTAATTGTGGTAAAAGGTCGTGTAAAAAATAAAATAAAATTTTCAACAATGAATTTTTTTGTTAGCATTTTATGAATTTGTTTGTGTACGACACAAACGAAAACAATAAACCTATGCTACCCATTTATTATTATCGTTTGCATGTAGCTCTTTCCCTTACGTATATATATATATATATATATATATATATATATATATATATACATATATATATATATATATATATATATATATATATATATATATATATATATATATATATATATATATATATATATATATATATATATATATATATATATATATATATATATATATATATATATATATATTTATACCGGGTGTTTCTTTTAAACTGAGACGATCAAATATCTCGAAAAATAGCCACTCTACGGAAAAAATGTCCATAATCAAAATTTAATCATATCGCGGGGGAAATACATTAGTGCAAAAAATAGTCCCCCACCCCCAGCTTTGTAGGTGGGGCGGGGGTAACTTTTAAACTAAGATAGGAAGCCATATTTTGTATTGCAGATACGGATTCTACGACTAAAAGTACGTATGATTTGAATGAAATATTTTGTTCGGTTCATGATAGATGGCGTTGTAATCGACGAAAATCAATTTTTTCAATTTCTCCTTAGAACACACGCATTCGATTCTGCAATACGTTTGAAATAAAAAACATCACGTTTTCATTGGAAATACTCGAAATTCGTCATCAAAACAATTTATTAATGTAAATGGCAGGTGAATAAAATAATGTTAGCTTAAAATAAGTGTTCAAAATGATGGCTGCGACTTCAATGCACTTATTAATACGCATTTCAAATGATTGTACACAACTGAGAAGTGTGTCTGGTTGAATTTCAGCACACGCATTTCTGATTCGCTCAATCATGTTCTCACGTGTTGTTGGTTCCTGTTTGTAAACTTTGTCTTTGAGATAGCCCCACAAAAAGAAATCTGGCGAAGTAAGATCTGGTGATCTTGCAGGCCAATTTACCGGACCAGCTCTACCAATCCAGCGACCATTGAAAACACGATCAAGTATTTCACGTGCCACCACTGAATAGTGTGCAGGACAACCATCATGTTGAAACCACATGTTCCGTCTCACTTCTAAGCTCAAATTTTCAAGTAATATTGGCAGTTCATTTTCCAAAATGTTTCGGTACATTTGACCATTCAAGTTGCCTCCAATAATGTGGGGGCCTATGAGTTTGTTGCCAATTATTCCACACCACACGTTGACTGTCCAAGGACGCTGATGTTAAACTTGACGAAGCCAGTGCGGATTTGTAACACTCCAATAATGCATGTTGTGTCGATTAACCGTTCCATGGTTTGTAAAAGACCATAGTAACAATTTGTATAACACTCACATTCAAAACAATCAATTTAGTAATAATCGTTATGGCAATAATAATTATAGTAATCGTAGTAACACAAACCAAGGCAATACAGAAACTCATCGAACAGACAAGAACCAAATACTTCGCAAAGACAAGTAGAACCCATGGAAGTAGAACAGATTAGTCAAATAAATTCATTAAATCAGGAGTTAAATTTTACCGAGCCTATATCACCAACCAGCTACCTTTAGTTACATTCACATGCGATGATAAATCTATTAATTGTTTAATAGATAGTGGTTCCGATACAAGTATATTGAAACTAAACTATTGAAATGTATTACATTATAAAACACTTAAATTACAAAATCCAATAATGTACAATTCGTTAGGGGGCCCAAACTGTGTGACCGAAAAAATAATCACCCCAATCCCTAAAACTAAGAAAAAATGGGACACCCGAATGAAAGGTTTTCCTTCTAAAGAGCGGAAATTCTGATGCTATAATGCCATTAAGGCATTCGAAACGACCATAGATATTAAAAATGAATATATTAAAATATTTAATAAACATATAATTCCTTTTGAGATAATCTGATGAGATATAGTCATTAAAACTCGGCAAATATTCGTTGGCCGGACTATCGGCTTATATCTGACGATGGAGGAAGATTTAATGTAATTTCAGTGTATTTTATAGAGCTTTTCTATGGGGTAGAGTTGAGATATAGTCGTTCAAACTCAGCAAATGCTCGTTAGCCGGACTATCGGCTTATGTTTGGTGATTAAGGAAGATTTAATGTAATTTCAGTGAATTTTTTAGAACTTATCTTTGGGGTAGAGTTGAGATATAGTCCTTTAAACTCAGAAAATATTCGTTGGCCGGACTATCGGCTTATGTCTGGTGAATAAGGAAGATTTATTGCAATTTCAGTGAATCGTTTTGAATTTTTCTATGGGACAGAGTTGAGATATAGCCCTTTAACTCGGCAAATATTCGTTGACCGGACTATCGGCTTAAATCTGATAGTAAAGAAAGACTTAAAGTAATTGCAGTGAATTTTTTAGAAGTTTTTTCTATGGAGTAGAATTGAGATATAGCCCCCAAACTCACCAAATATTCGTTGGCCAGACTATCGGCCTATGTCTGGTAATTAAGGATAGATTTATTGCAATTTCAGTGAATCTTTTAGAATTTTTCAATAGGGTAGAGTTAAGGTATAGTTCTTCACACTCGGCAAATATTCGTTGGCCGGACTATCGGCTTATGTCTGGTGATTAAGAATGATTGATTGCAATTTCAGTGGTTTTTTTAGAACTTTTGTATGGGGTAGAGTTGAAATGTAGTCCTTCAAACTCAGCAAATATTCGTTTGTCGGACAATCGGCTTATGTCTGGTGATTAAGGAAGATTTATTGCAATTTCGGTGAAGTGGCAAAAAGCTCTATGATTTAGAACTCCGCTATAGTCGTCTGAATTCTTAGTAGATGTTCATTACCAGAAACCGGACTACATGTGTTTTGCAGTTCAGGGATTGGCCTGTTTAATTAAGAAGTGGCAAGAAAATTCTACGATTTAGAGCTCCGCTATAGTCGTCTGAATTCGTAGTAGATTTCCATTACCAGAAACCGAACTATATAGGTTTTGCAAATCAGGGATTGGCCTGTTTAAATAACAAGTGGCAACAAAATTCTTTGATTTAGAGCTCCGCTATAATCGTCTGAATTTTTAGTAGATGTCCATTACCAGAAACCAGACTATATAGGTTTTGCAGTTCAAGGATTGGCCTTTTTAAATAACAAGAGGCACGAAATATCTTTGATTTAGAGCTCCGCTATAGTCATCTGAATTCGTAGTAGCTGTTCATTACTAGAAACTGGACAATATAGGTTTTGTAGTTCAAGAATTGGCCTGTTTAAATAACAAGTTGCAAAAAAACTCTATTATTTAAAGCTCCGCCATAGCCGTCTGAATTCGTAGTAGATGTCCATTACCAGAAACCGGAGTATATAGGTTTTGCAGTTCAGCGATTGGCCTGTTTAAATAACAAGTGGCAAAAATCTTATTTAATTTAGAGCTCGGCTATAGTCGTCTGAATTCGTATTAAAAGTCTATTACCAGAAGCCATACTATATAGGTATTGCAGATCAGGGATTGGCCTGTTTAAATAAAAAGTGGCAAAAAAATCTATGATTTAAAGCTCCGCTATAGTCGTCTGAATTCGTAGTAGATGTCCATTACCAGAAACCGAACTATATAGGTTTTGGAGTTCAAGGATTGGCCTGTTTAAATAACAAGTGGCAAAAAACTCAATGATTTAAAGCTCCGCTATAGTCGTCTGAATTCGTAGTAGATGTACATTACCAGAAACCGGACTATATAGGTTTTGTAGTTCAATGATTGGCCTGTTTAAATAACAAGTGGCAACAAAATTCTATGATTTTGAGCTCCGCTATAGTCGTTTAAATTCGTAGTAGATGTCCATTACCAGAAACCGGACTATATAGGTTTTTCAGTTCAGGGATTGGCCTGTTTAAATAACAAGAGGCAAAAAAATTACTCAAAACAATACTCATTTTGTTGATTAAACTACAAATATATTATTTTATAATATACACACATAAATTTACACGAGTTCATGTATAAATAACTTTTAATATAAAAATATTTTTGATTGACTTGATTTTAAGAAAATTATGTATTTAACAAATATTAAATTTAAAACACAACAAAAAATTTAACCGCCAATGCGAAATGTCAAATTGAATTATGTAAACACAAACAAAATTAACAAAAATGGCACAAATTTGAATTTTTTTCATTTTTGTTTGTTTCTGCACCAAACATTTATACTTAGTTTAAAAAAAATTACAATGGAAATAAAATTACAATGGAAATACTTCTTTAGTTAGTTATTGTTCATTTCATATGTGTGGAGTTAGCAGGACTTCTGTTTAAGTAAATTTTGTCCTATTCCATGAGAAAAAAAATTATCTCAGTAAAACTCAAACGAGTCTATCGAGTCTAACTCAAACGAGTCGAATATAGATCGACTATTTGGGAAAAGGGCGTATCCGATTATAGTTTGCTGAGCAAATTGTTGTTGTGTTGCCCTAAATTTTTCATAAAAAATATCAACTCGAGTATTTTTTTTAGCAACCAAAAGAAAAAACCTACTCCTTTTTAATTTTATTTTATACAAATTTTTATAGTGTCAAGTGCGTGAGAAGAGATTAAAAACTTTTGTATTTGTAATTATTTTATGGTTAGTTTTTGCAAAAGAAATTAAAAGTTTAAAGTAAATAATAAATATAACTAAAATTTAAAAATTGCAGTTTTGATTTTAGTTTGTGAGCATTGACTAATGGGTTAGCCGATTTTTGAATTCGATTTCTACCGGTTGTACATTTCCGTTAAAAATATCTCAATTCAAAATTGTACCAACTGTCCACATAGTCTTTGTATTGGGACGTGGTTGTTGTTAACTAGGCCAAACTTGTTCCTTTGACTACAAACAAGTTTTTGAAGTTCATTTTTTACCGATTGTACACGTTTCTGTTGCTGGTCATATTGCTATGGTATACAATCATCATTGTATTTTAACTGGGTAGACTAAAACGGTTTATATGACTTCAAACAAACATTCCACTTAGGTGCATATCAAGTTACGCTGTATACAAAATATTAAAAACACAGGATCACAGGATCATACATTTTTAAACCCAAACAAATTACAAAATAAATAATAAATTAGATAAATTTAACAAAAATATTTTATAAATATTTAGTTGTACACAATAATAAATCTAGGGAATAAGTTTTAGAGTTAAAATTTGAGTGCTGTCTCGAACATCATTGCCCATAGTAAACGAGCTAGATTTGATCGTGAATTTCATTAAATGACCTAATTGGTTTTGTGTTTCTTTTGTAGAATGATGATGAAGATGAAAGACGACGAAGTAGATCGGTGGCCAGTAGTACGAGTAGTGTAAATGTTTCGATACTGGACAATAATGAAGAGTTGAAAGTTTGTTTGCAACAGTTCAAGGAAATGTAAGTGGTAATGATTGAAGATCGCTTGGCCAATCTTTCAAATTAATCTGCTTTATATATTCGTAGAAAATCAACACAGAGAATGCATATCAAACAAATGTAATCGATACATTGGCCAATTTGGTCACAGGCCATCGTAAATATGTGAAAAATTTCCAGGTTACCGGGTCAATATTGTGCACAATTATTTGAATGTTTGATGGTTTATCTCGTATGATTGTCGGCGATAAAAAAGACGATGAAGGAAATGAGAATGAAGGGGGAATCAAAAAGCATGATTCAATTACTGAGGGTACTAATGATGTGCAGCATCCAAAAGCAAAGGCGAAAAAGCGACGTCAACAAACTTAAACCGTAAGAAATTGTAAACGATAAATGGTAAACTGGGTACCTTTCTTGGATCCCGAATTTGCCGATATAAAATCCGAGTTAAGCGATATGAATAGTTCGAATCGAGCTTTATTTGATTACGATAATCCGTACTGGGATAATACGCCAAATGAATTTATACTCAATGAAGACATACCCGTTTTACATGAAAAATTTTATTTTATGAAATGCAAAAGGCTGGACAGCTCTGTTAAAATTCGGACAATATTTAGGAATACGACATGAATAAGTACGTATTTGGCTGGAAACATCTAAGTAATGAATCGCTCTATAACGATCTTTTTAATTTCAGAATACTGCAATCAACCGTAGGTGATAGTAACATAAATTTAGATGACAGCGACATTGATAATAGATTTATGGGTGATAATTTTCATAATCAAGCTGATATGGATGAGCCACAAAAGATGGAACTACCGCGTATGACATTCGCATACAATGCAAATGCCGAAATTGAACAAGTGCAAGAGTTGCGAACAAATTGTCCAATTGAATTGGTTACAATGGATTTTCCATTGAAGAACTCGATGCTCTAAATATTGTGGCGGGTGCTAAACGCACACAAATCGTAATTCATGCTAAAACTACCCGTAAATCATCACATTATCATATGCCCAGGGAATGAAGCTAAAAACCAGTGTGGTAATAGCAAATGTGATCGATAAAGAAAAAGAGCTCGATAATAGAGGGGAATTAGGTGAAGACAATCCAAACGGAATGAAGAATAACGATGATGTGTGCGACAGCAATACCGATTTCCAAAATGATCATCTAGACGATGATGAAAATCCGCTCTAAATCTTAACTTGAGTAATTTGATGTGACAGAATAATTTAGGACCGCAAAAAACTTGTTTAAAATCCTCTACTCTCGTGTTTTTTATAATTATAATTTTGTTTATTTTTAGATCGAAAAAATTGTCATACTGTATGATACCAAACCCAAAATCATAAATATGAAACAGTTAAAGCTGTCGTTTTAAAGTCGTAAATGAACTATCACAAGAACAATTGGTCCGCCAGCTAACGGAATCGATAAAAAATATCTCAAGAAAGTATCACGTCATTTAAAGAATTATAACGAGTTATACGATAAGGGGTATCAACATTTCATGAATTGTACAGTACGCTACCATCATTTGAGCTATATATTTTTTATATTCTTTTACGTGTGTAGCCATTTTGCTTTTTAAAAAATAAAAATAACTCGTGTTTAATAACAATAATAATAAGAGTACAGTAATAAAAATAGTGAATATTAATTATTATACAGTAATTCATAACAATAATAATATTAAAAGTGATAATATCAATTATTACATATATAATAGACTGTAGTGCATTACAAGCCATTGTATTTATATTCGCAAATTTTTTAATAATTTTAGAAGCCATTAAAAATAATATTTTACCCGAAATGCCGATAGAAATCTTAAATAAATTAATATCACGGAAGATTTTAAAAAACCTTTTAACCCCGTCATTGAGTAGAATACAAGAGAGGCAAACTCAATTATATATCAGTGTACATAAGTAATATTTTTGAACGAGAGGCTTATATATCATATGTATCAATGTACGAAACAATCACAATAAAACCCATTACAATAGAAAACAAAAGTAAAAATTATAAAATTAATCCGCAAAAAAACACGAAAAGTTAATTGTGAGAATGAAACATAGATGATGAAAGAATCGATTTTGTTAGGCTACCAGTAATTCGCTAGTACTACAAATACATGGTATTGTCCTATATATTTAGACAATATTCCAATGTAACTAATACAACATAAGTCGTCGCGACTTGATGAGAAGACTGTTTTTTCAAATCAATAATCTCATCCGTCCGAAACTGATTGTTGGCATTCTTACAAATTTTCCATCTATGAATCAAAAATTCAAAAATAGGTATATGTATATACAAAAACTTTGACAGTTAGAATCAAAAAACTTCTTGGTTTTTTTTGTGATAAATGAGTGCGTTTTATGGCAAAACAAAACTTGTTTATTTTGTTTTGCCATAAAACGCACTCATTTATCACAAAAAAACTAAGAAATTTTTTGATTCTAATAACTGTCAAAGTTTTTGTATATATACCTATTTTTGAATTTTTGATTCATAGATGGAAAATTTGTAAGAATCCCAACAATCAGTTTCGAGCGGATGAGATTAATATCATGATATTTTTTATGATATTCATGATATTTAATATCATGAAATTTTTTATCATTTTTGACCGACTGAACACTAGGATAGTCAAATTATTATTTTAAGTGATGTGATCATTTTATAAAATAGTTACGAAACTATAGAGAACTGTTTGTAGATCTGACGGGAAAAAATTGAACCTGATTGGGACTATAAAAATATGACATTTGAGTTTTGTTTGGAAATCGTAGTGCAAATTCTGCAGAAAGTGTCGGTAAATATTAATTATTTTTAAATTAAATTCAATTTTAAATAAAAACAAGTGTTAAGTGTTCGATTAATAAATATGTGATTTATTTAAAATACTAAATGGATATTAGTTATACAAACGTAATGTTTCTCAAAAACAGGTCAAAAGATCAACAAAAAAGGTTTTATGTAGATATTTATGTTTTTAAATATTAAATGGATGGAGGTTTTTGATCAGTTTTTGCAGAGAGGTTATAATTATTAATACAAATAATTATTGAGCTCGAAAATATAAACTATTACAATTGTTTATCAATCACTACGGCCATCACGAAATATAAATAAATATTAACTTTTTAATTTTAGATTGATTGTTTTTTACATTGAATGAATAATGTCTCAGGGAGAAGTAAAAAGTGAATTAATTGAATTAATTTAATTATAAAAATTATATATTTAACCGAACAACAAATAACATAACCTCCATTATAGATAAAACTATAAAAAAAATCTTGAACATTTGACGCCGTTTTAGAAAATATCACGATTTTACACCATATATTCTATTTGCGTTTTAAATAAATTACTTATTTGTTAATTGAACAAACTTTAATTTTATAAAATTATAATATATTTTAATTTAAAAATAATAAATATCTACCAGTCCGTTTGTTGCATTTACTTTGTGCTCTCCATATGCAAATCGGAAATGTCAGATTTCATAGTCCCAATCAGCTATTACTTTTTGGTGATAGATGTCACTACCCCGTACATTTATAGTTCTCAATAGTACGAAGTAAGTTAGTATAGTTAGTAAGAAGCGAACTGAGAAGGTGTATTCAATGCATCAAGGCTAGAGGTACAACAGCGCAGCAGCTTATGGGGGATTTACCATCCGTTCGAGTAATACCAGCCCGACCGTTTTCTAAATGTGGTGTAGATTATGCCGGGCCTATCGTTTTAGCCAGCAAGAGGGGTCGTGAAGCCAAGATGACCAAAGGTTACATCGCGATTTTTGTGTGCATGGTGACCAAAGCGATACATATAGAAGCAGTTACGGAACTTGCCACAGACGCTTTTATAGCAGCATTAAAAAGATTTGCTTCTAGAAGAAATGTTCCAAGCGATATATACTCCGACAACGACACGAACTTCATTGGAGCGAATCGGAAGCTGAAAGAGGTATTTTTATTTAACAATTCAAAAATTAATGATTTGGCTATTACAGAATTTTGCACTTACCATCAAATAAATTGGCATCATATACCTCCTTCTGTTCCTCATTTTGGAGGATTATGGGAATCAGCCGTAAAATCAGTGAAAACGCATCTCAACCGGGTCACTGGTAACTGCCATCTAACATTTGAGGAAATGGCTGCGTTATTAATAATAATAATAATAATAATAATATTTTTTAAATATGTTTAAGCTAATGCTTTTGTACACATGAATATTTACAATAATTATATTACTAACTTATAACATTAACACAAAAAAGAGAAAAAGTAATTAACCAAAGCAAAAAACTGAATTAAATATCTACAAATATGTACATTAATTATTTACATTTTGATTTTGCATAATTAATTGTAATAAAGATTTCTTAAATATTCTAAGAGAACTGATGTTTTTTAGTTCTATTGGTAAACTATTCCATTTGATAATTGCATTTATTAGTACAGAATTATTATAAACATTTCTTTTATTAATAGGCAAATTAATGTTTCTTGTACGTAAAGACCTGGAAAAATTTAACTTTTCATACAAATACAACGGTAAACCTGAGTTAACCAGATGAAAAATAAAAACAGATGTTCTATAATCAAATAATTGAAACAAATCATATCCAAGAATTGAACACCTAAACTCCGAGATATGGTCGAACTTCCTAAGGTCATGAACGTATCTAGTACAATTATTAAACGTAACTTCAAGTAAACATTTAGAAAAACTGTCACATTGATTGTAGATAACATCACAATATGTGAACATAGGCAAAACCAAAGTTTTAATTAAATATTTACGGAGGTTAACTGAACAAAACTTTCTAATCAATTTAAGGGAATACAAGGCATAATTAACCCTCTGGCAAAGAGAGCTAATATGATCATTCCAAGTAAGTTTAGAATTCAAAAGCAACCCTAAATCATTAACCACTGGAACAAAGGATATAACATCATTATCTAAGAAAAGTGTAGGTGTAACATTATTTCGATCATATTTTGAGAAGAAACATTTTTAAGATCTGTGTTAAGTTTAATCACTATCTCATCTAGCTGTGATAAATGACCACCAATATAAAGTTGTAAATCATCAGCATAAAGATGAAACCGGCAATTCAAAACTTTCCATGGTAGATCATTTATGTACAAAGAAAAAAGTAACGGACCTAAGACCGACCCTTGAGGTACACCTACTACCATTTCACTAATATTTGAATGGTCAATACCATACTTCACAAATTGTTTACGATTACTCAAATATGAGTATATTAGATTAATAGCCGAATTAGAAAATTTATAATACAAATATAACTTCTGAAGCAAATGAATACGATTAACACAATCAAATGCTTTAGAAAAATCTAGTAGGACCAAAATAGCAACCGAATTTTCCTTGTCCAAGATAGCAGATAAATCATCAATAATATTAACAAGAGCAGTAGTGGTACTGTAACCTGATTTGTACCCCGACTGAAACTCACTTAGGAAATTAAACCTATGAATATGTTCCTGCATTTGGCGTTGCATGATTTTTTCTAGAACTTTTGACAGAGCAGGCAAAATACTAATAGGACGAATATCTTCTATATTGGAAATTACATTCTTCTTTGGTAACGGAATTATTGACGCCACCTTCCATAAATCAGGAAACACAGATTTTGTCAGACATTGGTTAATAACTAAAGTTATAAGAGGGAGAAATAAATCGATAAAAAGTTTTAAGACTTTTTGCCAAATTGAGGCAATATTGAACTCAAGGCCACTCTGTCCAATTTTCGAAGACGACAATTCATTTGAAGCATTAACGCCACCTGGTTTTTTGACGGCAACTTCTGTATCCTCCGTACCAGACCACAACTTACGCGATATTGCTACCTCAAGACTATCTAGATGGCAGCAAGTAGAACAAAGAGATCAAAGTTAAGTTTTTGTAAAAGGTTCCACAATGATTATTTAAACAATCTCCAACAAAGAAACAAATGGAAGTCATCTGGTGAAAATATAAAGGTTGGAGATTTAGTCTTAATCAAAGAGGATAACTTACCTTCTTGCAAATGGACTATGGGCAGAATTATTGAGACACATCGCGACCAAAATGGAATAAGTGGTTACCATCAAAACTGCATCAAACACTTTGAGAAGACCGATAGCCAAATTGTGTATACTTCCAATTGATCAATATTAGTTGATGAAATAATAATGATGAATAAATAATATGGTTCGTCAACGGCCGGGACAATGTTAAAAATGACTACCTGAAATAAATAATATAAGTGAATTAATGAATATTGATAAAACTTGAATTATATATAATCACAACCTTTTAATTTTTCCTAAATTGTGTGAACATCCGCCTCGGTTATAATTTATAATTGTGAATAATTTATATTATTCACATACATTTATATTTAAACACACACCTTTTTTCAATGTCAAGGTAACTTTAATATCACGAATAACGTAAAATATTTATTTTCTATTTTTTTGTAAACAAAACACAGCTGATGATCTCTGTTGATACACATCAAAATAAAATCAAAACAATTATGCCGAATACATGAGAACAAAAATGGAAAAGATTAGCATTCAGCATAATGAGTTGATTTTATCTAAATTTTAATAGAGCGGGATTTTAATGCGCGGATTATAAAAGTCAGAGTTTTCGAAGATAATCGAGTCATGGAGAATTTGAATGATATAGTGGAAATATAAGTGACTTGTTATTTCTTGAAAGCTCAACTCCGTCTATTCTTTTAGCGACTGCATACAAGGGAGCATCAGGAGTTTAAAAAGGCGGAAACCACTTATGTATAATTAAAATAATTATTTTGCGATATTGGCGGATTTCCTTACAAATCCAATTAAGGTACATTTATAATCATTATTTATAGGGGTGTTGTTGTGGTATGAAACAGTTTGTGACGACAGTTGCTAGCATTCATTCTATGTAATCTGTTTCTATGAAAAATACTGTCGCGGTCTCTAATTTTATAATTTTGTTTTTTCTCTCGCATACGTATTGTTTATAGTTTTTGATGTACAGTACACAGTGATTTTGTTGAATTTCGTTATATGAGTAGATGGTATTTTCTTGGAAAAGTTGAACAAATCACGACCAAAAAGCTAATTTAAAATTTGGATATCAAGTCTTTATTGCATGTTGTACTGAAATCCTTGTTTCTTTTAATTTTTTTATTTAAGGATATACATATAAGTGAAAATATGGTATATGGGATGCGCAAAATATAAACAAAATGATCGTATAATATTCTCTGCTCTCTCACGGTTGTATTTATATTTTTGTAGTGGATTACACTAAGACTTCGTATTACGTTGTCTAAATGGGCGAATTTCTTTGGATTTGCACTAAATGTTCTTGAATGTGGATGATTCAATTTGTGAATTGGGAAAGTCGATTAGACTTTAATTGTTCATAATTTGTTGATTTGTTATATGTATAATAATTTAGACTTTTGTTAACTTTGTGAGATTTTTTGCAGTCGTTGTGGAGAGGCGGCTGACGTTGACCTCTCCTTGTCGACCTGGGTTGGCGTCATCGGCAAGGGGTGGATGTTGTCGCAGGTCGAGATCGCGCAAAATGAATATTGTACATATAAAGGAATGTATATTTTTGGCGATTGGGAGGGGGTAATACTTTTTCTCTGTGGTGCGAAAACTGTATTAGATTTTGACGAGTGGTGTATGTGTGTGATTGGTTTACACTGGATGTGTGGCGAGGATGTGCTGCAGCTGTATTGCAGTGAATCTTTTTTGATATTTGGAGTAATTTGAATGGGTTTCGTTCATGGTGAGTAATGGCTCGGTGTCTGCGGTTTGTGGTGGTTGTTCGTTGAACGTTGTGTTTCTCAACTTGCGGAGAGTTGTGTTCATGTGTGTTCTGTCGTTACCCGGATTTGCAGTTTTGTATTGAATCATTGCCTGAATGTTGGATTTGTATGTCCAAATTGGTTTCTTTGCTGAATGCTTCGGGTGTTTTTGTTGGAGTTTGCCGTCGATTTGGCGGGGGCTGAATCATTTTGGGAGTTTTGGTATGATCGGTCGTACGCTGAAGTTTTTGGGCTGTAGGGTTGCCATGGTTCGTTTGTGATCTGTCATGGATTCGTCACGGCTTTGTGAAGGGTGGTTTTTGTTGAATGGTGGTGTTGGCAGGAGGTCGCTTGGTGGATGGTAGTGGTTTCATGGTGGGAAGATTCATGCCGTCTGTTGGGATCGTTTCGAGGTAATTTTAGCTCCTGGATGGACATTGCATAATTCTCTTGGTACATTTTACTACGATTGTTTGTAGAGGTGGTTTCTTCCACGCTTTGATTTCGGAGATTTTCGGAGAGAGCTGTTTTGGTGATGTTCCTTCATTCTATTATTCAGCGTTTGTGTAATAAATTGTTATATTTTTATTTTGGTTTGATTAGCGATAGAATTTTCCGTTTCCGTATTTCTTCTGTGCATTGAGAATATAGTGTAGGTAATTTATGATTAGCTGTTTTCTATATTGTATTTCCTTCATAATCCATCATTTTTGCAAGATTAATTGCAACTATGTTGGAGTTGGTAACGAATCCTATTATTTACCGCAAAATTGCCTTTTTGTGACACTCAATGGGTTACTAGTATTTTCTCACAGCTTATTAGCGATATTTTTGCTTTCTAAAAAGAAATATTATTTGCATTGGATTTGGGATTTTAACAATCTTAACATAAAGAATTGTTTATCGGCAACTTCGTTATATCTATGTAACTGAAAAGCTAGAAATATTTGATATAATTAATATAATTATTCAAAAGAAAGAGAAGGTTTGTATACTTCAATACACCAACGACTGGATGTTTGTCATAAAATGCAACGTTGCCAATCTTGACTGTTTTAGTACAAGAATTATAATTATTAATTCCCAATTTCAAATCAACCCTAAATATTAATCTACATGTACAGTGCCGAGCTATTATATATATTAAAATTATTCGGTTCTCAGAAAATCTCATTCAAATATATTTAATACACGAGTACATATTATCCCTCTTTTAAGATACTGGTACGATTTATATTTAATTATAAAAATTATAAAATAAACTTATTTATCATTCATTTTAGAATAATTTTTTCAAATTTTATCTAGTTGCCTTTACTTAAATAACACCTTCCAGCAGGAAAGCCATTGACGACACACTAATTACTAAATTACGTTTGTTACCAGTCTGAGATGAATCGTTTATGACAAGTCTAATACGAGGTGACAAGTCATAGACGAGTCGCATGTGTCATGTCTGAGATTAATCGTATGTGATATATCCCCAGCAAACGTAGAAGAAGTTCCAGAACTAGTGCAAAAGTAGTGATAAAAGTATTTGTTTCCTTGTGAAAAAGGATGGGCGTCGGGAAAAATTCATCAGTTTTATAGAAAATTTTTAGTAAACATACGAAATTTTTGCGAATTCTAAATTATTTAGGATGGATATTTTAAGGGATATTTAAATGCAATCCGGTAGTTAATCTAGTTAATCTGGTTTTTTTTTTTTGCTATTTTGTGTTCGCCCAATTCAACGGTTAAATACTAATGAATTTTAGAGTTATTTTGAATATAGTTCAAATAACTTTGGTTTCAGGAAATTCTACTGTAAGTTGCGGAGTTGCAGAATGATTAAATTAATAAATGTTTCAATTATTTAGGAAGCCGGAAAATATGAATTTAGAATTAAATTTCAGGAAATTTACAGATGCTTGTGAATTAATGCTTCATTGTAATTGCTGATTGTATAGTTTAGAATTGTGTTATCATTTTATTACTAACGACTTTACATAGGTGTCTGTAACGGGTCGAGTCAACCAATTTTGGTTAGGAAGCCGAAAAGTATTAATAGAATTAAATTTCAGGAAAATTCCAGATGCATGTGAAATAATAATATTTTTTCTTAGGTTGCCGTTTTAAAGAAGCAATTATTGAAGACCAATACCATCGTTATCCATTAACCTATTAAGCCTTTATCCTTCATCTAGTAGATTAGAATTGTGTTGTCTTTGTGTTACTAACTATCGGCTATACCTAGGTGTCTGTAACCGGGCCGATTCTGTCCCACTTAACTAACCTATCCAATCCTTCGGTTTTGTTATGTGTAAAAAAGGGTGTACGGTGGACCCGGCGTCATCCGGGAACTCAAGCCTAAGAACTTGGTCGTACATTCAAAATCAATCAATCAATCAATCAATTTATAATCATTATTTATAGATATCTTTATATAACGGATGCTTCTTATTTACCTGCAAAAATTTGCAGACGAAATCGGGGCAATAAACTCCATAAATTCTCCACAGTAACTGCAACTCAGTTTGACTGAGCATTGATACTTGCGAAAAATAGTGCGGCACTAATACATCACACTCGCTCCCGCTCGATCATATATACCTGCGGGAGCGAGTGAGATGTATTAGTGCTGCATTATTTTTCGCAAGTATAAACGTACAGTGAACCCTACATGGAGATGGAATCATTATTAGTTTGCTTTGGTAATGACATATTTTGGTTCTTTGGCAACATTTATTTAAGTAGATTTTGGTTATTGGGATACTTACATAAATTATTACATTTACTTACATAAAATCGATAGCGAAGCGAGGGAGACTAATGTCACCGCTTCCTTTAAAGTTTTCTACATTTTCGTTTTAATAGAAGTAAAAAAAAAAAAATCAAAGTGATTTTATTAAAAAGAATGACGGGTGGTTCACCTACAACGACCCGAGTCGTGCAAATAACTAATATAGCACCTCAAGCAACTAAAGATCAAATGCAAAGTTTATTTGGCCACATCGGTAAAATAGAAGAAATTCGCTTATACCCAACAATTCGAGATGTTTCTTGTCCAGTTTTATCGCGGATATGCTATGTAAAATATTACGATCATTCGTGTGTAGCAGTCGCACAGCATTTAACGAATACCGTATTTATCGATCGCGCTCTGATTGTTATTCCCATACAAAATGGCGTTATACCGGACGAATATAAAGCGTTAGAAATGTCAAACAATGGGACTATTGTACCCGGACTTCATTCTGCGGACTCAAAATTGCCACATGAAGTCGTAAATCGATTGGAAGGCTCCGTTCCTAATCAGGTATGTAATTTAATTAAGCCGAATGTTAATCGTAGCTATGCGGCAAATATATACTTTGCCTTGGCAACAGCACCATAAGAAACAGATATACTTATATTCGCTTTGGAGGCTTGAAAAACAACGATATTACACTCATATATTTAAAAACGGATTTTTATAATGTGTCCTATATTTCAGGTCATAAAAACTACTGATCCAAAACTAGAAGAAAACAATCTCCCTGAATATCCGGCACTTCCAGTAAATTACGATGCCCATAAAATAGAAGAGACAAGACGTACCATCCTTTTATATGATGTTAGATCTGATTGGCGATTGGAAGATTTAATGGATTTCCTAAGTACAGCTGGTGAGGTTAAATATGGACGTTTCGCCGAGAAAAGTCACATCAAATTTGCAATGATTGAGTTTACCGAACAGAAATCAATAATTGAAGCCTTGAAAATGCATGGAATCGAGTTCCACGGTGTTCCATTGAGTTTATATCATTGTACCCAGCCAATTGTAAAGCCTGAAGCTAAAAGTAATGAAGCAGCACAAAAAGAAATAGAAGAAGCAATGTCAATTGTTAAAGAAGCTCAAAATTTAATTTCAGCCGCAATTGATCCTGTGATTGGAATGCTGTCGAAAGACAAGAGTTCATCAAGTCGGCGCTCTAGATCAAGAGACAGAGACAGAAGACGATCTAGATCAAGATCCCGCCGCTCTAGATCACGTAAACGTTCAAGATCAAAGTCTAAGTCTAGGAGGCGATCTCGTTCTCGATCAAAGCGATCCCCTTCTCGTTCTAAGAGGTCACGTTCGAAATCGAAAAGATCACCGTCTAGGAAACGTTCTAGGTCTCGATCGAAGAGGTCACGTTCCAAAGAGCGACGTCATCGATCCAGATCACATCGTAGAAGTCGTGATCGAACTAAGTCGCCCCACACTCGCCGTTCAAGGAAATCTCGTTCACGAGATAAAGATCGTGATCACTCTCGAGATCGTGAACGTGACCGAAAAAGTTCTCGTTCTCATCGTAAGGAAGAAAAACATAGACGTTCTCGTTCTAGATCACCAAGCAAGCGCCGTTCTCGTTCTCAGGGTCGTTCTAAAGATTACAAATCATCAAAAAGACGTAGTCGTACACCTGAATCGAAAAAATTAAAACGTATCTCTGAAGAAAAAATTCGAGACTATGACGCTGAGGAAAAGATCGGTTTAGAGCGAGATTCCACAAGTATCGAGAAATCTGATAACATGGATATATCAAACTCACCCTGAAGCTTAATTGAAACAAATTAATCATGTTTTTCCATCGAATAAATAATAATAAAATAATTATAGCTTATTTAATTTTTACCAGTTTCGTTTACAGTTCTTTTATCGCTGGGAATTTGACCGTCATGAATAAATTTCAACAGTGGTTTACATTTCTGTGGTAAACCGTTTCGATTAAATTTAAATTAAATACATTATACGTATGTACAGCACATTCAAATATTGTTTCATTAAACAAATACTGTGCTTCTGCACGTCAAGGAAAAAATTTCATTTGTTTCCCTCCTGCCAAAATAAAATACATTTTTTTGTCTACTTTCTGTACACAAATTTTACATCCTCCTGCGCTTCGCGAAACGAGGAACAGCTTTTGCATCGCATTGCAAATTTTTTGACAGTAAAACGACCGTGGCGCCACTTCTAGGACTAAAAGAAAAGTGTATGTGCTAAGCATTTTTAAACCCGTTAAGCTAGTGCCATCTATTGGTAAAATAATTTAGAATCGAAAAATATTAAATTTGATTAAAAAATAAATCAAATTTAATATTTTTTTAAATAATCTTTTTAAATTCAAATACACCAATTGCTCAACATACACATTTCTCGCTCAATATATTATTTTCAATACGCCATAGAATTATATACTATAGAATGAATCTAAAGATTCCCATATAAAATTTGCTATTTCATGTGTCACAAGCCAGAGCAGTATGGTTATATAAAAAATACATATGGCGGTCTCATATCTCAAAATAAAAACCATTCAAACAAGTTTTGGTTTTTGTTTAAAATGACGCGTTTAATTTTGTGCTCTTAAAAAAATCTTGAAAATATTAATTAAAATATTCAAAAAATAATTAAAATATTATAAAATATTTAGTGGATAGTGTGTAGTGCATCATTTGATAATAAAAATTAGAATCTCTTAATAAAATGAAGTGTTTTGTGAAAAACTACAAAAATACGCCTAATAAATTTCAATAAGGAATTTCGTGCCATCAATAAGTGTTTATATAAAATAAAATGTAAATTATGTTAAGAAAAAAGTGATTTGTGGTAAAATTATCCTTAATTTAAGTTATAAATAAGAAAAATAAGAAAACAATTTTGTTCGTTGGCGTTAGTTTTTATAATTTTGTAACCAAATGTTTTTACCAGTGCCGCATTTTTCGTATTACTATGGTTCGAAAAGATGGTGTTGATTGTTTCATGAGCTATGTGATTTTATTTTCATAATTTATTTTTATTTTGTAATATGTATTGTAAATACAATTTTTTACAGAAATTATATTGTAAACATTTGTTTTTAGTTTACCAAAATATGGAGAATTGAAAAAGCAATGGTTAAAACCTCATCAGATGATATTTCAATTGGCCAAGAAATTTCTAAAGTAGACGAATCTAATATGTATGACGAAAATTTTTTTGGATACCCAATTATACTAAGTGAATTTTCAATTAAAGGGGGGATTATAGTCAGATATTTATTTAGAAAATTGAATTGTGAGGACTGTTGCAAATTAATACAACAATGTAATTCTTATAAATCGCTAATCAATTTACAAAATAGGGTAATAGGGTGGTCTATTACCTCCTTCGCCGTCAGTATAAAAATTTGTAAATATTCCGAAGCAGTATTAAAACGGGAATTGGCTATTGCGGACCACAAAAACATAACGCAACTACAATCTAGTTCTAAATTGTTTAAATAAGTTTGTTATAACGTTCTTCACAACCTAATAAGTGTTAAATATTTTCAATGATGAAGATCAATATAATCATTCTCAAGAACACGTTAATTTGTTAGAGCATTCTATCATAGAAAAATATTATGACATCCGTTATAACTTATTTTTTTTAAACAATTTAGAACTAGATTTTAGTTGCGTTATGTTTTTGTAGTACGCAATAGCCAATTCCCGTTTTAATACAGCTTCTGAATATTTACAAATTTTCAATACTGACGACGAAGGAGTTAACAGACCACCCTTATTTTTTAAATTGATTAGCGAGGTATAAGAGTTACATTGTTGTATTAATGTGCAACAGTCCTCACAATTCAATTTTCTAAATAAATATCGGACTATAAATCCTCCTATGTATTCAATAACATTAATTGAAAATTCACTTAGTATAATTGGGTATCCAAGAAAATCTTCATCATACATATTCGATTCGTCTACTTTTGAAATTTCTTGGTCAATAGAAATATCATCTGATGAGGCTTCAACCATTGCTTTTGCAATTCTCCATATTTTGGTAAACTAAAAACAAATGTTTACATTATAATTTCTGTAAAAAATTGTATTTACAGTACATATTCCAAAATAAAAATAAATTATGAAAAGCAAAGCACTTAGCACATGAAATAAAATAAGAAAAATGCGGCACTGGTAAAAACATATGTTTATTAAAAGCATCAACCCACGCCAATACCAAAATTGTTTTCTTATTTTTATCTGATTTATAACTTAAATTAAGGATAATTTTACCACAAATCACTTTCTTTTTAACATAATTTACATTTTATTTTTTTATAACCACTTACTGATGGTACGAAATTTCATCTTGTAATTTTTGAGGCGTAATTAGCAGTTTTTCACGAGACACTTCATTTTATTAAATGTTTGTAATTTTTATTACTAAAATGATACACTACACACAATCCACTATTTTAATAATATTTTAATTATTTTAATTAATATTTTCACGATTTTTTAAGAGCACAAAATTAAACGCGTAATTTAAAACAAAAACAAAAACTGGTTTGAGGGGGTTGAATCTTTGACATATGAGACCGCCATATGCATTTTTTATATAACCATCCTGCTCTGGCTTGTGACACATGAAACAGCAAATCTAGCCCGTGGATTACCAAAACGAAAACCATTAGACAGCGTTTATAATACGAGTATTGTAGTTGGTGCCTCTGACAAAGGCGGTATTGGTAAATCAACAACGGCTGTTAATTTAGCAGTAACACTAGGTGGTTTAGGTAAAAAGGTCGGTTTCCTGGATGGTGACATATTTGGCCCCTCCGTACCATTAATGAAGAATATCCATGAAGAACCTTAAGTGAACAATTCTAACAATATACCGATAATAAATTATGGGGTTAAATGTATGTCAATGGAATTATTAATTTCTGAAAAACCGGTTGTTTGGCGAGGACTATTAATTATGTCTGCACTAGAGCGGCTATTAAAGAGAACATTTTGGGATGAAATTGATATATTATTCGTGGATACACCACCTGGAACTGGTGATATACACCTTTCTTTAGCCCAAAATGTTCCGGAAACCGGCGTTGTGCTAGTCAGCACGCCACAAATAGCAGCGTTATAGATTACAGATCGAGGTGCGAAAATGTATCGAACATTAGCCGTTCCTATAATCGGATTAACCGAAAATATGAGTTACACGGCATGCCCAATTGTTTAACGGAAATAGATTTGTCTAAATAAACAACAACAATAACAAATATATGAGCACAATTATTGCTCATATTTCAGTTTATGTTTTGTTACTATGTTGGTACGACCAAGATTATTTGCTCAAAAGTTGGAAATTTTTCAACTAAAGCTGGATTAAATTGGGCGGGGCTTAGTTGAATATAAAGGTTTGATTGGCTAAAGAGTTGGATTAAAAATAATCCCGTTCCGTGAAGGCGCCTTAAAACGAAAACTGTGGCACAACAAAAACTAAACAAAAACAACAAATAATGAAATTGGTTCTTGTGTACTAATGTAAAAATTACACAATAAGATTTTTTCGAAAATTTTGCTTTCTTTTTGCTCGAATATAAATTTATATAAAACAGAAACATATATGTACATTATAACGTTTTTTGGTTTACTACATGTGCATTTCGGAATATGTATTGCAAGTTGGAACTATTATATAAAATGCGGTGGAGTAAGGGAAAGTAAAGGCATATTTTAATTTTTTAGTTTTTAGTTATGAAATGGTATGGTGAATGATCCGTTCGGATAGCAAATTATTGTTATCATATATGGAGAATGACGAGTAAAAAGACGATGATAAACAAGTTTTACGTTTGTCGTCGAATGGTTTTTAAATTTTAAATGGACAACTATGTATATAGATGTAATAAAAATATGGAAACAATTTATATTGTTATTAATTGAATTTTGTAACGAATTATGTATATATATATATATATATATATATATATATATATATATATATATATATATATATATATATATATATATATATATATATATGTATATATATATATATATATATATATATATATATATATATATATATATATATATATATGTATATATGTATATAGTATATACACATATATATATATATATATATATATATATATATATATATATATATATATATATTATATATATATATATATATATGTATATATATATATATATATATATATATATACATATATATATATATATATATATATATATATATATATATATATATATATGTGTATATACTATATACATATATACATATATACATATATGTATATAGTATATACACATATATATATATATATATATATATATATATATATATATATATATATATATATATATATATATATATATATATATATATATATATATGTATATATATATATATATATATATATATATATATATATATATATATATATATCTACAGTAAAACCTCCAAACTTGGCACCTCTATATATTGGACATTTCTGTATCTTGGACATTTTCTTTCAGTCCCTTGAAATGCCATACAATTATTTTCAAAAAATTGCTAACACCCTTTTTATATTGGACAACCTCTATATATTGTAACTTGGACACTTTGTTATGAGATTTTGTTGAAAAATCTTTACATTCATTCTATAGTTTATAATTCTATGATATTATATTAAATAATACAAATGTATTACACTAATTAATACCAACATTTAATTTTTTCAATATTGGTGACACGAGAGAGCCAAGCGCAAGTAAAATAAAAATAAAAAAATTTGACAGATACGTCACAAAAATAATAGACCAAATATAGAGCAAAAAATTTATATGTTACTAACTTCTCGTTTGAGTTGTAAAAAATCCCGGATTTCCATCCGACATATGTACCGGGCTTTCATCCGATGAATGTACCGGGCGATAATTTTAAAGTAGTGATGTCAAGTTCATAGAATTATCATAGAATTATATATATACTATAGAATGAATCTAAAGATTTTCCCATATAAGATTTGCTGTTTCATGTGTCACAAGCCAGAGCAGGATGGTTATATAAAAAATGCATATGGCGGTCTCATATGTCAAAGATTCAACCCCCTCAAACCAGTTTTTGTTTTTGTTTTAAATTACGCGTTTAATTTTGTGCTCTTAAAAAATCGTGAAAATATTAATTAAAATAATTAAAAAATAATTAAAATATTATTAAAATAGTTAGTGGATTGTGTGTAGTGCATCATTTTAGTAATAAAAATTAGAAACATTTAATAAAATGAAGTGTCTCGTGAAAAACTGCTAATTACGCCTCAAAAATTACAAGATGAAATTTCGTACCATCAATAAGTGTTTATAAAAAAATAAAATGTAAATTATGTTGAAAAGAAAGTGATTTGTGGTAAAATTATCCTTAATTTAAGTTATAAATCAGATAAAAATAAGAAAACAATTTTGGTTATTGGCGTGGGTTGTTACTTTTAATAAACATATGTTTTTACCAGTGCCGCATTTTTCTTATTTTATTTCATGTGCTAAGTGCTTTGCTTTTCATAATTTAAATATTCAGAAGCTGTATTAAAACGGGAATTGGCTATTGCGGACTACAAAAACATAACGCAACTAAAATCTAGTTCTAAATTGTTTAAAAAAATAAGTTATAACGTTCTTCACAACCTAATAAGTGTAAATATTTTCAATGATGAAGATCAATATAGTCATTCTCAAGAACACGTTAATTTGTTAGCTCATTCTATCATAGAAAAATATTATGACATCCGATTGAATTATTTTTGTAACCAAAGGTCATATAAATTAACGAAAAGAAACAAGTTTATTTCTTTATTACATTTCAAAGGAATGTGAAATAAATAAGCGTAGTGGTTTTATAATTATTATTTTTTATATTTTATATTTTTTATATTTTATAATTTTTTAGTATATTAATATTATATTTAAATAAAAATAATTAATGTACTTTATTAAAGAAATAAAAATGTAATTAAATATAAATAATTTTTTAATTTAAACTTCCTAACTTCACTGCATTCGATCGAAAAAAATTCTAAATACGGCCCTGTTAATTTATATGCTTTCTCTTTTACCCTCCGAATTTGTGACGCTTGACAGTTCTTTACATTCATGATTCATTCTATATACTCTATTTCTATAGTCAAGTTATTAATTTTTGAACACTAATCTAATGTCACATTCGGAGCTTATGTTACATTTATTGTATATTCTTTTAATTATTTGTGTACTGTATCCGCCATCAGAAGTAACATCTTTGGGCTTTACAATAGAAAACGTTTTCTCAAAATTCCTGGGCGTCGAATCAAATCACTTTATAGAATATCATATTCGAAGATCTTCTTTAACAATTTTCATCCATTCATTATTGCCATTCGGATATGTTACGTTATATAATATCAATTATGATAATGATGAAGTATTGAAAAGTACTACATTGTTGGGAATTCATCGTTGTATGGTTGTTTTAGTGGCATTGCTGCCTATAATAACATTATTCTTGATTATGACGTGGTACCACAATCATTGGGAAAGACATCCATTGTGTAAAACATTAGTTAAGTTTACAAATAGCTCAAGATGGGAATCTATTGCAGCAGATATTAATACTGAATTTAACAGGTAACGATTTCAAATCAGTAATTCGCAAAAATTAAATTCAATTTGTTTTTAGTAATGACAAAATCGTTATTCATACCAACACAATTCATACGGTTATTGCAACAGAAAACTGGATAATAAAAGTAACTCCGTATCAAATATTATTAGGGCACCAGAGTGATACTACCCTAACTGCGCTCTCCGCTGATTATCACACACTAAACCCAAATAATTCAGATTCAGTCCAGTTTGTTAATATAGAAGTAAAACCCATCAGAAGTGGAGTTAAACTATTTAAAATCCGAATAAACGCTTTAGATTTTCGAGAGTTGCAAGATCGCATATATCGTTCAATAACTATTGTGACAAATGTCCAATTTCATCAAACTATTATGGAAAGATGGATCGAAGTATTTAAAGAACAAATTAAATTTAATCCTCGATATGACGTTAACAGAGATCAAATAAACGAATCGTGTTTTGCATGCATGGCCACAGAACCAAACATCAAGCTTCAGAAGCAATGTTTAGATAACGGAGAAAATGGTGATGTTTTATATAACAATAGTCGTTGTGGAAACTGCTATTGCCGTCCAATGTGGTGTGTTGCTTGCATCGCAAAGTGGTATGCCTCTCGGCAAAATCAATTCGGCCATGAAGTTTGGTTGGAACAGAAATGTACCTGCCCTATGTGTAGAGCATCATTTTGTATGCTTGATGTGTGTTATATTAATAAAATTGATTAACAAAGCTCTCACAATAGAAACATTGTTTACTTTTACTTAAGGTCGATTTCATAGAATTATATACTATAGAATGAATGTAAGGTGTTGAAAATTAGATTGAAAATTATTTTACCACAGATTAACGGATAAAATTTTAAATCTTAGTTCATTTATATGTCAATAGATGGCACTTGTTAGACGTTTCGAAAAATGCTTAGCGGAGATACTTTTATTTTAATTATAAAAATATCTACTTTTGGTAAATGTGGCGCCACCGTCGTTTTACTGTCAAAAATTTGCGATGCGATACTAATACCAAATTCGTTTACTTTTACAACAACAATTTGACCAAAATTTCATTTGTATGAATGAAATTTGATCGACTTTTGTAGTAATATCATAGAATTATATACTATAGAATGAATGTAAAGATTTTCCATATAAGATTTGCTATTTCATGTCACAAGCCAGAGCAGGATGGTTATATAAAAAATGCATATGGCGGTCTCTTATGTCAAAGAAAGAACCCAACAAACCAGTTTTTGTTTAAAGTGACGCGTTAAATTTTTTGCTCTTAAAAAATCTTGAAAATATTAATTAAAATAATTAAAATATTATTAAAATAGTTAGTGGATTATGTGTAGTGCATCATTTTAGTAATAAAAATTAGAAACATTTAATAAAATGAAGTGTCTGGTGAAAAACTGCTAATTACGCCTCAAAAATTACAAGATAAAATTTCGTACCATCAGTAAGTGTTTATACAAAATAAAATGTAAATTATGTTAAAAAGAAAGTGATTTGTGGTAAAATTATCCTTAATTTAAGTTAAAAATCTGATAAAAATAAGAAAACAATTTTGGTTATTAGTGTGGGTTCTTTCTTTTTGTAAATTAATGGTTTTACCAGTGCCGCATTTATCGTATTACTATGGTTCGAAAAGTGGGTGTTGATTGTTTCATGTGCTCTTCTTTTCATAATTTATTTTTATTTTGGAATATGTGTATAATGTAAACATTTGTTTTTAGTTTACCAAAATATGGAGAATTGCAAAAGCAATGGTTTAAGCCTCATCAGATGATATTTCAATTGACCAAGAAATTTCTAAAGTAGACGAATCTAATATGTACGACGAAGGTTTTTTTGAATACCCAATTATACTAAGTGAATTTTCAACATACATTACATTTTAAAGGAATGTGAAATAAACAAGCGTAGTGGTTTTATAATTACTATTTTTTATACTCATATTTAACTTTTATTAAAGAAATAAAAATGTAATTAAATTTAAATAATTTTTTAATTTTAACTTTCTAACTTCATTGCATTCGATCGAAAACAATTCTAATGTTAATTTATATGCTTTCTCTTTTACCATCCGAATTTGTGACGCTTGACAGTTGCTTACATTCATTCTATATACTCTATTTCTATGAGTAATATTTGTGAAAAGAAGTAGAGAAGAGTTTATCATTTCAACTTGTTAGCATCGGATAATAAAAAATTATATAGCAAAGAATTAAAATGTTCAATATAGTGTCTCCAATTTCTCAATTTAATTTATTTATTTATCAATAATTTTCAATTAAAAGCATAGGAATTATATAATTTCGCACATAAACACAACATTTTAGTACACAAGATATTTCGAAAATACGTCGCACAAACAAAATTACAAATTATCCTTTAAATTTTAATAAATCTATTAAAAGCAAAAACACACAAGATATTTTGAAAATATGTCGCACAAAATTACAAATTATCCTTACAATTTTAATAAATTTATTAAAAGCAAAAATAAATTTAAAACTGAATTGTACCAATGGCGCGGGGTCTTTGTTTTGATGTTTATGTTTTGACGTTTACTTTTGCATATATGTATGCGTAAAAATCTGACAAAATATCGAGATTTTTTAAAATTGATCTAGGCAATTTGTTAGATCAAGATTTTTGTGTGAAAAAAATTTGTAATGTCAAAAATGTTGATCTGACAGCTGAATCCGATCAAATCTTTTTGATCTGAGAGTTCGAACGAATTTGGTGTCAAATTCGGAGGGTAAAAGAGAAAACATATAAATTAACAGGGTCGTATTTAGAATTTTTTTTCGACCGAATGGAATGAAGTTCGGAAGTTAAAATTAAAAAATTATTTAAATTTAAATACATTTTTATTTCTTTAATAAAAGTACATTAATTATTTTTATTTAAATATAATATTATGTATATACAAATTAATAATTATAAAACCACGACGCTTATTTATTTCACATTCCTTTAAAATGTAATAAAGAAACAAACTTGTTTCTTTTCGTTAATTTATATGACCTTTGGTTACAAAAATAATTCAACCGGATGTCATAATATTTTTCTATGATAGAATGAGCTAAAAAACTAATGTGTTCTTGGGAATGACTATATTGATCTTCATCATTGAAAATATTTAACACTTATTAGGTGGTGAAGAACGTTATAACAAATTTGTTTAAACAATTTAGAATTAGATTGTAGTTGCGTTATGTTTTTGTAGTCCGCAATAGCCAATTCCCGTTTAATACAGCTTCTGAATATTTACAAATTTTTAAGACTGACGCGAAGGAATTAAAAGACCACCTCTATTTTTTAAATTGATTATCGATTTATAAGAATTACATTGTTCTATTAATTTGCAACAGTCCTCACAATTTAATTTTCTAAATAAATATCGGACTATAAATCCAACTATGTATTCAATAACATTAATTGAAAATTCTCTTAGTATAATTGAGTATCCAAAAAAACCTTCGTCATACATATTAGATTCGTCTACTTTAGAAATTTCTTGGCCAATTGAAATATCATCTGATGAGGCTTCAATCATTGCTTTTTCAATTCTCCATATTTTGATAAACTAAAAATAATTGTTTACATTATAATTTCTGTAAAAAATTGTATTTACAGTACATATTCCAAAATAAAAATAAATTATGAAAAGAAAAGCACATGAAACCACGCACTTTTCGAACCATAGTAATACGATAAATGCGGCACTGGTAAAAACATTTATTTACAAAAAGAAAGAACCCACGCTAATAACCAAAATTGTTTTCTTATTTTTATCTGATTTTTAACTTAAATTAAGGATAATTTTACCACAAATCACTTTCTTTTTAACATAATTTACATTTTATTTTGTATAAACACTTACTGATGGTACAAAATTCCATCTTGTAATTTTTTATGCGTAATTAGCAGTTTTTCACGAGACACTTCATTTTATTAAATGTTTCTAATTTTTATTACCAAAATGATACACTATACACAATCCACTAACTATTTTAATAATATTTTAATTATTTTAATTAATATTTTCAAGATTTTTTAAGAGCACAAAATTTAACGCGTCACTTTAAACAAAAACAAAAACTGGTTTGAGGGGTTCTTTCTTTGACATATGAGACCGCCATATGCATTTTTTATATAACCATCCTGCTCTGGCTTGTGACACATGAAACAGCAAATCTTATATGGGAAACTTTACATTCATTCTATAGTATATAATTCTATGTTGTTTTCAGTTTTCTTGAAATATGTAGTTGTAGTTGTAATATATTGTAATTTGGTTTGTAGTGTTCGCTAATCGCTATTACGTAATAAAAATAGAAACAAAGTATATTTTGGAAAGCAATTTGACGTAAAATCGTGAATTAATACGTCTTAATTTTATCGATAATTGGGGTTTTTCGGTATATAAAAGTTGTCTAATAATTACAATTGATAGTATATATTCAATTCGTGCGTCATAAAGAAAAAAGTTGATTATGTATTTATATTTTATTATGGTCTCATAAAAAGCAAATATAATAAAAATAGTAATAATTACAAGAACATCGGTTAAAAAATTTGTTACATACATAAAAATTTTCTAAAATGGCGGATAGTTCAGCAGTACTCGAATCATCGTCAGCTAATACTTTGCAAGTCATAACAATGCAATCTCAAGCATCATCAACTTTGTCATTACCATCTGTATCCATATCAGCTGATATGCAAGTTGATAATTTAATAATAAATAGAAATGAAGATAAAGTAAAACGTGAAATTGAAGATGATGATGATGACAGACAACCTGATTCCAAAAAGAAAAAGGTTGATTCAAATCTCAACAAGAGAAAATCTGAAATATATGATAAACTAGAAAGCCGTTTGGGTGGTATATTAAGTTGTGCTGTGTGTCTGGATTTACCTCGGACTGCCATATTTCAGGTAAATAAGCTAATATATAGTTTTAATTTATATGTAAATGCATTCTACGCAAAAAAACAAATAATTCAATTGACAAAATGCTTTCCTTTGTGATAGAGTGAAATGGAAACGCAAGATATATTAAAAATATCTCGCTAACTTAAATTCACATTGATATTTAGTAAAAATCTAGCCTTTGTTTTTTAAAGGGCGTTTTCCTGAATCCAAAATTTTCTGTCGTACATGTATAAAGTTGTATTTGGCATTTGTAATGCCATACCATACCCTGCACTATAATAAGAGGTTTCTTAGTTTTCTGGTTTATGGATTCTCTCTTTTGTAGTATACTACGTATAAAGTACAGAAATTAATTGAATTGCCAATAGAATTTTTAAGTCAGTAAAGTGATAGCTGCTTTCCCAATTTGGGTGATTTTCAGTTTTTGCTTTTTTTTTGAAAAATACGTAAATTAAATTACACTTTATACAAATAAGGCATTAAAATAGATCCCTTTTTTATTAGCTGATTTAATTGATCAGTCTGGAGGATGTGCTTAACCAGAATGTCACAAAACAGTATATAGTACACTAGAGGGCGAGATTTATATGATCTAGTGAATGAAAAATTTACTTCTCAAATTTTCAACCAAATTTATTTTATAATTACTTCAACTAAAGGCAAATCTCTACTTGATACTATTCTAGTACTCCAGTATTGTACAGTGTTACTGAACAGAACCGATTAAAAACGAACACGAAACAGTGTACTGTTTCGTGTTCTTTTTTAATCGGTTCTGTTCCTTGTCATGTTCCGTGTATTCTTCGTATACTATGTACTGTTTTGTGATATATCCTTTTCAATCGGTCCTGCACCGAATTCCGGTTGAATGATAAATGGTAATAGGAAATGTTTTGGTTTTAATTTTCGGCTAGTTATTTACCATTATAAAATTTTCGATTTCCTCTCAATATATGGGTTTCAGCCAGCTAAAAATTTAGTAGCTTATGTGTCGGTTCATTGCACTATGTTTTTACAGAAATTTTTTTACTCGGTGCGTTGAGCAAGCATATCGAAACACATAAAATATAATATACATTCCGCGACATTCAATTTAGGCCACCCTTAATTTTTTTGATACGACAATAAGGCCCGCTGCACACTTGAACTATGTTTTTGACTGATGTGAGCTATGTTTTTATTTTACAGCTGACTATTTTGGTTTCAAAAACTCAAATAAGAGTAACATTGTAGATTACTTTCAGGATCGCTCCAATCTGTAAAGAAATGTATTTAAATGTTCTATTTTTGCCTTGGAGATAATTTATTAGCTATGTTTCTATCTCACAGATTTAAATCAAGAAATTAAAAAAGCCAGAGCGTATGAGTGTCTTGAGCTAAACTTCACGAATTTCGTTTTACTTATTTAGGCTCTGTAAAGTAAACCGAAAAGCTGTGATTCCAAAACTTAGCTCACTTTGCTAGAAAAATATAACTCAAGTGTGCAACGGGCCTAAGGATTGGAGTTTGCATTTGATCTATTGTTTAATTGGGATGTCAATATACACATTTCAAAATGAAAACATAATTTAATTGTATTTGTTTTGCTAGTTTATAATAAAAGAGATTTTATACTGCCAGATTCAATTAAAGCCAATTAGTATATCTTAGCGCTTGATTTATTTAGTTTACTATTAGTGTATTTTGAACGAGTTTTCTAATTAGTAGCATTATTAGTTGGTTGGTTTTATACAATTTTGATAAATTGGGCAAAGAAAAACACTAACATCCGAAGAAATATGAAGAATTTGAGCCAAGGATTGCAAGCTTTCCAATCGAGAAATCGCTATAAAATTAGGTAGATCAAGAATGGTTATCAACAATTTTATGAATGAGAATGAAAAAATAAAAATAAACAGAAGATTTCACCGCGCCAGACAACACAAATCCTAACACCCGTTGCACACTTGAGCTTGTGGCGAATCGCCTTCTCATACATTTTCTGTAAATAGCGTTATAACATAAATATGTTAAATTTTATTATTATTGTTTTATCTTTTTAATTAAATACTTTACCTCAATTATATGTTTTTTGTTTGTTTGTTTGTTTGTTTCTTCGTTTTTTGTGGTCAGATATTTCTATCCATATGACCTAATTTTTCTTTTATCCCAAAACCGCTTACAGATACTTCTCATGGGAAGGGCTGAAGCTTTGGATGAGTTTGGTTGTAATTTTGACTCGAAATTTTTTATTTCTAAAAAAAAGAAGTCAAATCAGTGATGATTTCTTGTTTCTGCTTTTAACTTCTGTAACGATGATAGAAATTCATGTCAATAGTTGAAAATATCAAATTGAAATTTATATTGGATGATAAAATTCAATTCTACTGATGAATGTAATTAGTTTGTGGATGTTTCTGACGATACTTATCTAACTACTAAATAACTAATATTAATGTTAGTATCAAAAAACTTAGATACTATTGTTAATATTAAAACTATTTAGGTATAATTAATTCATTGTAAAAATATTTCATAATAACTTAACATAATTTCTATATGTAAAACTATTTAAAGTTATATTATTATTTTTTAAAATGAAAAACTTATAAATAAAATTTTTATAAAAGTAATTAATAGTTTGAATTTAAATAATAATATAAAGTATTAAATTTGAATAGTGTGAATATTTATTTTAGTTTAGAATTTTAAATGTTTGTTTATTAGTTTTATTTAATTTTACCTTCAAATTATAAAGTTAAAATACGCATGCTGTTAGTATAGCTAGAGAATATATTAGTGCTAATTAATAACATAGATTAGTATTGTAAATTTTGTTATCAAGTTGTGGAATTAGTAAAAATTCTGTTTTATTTTAATATATGTTTTAGTGGTTATAAGTGGTATTGGATTTCTTTTAAACATTTTAATATTGTCGCGTATTTTGTATCATCTTCACTTTTTAGTATGTCTTGGAGTTTATTTGAGCTTAATAAAGGATATCTATTCCTGATAGTATTATATATAGGGCATATGCTAATTATATGGTCATTATCTTCTGCTACATTGCAATTTGAGCAATTTGGAGAATCTTCTGCTTTTATTATAAATCTATATTTTTTGTTAAAGGAGTGGCCAGTTCTAATTCTTGTAATTTGTTTTATTTCCAATCCTGTTAATTTAGATTTGCTAAACCATAATTTTTTAGGAGGATGATCCCAAATATGTTTATAGTACCGTCCTATGTTAGTAGTCATGTTATTATAAATTGTCCCCTACTCGGTCTCCATTTCATCATTTATTAAGTTTATCGTGTCTGTAACAGTCGGTTCGTTGTCGAGGGTGTGTGTTGATCTTAATAATGCAATTTTTGCTAAATTATCGGCAATTGTATTTCCCTCAATTCCTATGTGTCCTGGTATCCACTGAATTATTATGTTTTTGTTTTTGTTATATCCTACCGTATCAATAATTTGATTTTCAAAATGTTTGTCAGTAATGTTATTCAAAGCAGTGTTTAAGGATTTACATGCACTTTGAGAGTCTGTTAAGATTATTACATCTTTATTATTTAATATCTGTGCTAGAGTGCATGCTATTTTGATTGCTATAGTTTCGGCAGTTTTAATATCCGTTGGATTTTCCAATTTTATTGCTAGTTCAATATTTTTTTCTGGTATATATATTCCTATTCCTGTTCTTCCATTCACTTTTGAACCGTCTGATTTTGAGATTTTTAGGATTTGTTGTTTTAATGTGGTTGGGTTTAATTTTTTTAAGTATGTCATATCTATTATATAATGCGTTAAGTTTTGGAAGACAGTTTTGAGTTTTAATGTCATTTGCTATTTTTGAATTTTTATATAGATGTTTTGTAATGTATTTAATTGTTTTTTTCCTATTATCCAGTTTGGTGGGAGTCTCTAACGATTCCGCTAATACTATTGGAATAGGGGTCGTTTTAGTAATTCCAAGACATATTCTTATGCATTTGTTTTTGATCGTTTGATAAATTTGGTGAGCTGTATTATTATTTTCCTCTGTTATGATATAAGCATATTCAATTTTCGATTTTATAATCGCTTTATAAATATTTAGCAAAGTTTCTAGATGCGTACCTCATTGTGTGTGCGTCAGTGTTTTCAGAATGTTTATAGATTTTTGGATCTTGGTTTTTGTTATGATATGATGTTTATTTAACGATAGTCTATTCGTAAAGGTTATACCTAGAATTTTAGTTTCTTTTTTCTCTGTTATTTCTGTATTATTTATCTTTATTTTTATATTTTTACTGTTATTGTTATTCGTAAAAAGTCTAAGAAAATGTGATTTAGAGGGATTTATTTTCAGTTTAAGTGTGTCTAATTTTTGTTTTAATTTCGTTAAAATATCGTTAGCAGTTTTTTCGAGATCGTCGTGATTTTGTGCCGTAACTATTATACAAAAGTCGTCTGCAAATTGGAAAATATTTGTATCATTTTGGTTGCTGAGCTCATGAATGGAATGGGTGTAAATGTTAAAAAGTGTGGGGCTCAGACAACTTCCTTGTGGTGTACCGACATTCGTTGTTTGTGTTATAGGCTGATTCTTATTATGTATTGTAATTAATCTATTTGTTAAAAAGAAATATGTATATCCAGTTAATTATGTGGTGTGAGAATTCAAGTTTTATCATTTGAGAAATTAGTGTATTTTTATCCACGTTATCAAATGCTTTTGTTATATCTATGCTATCAATAGAATTTTTTTTTTACTTTTCCTCTCTAGTTGAATATGATTGATTATTTCCACCATGTAATCCGAAATGTTCTTATTTTTCCTAAATCCGTAGTTGTTGTAGTTTAAAATTTGGTTGTTATTTAAATGATTATTTATCCTGTTAAGAATTAATTTATTAAATAATTGTGAAAAAGTTGGTAGCAAACATATAGGTCTATAGTTAAATATATCTCTGTCGTCAAGTCCCCGTTTTTTATAGCAATGGTTTTAGCTAATTTCCAGTTCTCCGGATACGATCCAGACCCCCATATTTTATTGAAGTATATTGTTAATATCTCAATAAAATTCGGATTATCTTTCAGTATCTGTTTAATTAGTTTGTAACTTATTTTGTCCGCTCCAGGTGCTGTGTTTTTTGAGTTTTTTATTATTTCTAATATTTCTGGTGCTATGAATTCCGTTTTTGAAAAAGAATTTATATGATTAGTGAATGGAGGGCGGAGAAACTCGACAGAGTTCGGGAAGTTATGGTTTAGGAATAATACAGCTTTGTCATTATCTTCTAAAACTTTATACGTTGATTGTTTTTTATTTTTTATTCTGTTAATCTTATTCCATAACTCTAGATTGTTGGATTTATGGTTGATCGAGGAAAGAAAGGTAACCCAGCCTTTCTTCTTTTCTTGTTTTATTTCTAGCTTTAATTTCTGAGTATGTTTTTTTAGTTCTAACGCTGTGAATAGAGTTTTGTTTCTGTTGTATATTTTTTGTTTTTCAGTTTTAATGTCCCATAATCTTTGTAAATATTTATTCCACCATGGTTTTGGTTTGTAATTTATTGTTCTTGTATTTCTATTGATGATATCTGTTAGGTATTTTTCAATTTCCTCCGGTGGCTCATGTATAGTATCGTTAATTTCTTTCCTAATCATATTCCAGTTTGTTATTTGTCTCATGACTCGTTCATTTATTTCATAAGTTATTATAATTGGCAAATGATCAGTACCAAGATTGTCTATATTAGATTGCCACGTTAGTCTGTCGATGATGTTAGCCGTACACAGAGTGATGTCGATTGCTGATTCTGTATCTCTGTGTTTGTCTTGTCTTGTAGGAGATCCATCATTTAATAAATAAAGGTTAGTGTCTGTTATAATGTCCGCAATTTTCGTTCCGAGGGTATCAGTTTTGTATCTATCCCAAAGCCCGTGATGAGCATTGATGTCTCCAGCTATTAAAGTTTTGTTGTTATTGTTGTCATCTAATAATCGTTCGAATTCAGTACATATTTCATCCATATCCCTATTCGAACTGTTATAGAATGTAATTAAGTCTAAGTCTATGTTTTTAAAGTTTATATTTATTTTTAACGTTTCAAGTTGTTGGTACATGTTGCTGTTATTTATTATTTTCCACGATATGTTTTTTTTAATAAGAAAACCTACTTCTCCGTATCCGTCAGGTCGGTCTTTTGTGATTAAATCAAAATTGTTTATTTGTAATTTTTCTAAACCATTTGTCCACGTCTCGGTAAGTAGTACTACATCTATTTTATTTATAAGCATGTATTGCTCCAATAAGTTCTTATTGCTTTTAAGGCTGCGTATATTAATTTGTAAAAATTTCACACTATTCATTAAGTTCATATAATTTAGTCTGAAACAGTTTCGGCGATGTCCATAAGGATTATATCTACATCTGCTGGGTGATGAGTAGTACCTTTGTTTTTAATTAGTTTGTCATTTATATTTTTGAGAACTTTATCTCTGGATTGTATTTGATTCTTCAAGTGATCTACCAAATCTCTTAAAATCTGAATCTCTCGCTTGTTCCTATCAGATGGCCAGTTTAGATTTTTAGTATTAAATTCTGATTGCCTAGGTACTTGTCTTTTACCAAACAATTTTTCCTTCGTTTCTCTAAATGTGGTTTTATTAATGGTCATATGTTCCGTAATCTGTCTTTGTCTCTGACGTTCTTGGCATTCTCTATAATTGTAATATGACCATCCCCACAAAATTTGCATCGTGGTTTTAAATCACATAGATGATTGCCATCCATAACTTTCGCGCACGTTATACATCTTGTAAATTCCGTAGCGTTACATCTTTTAATTGTATGACCATGGTATATAATGTGTAATGGTATATAATGTTGTACTTTAATAAGTACTATATTATCGTACATCACTACATTATATGGTATGTTAGAAGACCTAAAGGTTAACTTGACCAACTCCATGTTGATTGCCTTTTCAGTTGCTGTGTCCCATTTTGTCATTCTTTATATTTTGACTATTGGAATATTCGAGTTTAAATTTTCCTCGATTTCGTTTTCAGTAAGATCAACTGGCACATTTCTAATTACACCTATTGTATGTATAAAATTATTTGGTATAAAAGTTTCGTACTTGTCAAACTGTTTGAAAGATTCCGATTTTAAGCAATTTGTTTGCTTCGTGAAAATTTTTAAATATTATCCTAGCCAAATTTTTGCTTATTTGTTCAACACTTTCAACGTTTTCGAATTTATTAAGCTTAATAGATTTTCCGAGATTTAATAGATTTAAATTTTCTTTATTAACCATAACTTTGAATGGCGCATTGTCTTGTTTGTTATAAAGGTTTGTGTTTTTTGGGAGCACGTGTACTATATTAGCAGACGTATTTGGTCCTGTTTCAGATTCGTTAGTCATTTTGTTTGTTTCACTAATTTTAATTTTAATTTTTTTTGCGATATTTTCTGAAATTTCTTGTTGTCGTTTTGTGCTCAACTTTTTAGTCGACCCATCTAATAAAATTGTTGTCCTGTTTTCCTCTATTTCCACATCTGAGTCAGGTAAAGGGTATTGTTTATGATTCAAGTGGAAATCCTACTTTCATCATCGGTGTAACTAATATCACCGTCTATTTTATAAAAATCACTAATTTCCAACACCACTTAAAAACTACCGGTGAATATATAAGGTATTTCAATAAATTCCAAAATAAATGTAGATAAAATTATTTATTATACTTCTAATCTTTTTTATACTATTATATTATCGTATGAGTTTTCACTGAATTCCTACACGAGAATGATATATGTTTTTTGTTGAATGTGTTGTGACATCTTAATGGAAAACACATGTCAAAATTCATGACATTTATAAATGGTATAATGGGTACGGTTTATGGGAAAAATATATTTTGGTACAATTGCTATAACTGATATTATTTGAACTAACAAAACATAGAGTCCTTAGCCAGGATGTATACCAGAACAAAATATGTAACTTTTGTTTAAAATTTTCATCACCAGTCGATATTAAAAGCTAAGGCACAACGGTCGAATTTATTTATTGTATCTTAACTAAATATAATTTACATAGAAAATCCGTTGGTTTCATTTTTAATAAAAAACACATATTAATTAATTAGAAAATAAGTTTAATCATTTCATTTAATTTAAATAAACGTGAGTGAAATAAAAAGACTAACTTGCTGTCGTATTCCCATCGGTTATAGGAGGATTGAGGTTGGAACTAAACTACATCCTCAGTATATACAGGGTGGGCCAAATAATAGTTTTTTTGAACTAGCAGTTTTTTTTGAGTATGGTAAGGGTTATGTCACTTCTGATTTGACAGAAAGTTACTTTTATCCTTCCGCTGAACGAAAATGGTTGTGTATTCGCTTGAACAACGCTGGGAAATATTGAAACATTAATTCGAAAATTTTGGCAAAAAAAATCATCTTTTCGGATGAGGCGCATTTCCATCTTGGTGGGTATGTAAACAAGCAGAATTGTCGCATTTGGGGCACGGAGAATCCGCGCGTGATCGTAAAGAAGCCGATGCATCATGAGCGAGTGACTTTGGTGCGGATTTTGGTGCGGTGGCATCATTGGGCCATTTTTCTTTGAAAATGAGCAAGGAGCCGCCATTGTCAATGGTGAGCGCTACCGCGCCATGATAAATGGTTTTTTGTTCCCGGCACTTGAAGAGGAGGACATAGGCACCATTTGGTTTCAACAAAACGGCCCTCTGTGCCACACAGCACACGTTTCAATTGATCTTTTGCGCACTTTCTTCGAAGATCGAATTATCAGCCGAAACGCTGATGTGATTTGACGCTGTTGGACTATTATCTTTGGGGTGCCGTCAAAGATAAGTGTTACGCCGATAAACCAGCAACGATTGACGTTCTCAAGAACAATATTCGCATTGCCATTGAAGACATGATGCCGCATACCATCGAAAATGTGCTCAAAAATTTGACCGACCGTATGGGGTACGTCAAGGCGAGCCGAGGCAGTCATATGAATGAAATAATGTTCCATAATTAATCGGAAGGATTGTTCTTTACAATGAAAAAATAAATTTGAAATAATATTGAGAACTTTTTGTTTTATTGCATTTTTAAAAAAAAATTATTTAGCTCACCCTATATATAAAGGGATATATACTCGTACACACTTCTAAAAGCTATGTTTTTTTTTTAGAGAAATAAGCTATGTTTTGAGATCACAGCCTTTATTTTGCAAAGCGGAAATGAGTGAAATCGAATTCGTGGGGGGCTTAGTGTAACGATATGACGTGCATATCGCTACACGAATTCTTTTCTTGTCATGTTACATTGTGTGCATCGTGTGTGATGTAACAATGATGATGCTTTAACACAAAACAAAACCAAAAACAACGTTACATTGATAAAAGTATTTTGGGATCAGTGTGGTTATGAAATTTTCGACGTTTGTTTTGTGGTTTGTAGTTTATCATTCTCAATTATACACACACCTACATTTTGTTTCTTCTATGTATACCTAATTACCTAATTGTTATGATGTTCGAGTTATGACTATGTACTCTAAATAATAATCAATTTTTGTGTATGTAAATCTTATCCAGGTTACCAGAGATGCTTGAACATTTTGTTTTTCTGTCGTAATGGTAATTCTTACATCCGATCTTCTATGTGTATAAATCCCTTTAAATGGTATGCATTAATGTTCTATTCAATAATGTAAACCTATAGAATCAATATTCTCACGACACATACTATAATCGAACATGAATCTAGTAGTTGATTAAATTGGGAATAGCGATTCATTCGAATTGGAAAGTTCAACTTCAAAATATCAATATAAGTAAGCCTTATAAAGTGACTAGGAACTAGTGAATTAAGACTTAAAAAGTGTTCTATTACAGTGAAAATATCAAGTAAATTGTAAATTTAATTAATTCCAAGTTAAATTCTATAACAGTTAAAACTTTTTATAAGTGCTATAATTCTATTAAAGTTAAAAAAATTTGCTGTGATTCGAGCAAAGTTATTAAGTGGAAAACGCAACTAGAAGTGTCTTGTCTAATCAACCTTGTGGTCGACAGAACGACATTGTGTTTGTTTTAACAAAACCGTTAGATACGCTATTTAATTGTTTAAGAGGTACGTTTGAAAGTTACTACTGTTGTCTTGTATACATATTTATTTGGTTAAACAATGTACGTATCAAAATTCCTTTCTAATTATCTTGCTTGGTAACTGATTATGTTGTTTTTTTCTCGTTTTTACGTTTATTGCTTCTCTTAGAAGTATAACAAAATTCCTCGAAATTTGGTGCATAAAAAGCGGAAGACCGTTTCATTATAGGCAATTTATGCCGTAACAAGTGTATTGTGGATACTTGCTAAAATATATAATAAATGATGCTATTGAGTAAGCATGTGCGTAGAGATTTTGGGTGATTACCAGTGGAACTTTTCTTAATTCGTATCGTATAAAAAAATTACGTTAGGTTACATACTTTTATTTAGTTAATTTTTAGTTTATGTTTGGTCACTAAAAAAATAAACTTTACGTTAGGTTTGGTCCGAAATATATACTTAACGGCAACGGGAAAAGTAATTTAGTGATAAACAGTTTTTCAGCTTTCTTTGTTATTATTATTATTATTTAATTTTTTTTGTTCTCGTTTATACATATCTTATTCAGAATATTTAGTTAAACCGAAACTTATTATACAAAGTGCGTATTATTCGGGCACGAGAAAACATATTTATCGCTTATAGTTCACAGGTATATCATGTAACTTGCGGAAAATGCTTTCTCCAGTGACATTGGATATCGTTGGTAAGTTTTTTTCATTATTTAATTATTTCGTATTTACTAAAATAAATATCTATTCGATATTCGGTATCATTTTATTATTATTTCTTTACTTTATTTTTGCTTATAAAATTCCTTTCATATTATATTTTATTTATATTTGTGTTATGCAAATCACAATGTTTTTTATGCTTTTTTTATTCTTTTGAAATTTCGAAATAAATTAAATGAATGTAGTTATGTATTTAAAAACTTAATTCTTTTCTTTATTGTAATTATATCATATTGTTACGGTGACATCTAGTTTAGAGTAGAATAAGTTATTTTAATAAGTTGTTCAATTTTAATTTGGCATGGATCAACATTTAGGCGCTATTTGTATACTAACGTATTTGCTAGAATGTTCTCGTATAAATTTTGGACAACATTTGGGATTATTCTAGAAACAAATGTTTTGGTATATAAAGGCGCGCGTTGACGTGGAATGCTGAGTTTTATTTTAAACGTGATACAGTGAAGATTAAATAGAAAGATTATTAAAGTGAATATTAAAGTGTGTTATTGTAGTAATAATTAATTGTTAATTTTGTGTTGTATAATAAATTGTGTTGTGTAAATAAACTGTGTGTGTTCAAATTTGAAGCAGTTGTATTTATTCACAATCCAGTGATTCGAACCTTGAGTGACAAGGCGAAAACGTAACAATTGGTGACAGCGGTGGGATTGTGAATAATAAGAAAAATGATTCTCTACGATTTAAAGCTTCTGCAATTAAAGAAGCAACTGAAACAGCGAGGTTTGGCCAGTGAAGGCTCAAAAGCTAATTTAGTGGAGCGACTACGTGAGGCTATGCAGAAGGAAGGTTTAGATCCGGACGTGTATCATTTTGAGGAGGATAAAATGGACGAGACTAATGTAGACAACAAAGCAGAGGACGCGCAAACGGTGGCCGAAACAACAAAAGATCAATTTGGAAATTTCAATTTATCGCAGTTGATGGCTGCTATGAATCAAATGATGGGACAACAGTCGGAAATTAAACTACAAATGAAGCAACAAGGCGCGGATATTAAACACCAAATAGAAGATGGCCAAAAGAAAATGGACGAGAAGTTTCTGGAATTATCTGCTACACTACACGGCGAAGTGGAGAAACGGCAAACAGAGTTACACACAGAAATTCGAAATATTAAAGGGGAGGTTCAACAAAAAATTGAAACGGTTAAACAAGATCTACGAACCGAAGTGCAACGTCTTGAGAAGGGGCTTGAAGATGTCAAGTCAAATGGAACAACACATCAAGTAATCCAGACAGTAACCGCTGTTAAGTTAAAACCACCAACATTTGATGGAACAACATCCTTCAGCATTTTTAAGTTCCAATTCGAAACGGTGATTAAGCAAAATCAATGGAATGAAGAGCATCGTGTTGGCGCGTTAATTGTGGCTCTTAAAGGTGAAGCGGCGGAAACATTACAAACAATTCCGGAGCAAGAACGCAATAGTTACGTCGGAATTATGAAGGCGCTGGATAGAAAGTACGGAAGTGACCACAAAAGGGAAATCTATCGCATGGAATTGAAGGGTCGATATCAAAGAGGAGGAGAATCGCTACAGGATTATTCATCGGCAATTGAGCGGCTTGCGCATCTGGCACATTCAAGTATGTCGGCCGATTACATGGAGCGAATCAAAATAGATGCATTCATCGACGGCATTCGAGATCCTGAGACACGCAGAGCAGTGATGTTGTCACCTAAGGCAACTTTCGCGGAAACCATCGCTTGTGCGTTGACAAACGAAACTGCTCAGGCCATCGTCAAACCAGCAATAAAATTTCGCCGAGTGGAGATCGATTCCAGAATAGACACCGAGCGGGCTCCGCCAAGGTTCAGAAAGGGAAGTGGCAAAATTAAATGCTGGGCATGTGATAGGATGGGTCACATTTCACGGGACTGCTGGGAGATTAAGAAGAAACGAGGAAGATCGCCATCTCCCATAAAGCGTAGACCAAACGAAGAGCAGACAGAGGCCAGAAAAGGAGGGTCAGACGACAGCGGAGTCGTTAAACTCAAAAGAGTTAGCTTGAAGGGGCAGAAGCTGACTCCTACAACCGATTGCCCCATAACCTCCATCTATGTTTCGAGAGTAGCAAGAGGCGGTGACAGCTTGACAATTAAAGCCGATATTGATGGGAAGAACTGCATGATTACGCTGGATACGGGAGCAACTCATACGATTGTTCGTCAAGATATTATCGATGGAATTGTAAAACCAGCCAATGGAATGAAATTACGAACGGCAACTGGAGAAAATTCAGCAATAAAAGGTAAAAAGGTTGTGAAAATAAGGATTGGGCGAAACCATTTTCAACACGAGGTGCTGGTGGCAGATATTGTAGATGAAGTCATCGTGGGGATGGACTTCATGAGAACGAATGGATTCGTGGTGGATGTTGGACGAGGTGTATTAACCTACGATAATATCGAGTTGCCACTTCACGTTAGCACTATAGGAGAAACGACCAGGCAAATTATAATGGATCATCGGGAGAAGCTGCCACCGAACTCAGAGACAATAGTATGGGCAAGATTGGAGGGCGGTTTTGGGTCACCCAGGTTGTGGGTTGTGGAAACCAATGAAGCGGAGGACGGAGCCAGAGAAATAATGATCGGGAGAGCTCTAGTGAAATCAGACAGCGATAATAGAGTGCCAATTCGGACTCTAAATCTCTTGGATAAGACGAAAACCATCAAGAAAGGGACTATAATCGGAAAATGTGAAGAAATATTTGCGATAGTGAAGTGCGAGCAGAAAAATCCGATTAAGACGGCTAACTCGCAAGGGCAGAAAGAAATTATTGAACAACTCATTGAGAAATGGACCGAAGATCTTACTATGGAACAGAAAAATATGGCAAAACAATTGCTCGAGCGGTACATGCCAATATTTTGCAGTACATCGGATAATAATGGGAGAACCACAATGGTAAAACATCGAATAGATACAGGAGCAGAAATGCCGATTCGCCAACCACCCAGGAGATTACCATTGGCAAAGCAAGGAGAAGTGGATCGAATGGTAAAAGATATGCAAGCAGCAGGGGTAATCGAAACATCAAGCAGTCCATGGAGTTCGCCAGTGGTGTTAGTCGAGAAAAAGGATGGTAGCATGAGATTCTGCGTGGATTATCGAAAATTAAATGCTGTGACCAAAAAGGATAGTTACCCATTGCCAAGGATCGATGACACGTTAGACACATTATCGGGTGCTCGAATATTTTCGACATTAGATCTGCAAAGCGGCTATTGGCAAGTGGAAGTCCAGGAGGAAGATCGCGAGAAAACGGCATTCAGTGTGGGTAACGGATTATGGCAATTTAACGTTATGCCATTCGGATTATGTAACGCCCCTGCGACTTTTGAACGGCTAATGGAGCGCGTACTAAAGGGATTACATTGGAGGACGTGCCTCGTATATTTGGACGACATCATCGTAATGGGCAAAGATTTCGACGAGCATTGTAGGAATTTGGCAGAGGTTTTGGATCGGATACAAGCCGCCGGATTAAAGCTAAGCCCAAAGAAATGTAAATTATTTAGGATGGAAGTAAAATATTTGGGTCATAAGGTAACAACCAATGGAATTCACACCGATGAAGACAAGATCGCAGCAGTAAAGGAATGGCCACGACCTAAAAATTTACATGAATTACGGAGCTTCCTTGGATTATGCACCTACTATAGACGATTCGTGCTAGGATTTGCCAGCATCGCAAAGAGTTTACACGAGTTAACCAGGAAAAACAAGGCATTCGAATGGAAGGAAGACCAAGAAGAGGCATTCGTGGAACTAAGACGACGATTATGCGAAGCGCCAATCCTCGCATACCCTATACCCAACGTTAAATTCATTTTGGACACCGATGCAAGTAATGATGGGATAGGAGGAGTATTATCACAGGCAACAAATGGTGAGGAGCGAGTTATTGCATATTACTCCAAGATGTTATCAAAACCGGAACGAAATTATTGTGTGACACGGAAAGAGTTGTTGGCTATAGTAGAATGTGTGAAACACTTCCATAAGTACCTCTATGGCCAAAAATTTCTTCTACGGACGGATCATGGAGCTTTGCGCTGGTTGTTACAATTCAAAAATCCAGAAGGACAAGTAGCACGTTGGATCGAACGTTTGCAAAGCTACGATTTTGAAATTGAACATCGGAAGGGAAGTGCACATGGAAATGCCGACGCATTATCAAGAAGGCCATGCCCCGTGGAATGCAAGCATTGTGGACGTGTGGAGGGTAAGGAAAACATCAGCGATATTCGGCTTATGCAAGTGCTACCTGATGAGGAGTGGACTGATGAAATGATCAGGAAGGAGCAATTACGGGATGCTGATCTGGCATTCGTCATGGAACATAAGGAAAAGGAACACCGGCCCACATGGAGCGAGATAGCCGATAAAACCCCCATCGTAAAATCTTATTGGGCTCAATGGGACAGCCTCCACATGGAAAATGGATGTTTAAAGAGAAATTGGGAAAGCACGGATGGTAAAGTAAAACAATTGTTGGTGGTGGTTCCAAAAGGTCGGATTGCGGAAATCCTCAAAGAGTATCATGGAGGAGCAAGTGGAGGTCACCTAGGGATTAATAAAACACTAGCCAAAATTCGCCAACGGTTCTACTGGTCTGGATGTAGACAGTCAGTAGTGGAATGGTGTCAAAGATGTGATCAATGTGCGGCAGTAAAGGGACCAGCACGAAAAAGCCGTGGAACCATGAAACAATATAATGTCGGGGCACCATTCGAGAGAATTGCAATGGATGTGGCAGGGCCATTTCCGACCACCGAGAGCGGAAATAAATATGTGCTAGTAATCATGGATTATTTCAGCAAATGGCCAGAAGTGTATCCCATACCCAATCAAGAGACAACAACAATAGCTGATGCCGTGGTGAACAACTGGATTAGCAGATTTGGTGTGCCGATGGAAATTCACACGGATCAAGGAAGGAATTTCGAATCGGTGGTATTTCAGGAGATATGTCAGATGCTTGGCATCAATAAAACGAGAACAACGCCTCTACACCCGCAGTCGGACGGTATGGTGGAAAGATTCAATGGCACATTGGAGGAATATCTAGCAAAGATTGTGGAAAAGAACCAACGCAACTGGGATCGACATATACCGATGTTCCTGATGGCTTACCGATCAGCGGTACATGACACAACAGGAGTGACGCCAGCTAAAACCATATTTGGGAACAATCTGCGACTACCGGGAGATTTAAAGTTTGGAGCAGTTCCATCAGCGGCTCTATGCGGACAGGATTACGTCGACCGGATGAAAGAAGAACTTAATGAGATACATCAATTTGTACGGGAGAAAATTCGGATATCAAGTGATCGAATGAAGGCTCGATATGACATACGAGCAAATAATCAAGGCTTCGAGGAAGGGCAATTGGTATGGCTTCACAACCCACAACGGAAGAAAGGATTATCACCGAAGTTGCAACCTACATGGGAAGGACCTTACACTATCATTAAAAGGATGAACGACGTGGTTTATCGCATTCGGAAAGGACGGAGAGGTAAACCAAAGGTGGTGCATTTAGAGCGTTTGGCGCTCTACAGAGGAGGTGATTTGGATCCTGTTCGGGACGAACAGGCTTGAGTGAGGGGTAGTGTTACGGTGACATCTAGTTTAGAGTAGAATAAGTTATTTTAATAAGTTGTTCAATTTTAATTTGGCATGGATCAACATTTAGGCGCTATTTGTATACTAACGTATTTGCTAGAATGTTCTCGTATAAATTTTGGACAACATTTGGGATTATTCTAGAAACAAATGTTTTGGTATATAAAGGCGCGCGTTGACGTGGAATGCTGAGTTTTATTTTAAACGTGATACAGTGAAGATTAAATAGAAAGATTATTAAAGTGAATATTAAAGTGTGTTATTGTAGTAATAATTAATTGTTAATTTTGTGTTGTATAATAAATTGTGTTGTGTAAATAAACTGTGTGTGTTCAAATTTGAAGCAGTTGTATTTATTCACAATCCAGTGATTCGAACCTTGAGTGACAAGGCGAAAACGTAACAATATTATAATTCTTTATTTTATTGTTTATTCTTTACTGTAATTTTTTTTTATTATATATATACTACTGTGGGCAAAAAGTAGTAAGACTTTTTAATTTAAATTTCGCGCGGAAAACCATTCGTCGAAGTTTTTTTTTCTATGTTGGTATGACTGTCAGTGACATCTGTGACAAATGTCACATCAAAATAATCATTAGTGTTTAGTATACGCTTGTCTTTCTGAAGTACAAAAAGTGCATTCGGCGATTTTTACAATGAGTGAAATTATGCAACAAAGAAGTTCCATTAAATTTTGTGTGCGGAATCAATTTTGTGGTGCCGAAACGTTCAGAATGTTGCAAGGCCTTCGGTGATAATTGTATGTCGCGAGCAAGTGTTTTTGATTGGTACAAATTGTTCAAAGAGGGTCGAGAACGTGTTGACGACGAACCACGTCTAGGGCGGCCATCAACATCAACTGATGATCAACACGTTAATAAAATCAAGGAATTGATGCTCGATAATCGACGATTAACAGTCAGAGACCTTACTGGCATCGTTGAAATATCGGAAGGATCAGTGAAAACAATTTTGAAAGATCATTTGGGCCTAAGAAAAGTGAAAGCACGATTGGTTCCAAAATCACTCAATTTTTTGGAAAAACAGCGTCGCGTTGACGTCTGTGCAACAATGCTTTCCGACTACCAGGATGTCATGAAACGTATTATAACTGGCAATGAGTCTTGGATCTATGCTTACTACTCGGAAACAGACGATCAATCGGCCGAATATCGTGCCAAAGGTGAGCCCAAGCCGAGAAAACCACGTCAAAGCAAGTCAAACATCAAGGTGATGTTGACAGTTTTCTTCGATTATCGAGGTGTGGTGCACTCCGAATTCCTTCCGACGGGCCAAACTGTCAAGGAATACTATTTGAGTGATATGCGTCGTTTGCGCGAAGCTATTCGTAAAAAAAGGCCGGAATTATGGGTCGACAACTCTTGGTTTTTGCACCAGGATAATGCACCTTCTCATACTGCATTGGTTTTACGTGATTTTTTCGCCAAAAATTCCACCCATAACGGTCCGCAGCCACCGTATTCGCCTGATTTAGCTCCGCGTGACTTCCGGCTGTTCAGCAAACTCAAATGATCGCTCCGGGGAAACCGGTTTTGAGTCAATTGAAGACATTAAACGTGAATCGCTAAGCTCATTGGAGGCTATTCCGGAAATTAACTTTAACAACTGTTTCGAGGATAAAACGTTGGCATAAGTGTATTGAGGCTGCGGGGGAGAACTTTGAGGGGGACGAAATAGATTTGGAGAAATAAATAAAGAATTTTAAAATTCTTACTATTTTTTGCTCACACTATTACATTTGGTTCTTTTTTTATATTTACTGTATACTAATTAATATGATTGGCTAATTAGTTAAAGTTTTTGGGATATAGTGCAATTTATGCCTCACTCCAGAATCAATTTGGTTTGTGTTAACTGATTATTTGGTTTATTCTTTTTTCCTTCCTCCTTTAAACATTTTCGCTTCCAACGTGATAGTTATCCAAGAATCTATACAGCCTGTAACAAGTACAAGACCCACTCAATCACCCAGAGCATAGCCGCGATAAGATAACGTTGTACAGTGTCTGATAGGATAACATTTTTCTATACGTAACCACATTGTGTGGCAAACACCTGATTAAGATCGTCAGTTATGTTAAGTCCAGTTAACAACACGGCATAGATCACGGCATAGCCACTCGTGGGCGAAAATAAAACATTTACATATATTTCTTTACAGATATGGTTAAAATTGAAATTTAGACGGACCTGATGGATTCAAGTATTACTTGATTACTCATTCACAAATCAAAGGAAACGTTCGACTGGTTTAGAGAGCGACATATCGAAGTTTTGGGCTGGCCATTCTCTATATTTAAATACAGATTTGGTTGTCCCTGTGATTTATCTACAATGTTTCTCTTATTTGAGTTTTGGAAACCAAATGGCCGTTCTCCAGATTTAAATACAGATTTGGTTGACCAATCAATCTCAGATCTACAATATTTCTCTTATTTGAGTTTTGAAAACCAAAACGAGAAGCTGTAAAATTAAAACATAGCTCACATCATTAAAGAAAACATAGCTCAAATGTGCCACGAGCCTAATGGATTCAAATATTACGTCATTACCCACCCATTCACAAATCGAAGAAAACGATCGACTGGTTTAGAGAGTGACAGAAGAAGTTTTGGGTTGGCCATTCTCCAGATTTAAATCCTATAGACAATTTATGGGGCAATGTGGCATGAAAGGTGTATGAAGCAGTACAACAATTTAGTTGAGTTGTAGCAAATTACCGAATTGGAATTGAAAGGATTGGTTAATTCCATGCCGAGCAGAATTTTTGAAATAAATAATGAAAATGGGAGGGATAATTACTTAACTAATTTTGAATTTTTTTATTTTTATTGATATTATCCTATTCTAAAATTACTAACTTTAATTGAAATTCGCAGTGTTGTAAACTTATTATTTATTTCATTTTAAAATGTGTATATTGAAATACCAATTAAAACCCGACAATAGATCAAGTTCAAACTCCAAGCCTTAGTTTCATATCAAACAAAATAAGGGTGGCTTTTACTGAATTTCGCGGAGTGTGTATCTAATATGTTTTAATATATAAGGTTGGGGAAAAAGAAATCCAATATTTTTACGTTTATTTATGGGCTTTTAAATATGACTACAATCATTTGTTTTGGCTCAAATATGCGCCGTTTTTTCGATAACTCGTTGCCACTTAAAGGCAATTTCATTATGCTGCTTTTCCAAAACGAATTGCCGCTATTAGCAAAAAACTGATTAATCCAGTTTTCACAAGCCACCATGGCCTTAAGGCCATTTTTATACATCCAAGAGTATTTGCCATACAAAAGAGATGATAATCGCTTGGTCCCAGGTCCGAACTATAAGATGGATGCATAATAACCTCCCAACCAAGCTCCTGGAACTTCTGGCGAGTGGACGGATAAGGCCTGGTCGATTGCTGCCTTCAGTCGGCCCAATTGATGGCAGTAGAGTTCCGAATTGAGTGTTTGCCATGGGGCAGCAGCTTATAATTCTAATCCCACCAAACACAAAGCAAAACCTTCCTGGCCGTCAATCCTGGTTTGGCCACTGTTTGAGTCGCTTCGTCGGCCTTCGACCATGATCGTTTCCGCTTGATATTATTGTATGTAAAACATTTCTCTTCGTCAGTCATCATCCGCTTCAGAAATGGTTCGATTTCGTTCCATTTGGCTAAGGATTCGCAGATGGAAACAAGTTTTATTACGTTTTTTGCGTCAACTGGTGCGGCCCGAAACGTCGAGGTTCTTTTTGAAGCAAGCTTTATTCAAATGGTTTAAAACTGCTTTGTGGTCGATCTTCAGCTCCTGGGCGATGCTACGACATCTCGCATGCTGGTCTACTTCGACAATTTGCAGGATTTTATCGACATTTTGGACGATACGCCTTCCAGTGCGTGGTGCATCTTTGTTATCGAAATTTCTGGAACGAAATCGACGACACTAAAATTGCGCGTTTTTGGTTGTGACAGTATCGGGACCATAGACATCATTCACAATTTCCGCCGCCTCACTTGCGTTTTCGCTTTCTCTCTCTTTAGGTAAATAAAGAGTTTCTCTTTATTTACCTTCATCCTTGACACGCTGTAACTCACAACTGAATCGATCAATGAAAATGACAAAATAATTTTTTAGTACATGAATCTCCCTTACTCGTTCAGTATAAGTATGGCCTATTGCGACAAGAGATATATTCCACTAAAGCCATCTAGCGAAAAAATAATCGATTTCTTTTTTCCTCAACCCATTATAATTAAAGGACAATAACACAAAATTATGTATTTTCAAAAATATTTTTATTAAAAAATTGTTCTTTCGAATTTTACAATAAAACTTAATTTAATTTTAAATTATTAAAAATATTTTGAACTTTTTCATTTTTGTTGCAGCATTCAACATAATATATAATATGTAAAAAGTGCGTAAGAACTTTTCGTACGTAAAATTAAAATTAATCTTGATGTTACTATCGCTATCAAAATAATATTTTTTAATTAGAAAATACAAAGCCAACCGATTCCCATGAAAAAAATTCTTATGGTGTTTTTGTATTGTTTATGGTATAATTTTTCTCAGTCATTTAACGAGAATCGCTTTTCTGGGTTTTTATACCAATAAGATTTTTTTCGACTAATAAAAGCCATATGGGTAATTTACCAGTGAACCGAAATCTGGGTGCTGTTCTGTACCATAATGTTTTGTGATGTCCTGTTTTGTGACATCCCGTTTTGAAATGTGCCGTCTTCGAATATCTCGCTGAAAATGCGCATTCTTTCATTCTCCCGTAAATGCAATAATAAAAACCTTTTATTGTTTTATTTTCATGAGAATGAAATAAGAGATATTAATTATAGAACTCTAGACAAATTGCTTAAAAATGTAACTCAAATGAGCAACGAACCACTAATGAATACTACCTATCTTTTTTCATGGCACAATTGTGTAGTGTGCAACATTTAAATCAGTTAATGCTAACCAGACACGGATCTGTTATTGCTTTTTAAAGGAACTAGTCAAGGTAAACAAAATTGTTGCCTATTACAAGAGTCACTTAAATAGAATAATTATGGACAGAGTAAAAACGCCATCGTTCCACAACAAAGATGAAGGCCCAGTCGTGTTTTGAATATTCTCGAATAAGTAAGCTACATCTTAAGTTTAGAACGTTGCAAGCAAGTTTTTTTGTTCATTTCAAAAATAGTTTTCTTGTCGGCCCCACGTTTCGTAAACATACATTTTACAGAAAGAAAAATTTGTTCTACTAAGCTGTATGTAAACGTTATGAAATTTGCGTATTTTTATGTATATAGGATGTCATGAACTGACTGATTGTAGAGCTAAATATATCCAGTACCAACATAAAAGGAATATTAAATCATGCTAGTTTCTTGTTAAAAATATTAAACAAAGCAGAATTTAATTATATTTTCCTCAAAAAATACGTTTTTTTACAATTAAATTTTTTTTATTTGCCAGATAGTACATTATTCATTTTTTTACATTAGTAAGTCAAAATTTAATCTTTAAAAACTTACAATATTTCGTTTTTTTATACAAATTTTTCGCCTTCTAGGCAATATATAGCCTCTCAACTCGTTTTACTTAAATTAATTTTGTTAATATTATTTTACAAATAAATGCATATCCATAAGACATATGTAATATACACAACCTGAGATTATTTTTTATGAAATTTTATATTGCTAAAATTAAAATTTATTTATATTACATTTGGACTTGAAAAGATACTGGTATTTTTAAAAATGAATCCTCATTTTTTTTCTAGTTAAACTTAAAGTACAGAATGACTAGAAAGAAGAGGTTAATATTGAAAATAAATATGTTATTAACATTATTAAATAGTATGTCGTAGCCACCAATATTTTTGTTTGTTTTGTATATGTTTGAATACCGACTTATTGGATATATTTGTGTTGAATCTTTTTTGAGTTGGATCTCTAAAGTTACTTGGCTTTATTGACTTGATATTTTTCCTTCTTTTTGTATGGTATAATGTGGGTATTGCTGAGTTGTGATCTTGGATTAGCGATTGCTGATCTAAATATATGAAGGTTTCTGGAGAAGGACATTGTTTTCTATAAGGGTTTCCAATAAGAGTGATATGATCCAAAATTTTCTCGCAATAATTCAATAGTTGCACTTGCTGTGTGGCATGTAGCCCCGTCTTGTTGAAATTAAATGCTGTCAAGATCAATTTCTTCCAATTTCGGCCATAAAAAGTTGGTTATTATCGATCTATACCGATCTCCATTGACAGTAAGGGTGTTACCAGCTTCATTTCGAAAAAAATACGGACCGATGATTCCACCAGACCAAAAACCACACCAAACTGTCAATTTAGGTGAATGTAATGGTTTTTCATGAATAATTTGTGGATTTTCTTCGCACCAGAATCGACAGTTTTGTTTATTTACCGCACCACTCAGATGAAAGTGAGCCTCATCGGAGAAGATGATTTTCTTAAAAAAATCGTTATCGTTTTCAAGTTGTTCCAAGGCAAAATGAGTAATGAAAAAGTAGTAAAGTAATGAAATTGTAAACATTACTGGTTTCATTGTAACAAAAAATAACAGATCATGACATATTACAAATGGCCGAAACGTCACTTAAAAATCATATCATTCCTATTGGAAAACCCTATATTTTATCTATGAGGAGGCTTATATCTGTTAGATAAGGTGCAAAATCATCGAGTTTTCAGGGTTTGGTATTGACCTACAAATATGATTTCTAATTTGCTCAATAATGCATATGTCTATCCTTTCAAAGTTGATACAATTATATAACGTTGTATTAGATATATAATGATGTATAGGAACCAGGCGCAGATTTTAGCGAAAAAAAATTCGATACAATTTCTTGCAGTTGTTAGAAAAACGCACGTATAATTTTAATATTTTATTTATTGAAGCAATCGTGTGTGCAATTTTTGTTCATTTGGTTTATGTTTACGTAATTCAATTATTATATTCGCATTGGCGGTTAAATTTTTTGTTGTGTTTTAAATTTGACATGTGCTAAATAAATAATTTTCTCAAAAATCAAACATTTTTATATTAAAAGTTATAAGATAATTTAATGCCCCTATTATGGTTCTCGCCTCACCATCGCTTCACCACTCTTTCGCCGTGATACTTAGATTCGTGTGAGCAATATTTTAGTATTATGGTTCTCACCTTTATTTTGGCGAGAGAGTATGTGTCGCCGCATTATTTTTGGTTGTTATTTGTTCTTGGTATTATGATTCTCGCCGTGAGAGCGATGTGAAAGAGTGATGTGTAAAAAACGATCGCCTAAAATTTTTAGGTGATGAATGTGATGTAGTACGAATAAAGTTTTTGAAGGTTACAGGACAAATAGAAAATAATGGCTACCAGCGATAATGTAAGTTTTTTTCAATAATTTTTACGCTTATAAATAATTTGTTTACCAATTTTATATATATATTATATATATAAATATAAATATATATATATATATATATATATATATATATATATATATATATATATATATATATATATATATATATATATATATATATATATATATATATATATTTATATTTATATATATAATATATTTGATACGGATATATAAAATTGGTAAACAAATTATTTATAAGCGTAAAAATTATTGAAAAAACTTACATTATCGCTGGTAGCCATTATTTTCTATTTGTCCTGTAACCTTCAAAAACTTTATTCGTACTACATTACATTCATCACATACAAATTTTAGGCGATCGTTTTTTACACATCACTCTCTCACATCGCTCTCACGGCGAGAATCATAATACCAAAATATAAATACGGCGACTCATCGTCGCCTAGTGACGCGTAGGCGAAAACCATAATAGGGGCATAAATGTAAATGTATGTGTTTATTATAAAATAATATATTTGTATTTTAATCAACAAAATTTAGTGTCCGAGTGTTATTGCCATGAATATTGAAATATATCGCATCATGTATCGTGATTTTACGGGAAAGAATGTGATTAAACCAGTGTTTAAATTTATTAGGCGTTTCCTTCTGAAATCTCTCTCTTTCTGCGGAAGGAAACATATAATTTTTTTTGTTTCTTTTCTCAGACGCGAAATCTAAAAAAAAAAAAAAATACTTCACCTCGATAGGAAATTTTATTAATATTTTTTTTTTCTCTTCTACACACATATTTGCGATTGTTTCTCGATATATTTGTTTCCTCGACAATGTTAGTTTTGTTTTTCTTTTGCAAAGATCGTCTGTATAGGAACCATGCGTAGATTTTAGCGAAAGAAAACTATATATAATTTTTGTTCGTTTAAATAAAAATAAATGATTGCAATCAAAACTGCTACACAAATTTTGAGTATGCAACCAACATAAAACCTTATAAATTTAATACCTATGAAGAGTACAGATAAAAAAAAACTCATTATTTTGAAATAAAAAAAATTTTATCTAAAAGATATAATCCGTTTTTATCGATTTATTTTTTCCACGAAAACAAAAATTCGCCTTAGGAAATAATATACATTGCATAAAACATATACTACATAATGATACCGCAACATTCAGTTTGTTAATTAACTTATATAAATACATATTTATATAATAGTTGTCCAAAACCAAAATATATTAAATATATCATATTAATATATGTTAACAAAATGTTGGCTTATTTAGTTCTTTGAAAGATCAATTATTCATATAATTTATTATTATTCTATACATACCAATAATAATTAGTACACAAACAAATATAAACAAATTGAAATGTCATTACGAAATGTCAAGTTGTTTGTAAACATAGGAAAATGAATAAAACTTTCACGTGCGTCTGCTTTAATAAAAAAATATTGAAATTTGTTCGTGCGTTTTTCTAGCAGCTACAAGAAATTATATCTAGTTTTTTCGCTAAAATCTGCGCGTGGTTCCTATACTGACTAGTTTACAATTAATATGGTTACGCTCTTCTTTCATACTACGAGTTAAAACAATTTAAAAATGAATGGGCTCATATAAACAAAAAAAAATGAAAAAGGCTTACGTAGGAATGATTGCTAACGGCTGTACATTCTTGGGAAGGAAATATATTTTTTTAAATTTACTGACCTAAGAGAATGAACACAAAATTTCGAAAATGTCGCTCTTTCCCTTTGAATAGCATGAAACATTTGTTTGTGTATCGGATATATTTTTAATAATGCCTTTAGAACTAAATCGTTTTATTTCTACTGTGTTGGGGGTGGTGGTGGGGGTGTGCTGCCATATCTTAATAACGTTGCGATAATATCATTTTGCAGCTGGTGATTGGTAGAAGAAAACAGTGCAAAATTTGATTAATCGTCATCGATATTGTTATAACCAGTTGTTAGATACACTCTGGGAAATAATTATACTTCCACTTATAAAAACTCAAATATTTCATATTAGTCGTACTTCATCCTTCATATTTGAATACGATTATACTTGTTTCAATGCAACTGCGCAGTAATGCAAAATTTTTTTTATTTCAGTCGATCAAGTAGTCGATCGATCTGTTCAGTTGAAGTTTTGCGTTGAAGGAATTAAGTATACTTCCATTGTGTTCATTTAAAAGTGAAATAAAAAAATTTTTTTTTTGTATTACAATTGTTGGTTTTATATCGAAAACGTATGGATTATATTATTTTTGATATTTTTGAAACTAATAATGCGCCTGTTTGTTTTTGCGACTGCCAGCAAATTAAATTTTTTTTTCCTTTACATTTTTTTGTATATATATTTTGGGGGTTTTGGGGCTGGACTATAGTTTGAAGAGTTTATAATTAGATAAGTATCGTTCCCCTATTACCGTTTATATTGCTGGTATTATTTGGCTTTATTTGTTTTGTTTCAGATTTGATATTTGAAGTTAACCTGGTTTTTGAAGGCGAACTTAATTATTTTTTTAAAAATTGTTCATGTAAGTATTGTTGTTAAAGTGCGCCACGATTCGCGATGTCCACCGAAAGTATTTCTTTGCCCTCCATTTTACTTAAATCCATGCTTCGGACTAGGTCCGATTTACTTAATGTGGTTAGTTTAAACGTCAAAAGTCTTATTTTAAATGTTGACGAACTTCGTCATACTTTTAATGGGGTCCCAATTGATGTCATTTGCTTATCGGAAACATTTCTATCGTTCGATATTCCCGATTCCGCGTTGGCCATTAGTGGTTATAATTTGTTCAGGCGTGATAGAGCTAATCCACCAGTTAATTATGGCGGAGTATGCGTATATGTTAACGAGCATATTAAAAGTAATGTTGTATCGGTACCCCTCTCAATTTCTCAAAGGCTGGTTTCTGACTTTGAGTTTCTTTTTCTAAATGTCTTCGTCAATAAGCGGAAATTCCTTTTCGGTGTGGTTTATAATCCTCCTAAAACGAACAAGAGGTCGTATGCTCTATTTAAAAAATCGCTTTTAGACATTGAGTGTCTTTTTAGTTATTTTTCCTGTCGGTATGATGAGGTTTTCATTTCGGGTTATTTCAACTTTGATATTTCTCAAGAGACTTTATTTTCTCGTAGCTATTTAAATATCTTAAATAGCATTAATCTTTCAGTTTATAACACTGAAGCGCCCACATACTCTTATGCAACCGCAAGTGGTGGTTCTTATTCTCTCATTGATCATGTTGTCGCTTCTGCTGATAATTCTATCTGTTTTTTCAATCAATTGTCTCTTGGTATTGGTTCTCATCACGATCTCCTTGTTTTTTCTGTTAATTATTACTCTCGTCCTAAACCTAAAAGTTTCAACTTTAGGGATTTTTCGAAAATTGATGAATCTCACCTTTCATAAATTTGTGGCTCTATTCGTTGGGACGATATTTTTTCTCTTAGTACTTCTACCGATCAAATTGACTATTTTAACTCCTCTATTAATTATGTATTTAATAATTGCGTTCCTCTCACTACTGTTTATTTTAGACCTAGATCCCCCCCTTGGATGACGCAAGAGATTTCGAATACTATTTCTGTTCGTTTTTCCAAATATCGTCTTTGGAAAATGAGCCCTAATTCTATTTCTTATCTAGCTTATAAGCAATCTCGAAATAGAGTGGTAAGTTTAATTCGTATCGCTAAGCAAAATTCTTTCAAGGATAAGCTAGATCCTTCTCTTCCCTCTAAGATATTTTGGCGTAACGTTCGCAATTTGGGCCTTGGTAGTTGCAAAGGGGGTGCTTCGGTAAGTTTCAAAGCTAATGATTTTTAACCATTACCTAAGTAATTCTAGTTCCACCCATGATATTCCAATATTGATTTAGTATCCGTAGAGTCCCTAAATTCTTTTTCATTTGCAAATATATCAATTGATGATTTGCATTCTGCAATTTGGGAAGTTAAATCGCAATCCACTGGTCTAGATATGGTTAGTTTAAAATTTGTCAAGCGTATTTTTCCTAATGTATCAAGATACTTGTTACATATTTTTAATTTTATTTTAACGACCTCGTTTTATCCCGCTTAGTGGAAGTTGAGTAAAATTATTCCTGTTCCTAAAATTAGCAATCCTTCTGAGCTTTCCCATTTCCGACCTATTAGTATTTTAAGTTCTCTGTCCAAGGCGTTTGAATTGGTAGTAAAAAACCAAATTCAATCTCATATTGATAGCTTTAATTTGCTTAGTATTTTTCAATCGGGTTTTAGAAGATTCCACGATACTACCACTACTTTACTGAATGTTTGTGATGATTTTCGTCGTAGTATGAGTAAAAGAGAAATGACTTGCCTTACTTTGTTGGATTTTTCGAAAGCGTTCGATTCAATTAATAACCAAATTTTGTTTAATAAGCTTATTTCGAACTTTAATTTTTCTCTCTCTGCTGCTAAATTAATTTTAGACTATATTTCGGTTCGGACGAATTTCGAGTATTTCCAATAAAAACGTGATGTTTTTATTTCAAACGTATTGCAGAATCGAATGCGTGTGTTCTAAGAAGGAGAAACTGAAAAAATTGAATTTCGTCGATTACAACGCCATCTATCATGAACCGAACAAAATAATTCATTCAAATCATACGTACTTTTAGTCGTAGAATCCGTATCTGCAATAAAAAATATGGCTTCCTATCTTAGTTTAAAAGTTACCCCCGCCCCACCTATAAAGCGGGGGGTGGGAGACTATTTTTTTGCACTAATGTATTTCCCCCGCGGTATGATTAAATTTTGATTATGGACATTTTTTCCGTAGAGTGGCTATTTTTCGAGATATTTGATCGTCTCAGTTTAAAAGAAACACCCGGTATATAGTATACCAATGTTAACTATCGAATACCAAACCACAAATAAGAAAAATATTTTAAAAAGCGGCATGCATCAAGGGATTCGATACCAAATTAGTTCAGTCGATCGTGAGTAAAGATTGTCGAAGTAAAGTAATCGAAAACGTTGGTGAATTATATAAAATAAAATAATGTTTTTTTTAATCCCTGCCTGGGGCCAAGGCTCTCCCAACTCTTTCGCGGTTTGCTTTTTACGTCCTTACTTTTACGTCAATATCGGCCAATTCGAGGACGTACGGATTATAGGTCCGAATTATTACCATCTGCACATCTCGCACGGAAGATGGGTCGGCCCATGTGTTTTGCACTGCAACAGGGGGTCATAGATGTGTTCCTTTGCATCACAAATCATAATTTGTTGATGAACATTCCCTTTGCATCCTGCCCCTATCAGGATTCGAGAACCCGGTACCTCCCGATCCAAACGCAAAAGCTTTAACCACTGTGCCATTTGGTCGGTAAATAATGTTTTTTAAATTTAGTTATATCATTAAACATTTTTGAAATATCTTAGTGTGGTTTCAAAAAGGTACCAGTATTATGTTTTTGTCTGACCAAATAAATCTACTTAAAAGATATTACAGTTCGTTGAAATTAATGCCCGATGCCATTTTTTTAACAAGGTTGTGGGCCTTTCGACCACCTTTTATCTTAGCTGTTAAAGCATTTTGAACTGATGTGCCATAAAAACCCATAATAACTAACACATAACATAATGAAAAATTTAGCTCCTAACAATTTCTATGAACTATAAATATTCTTTGATCGTTTCCATCAAACTGATTACAAACGTGTAAGTATAATTGCGTTCCTATTTTAGAACTGCGGTTTAGAATTGCGGTAAGTTCAATTATTTTTCTAAAAAAAACTATGGCAAAATAATTGAAAAGTATGTACTAAAACCGGTTTTAACATATTAAATTATTTATCCGAATATTCCCTCACAGCCTAAAAATCAAATCTAACATCTACATATAATATATTTAAAAATTGTACTCATTTTTAATAAAATGAACTGATATATTTTTTTAATTTATATTTATTTTTAACTAATACAGAAATTGTTTAAAAATTCTTTTTTCGTTTTTGGACTAATTTTAAATACCTATTGTACTCTGGAAACGCTCTATATGAATGATTTTGATTTTGATTTGTTTCCATGTACACAAGAGAAATAACAGAATTTTGGGAGTGAGCTGACATTTAGGACATTTGAAACTTTATTGGCAACATAATTGATTGGTTAAAGCTAAATAAAAATAAAATAATGCTAAACGTAGTCTATACAAGCAAATAATGTTTTTTATTTTGAAATAATATTCGGGACACCCGTAATGTTAAAATGGGTTTTCGCTAAGTAGTATAAATAAGTAAATACATAATAATGTATAAATAAATATATTTTTTTAAAAATTTTATTTAATAAATATTTGAATACTTTTAAATGCCTTGTTTTATTTTCTATGAGTAAATGTAGTTGATAGGTAATTTACAGTGACTAAATAGCATTTTAGTTGAAGAGATAATTTATTAATTTCATTATTTATCGAATTATATTAATCGACTCGAATTGTTTTAATCGAAATATTATATAATAAAAAGTTTGTTTTAATACCTTAATTGGAGGTGTTCTTGATATCAAAATTTATATGATTCAAGGATTCATTGTATGATTTCAAGGATAGTTGAATATAGGTTTTACAGAATACTAAATAAACTAAATTTATTGGGAAAAATTACATATTTTCTTTTTTTTTTTATATAATTTCAGGTTTTAAAAAAATCTTTAATTTATAAAACTTTTATGATTAATTATCATATCACATTTATTTTTCTATTTTATTTTAATTCATAAACAATTAATTTTTTAATGATTCATAAACAATTTAAAATAGCTAATAAATATATTTTTATTTTTAATTTTTTTTTATATTCTTTCAGGTGGTAAGTAAAGATTGAAGTAAAATAAAAAACTGTTGAAATATTTGTTACCTTTCGAAAGTCTAATACGATATTTTTTCTTGTTTTAGAAGAGTCAGTTTGTCTTTTACCATTTTAACTTTATTTGTTATGTAATCAAATTCTTATTAATATTTTCAGTGCCAAATGGGGCATTTAATGTGTGCTTCTTGCTTTACACATTTATTGGCTGATGGAAGGTATGTATTTCATTTTATTGTTAGTCATATTTTAAGAAATAAATCGAGTTTATTTTATAGATTACGCGATCAAGTGGCAACTTGTCCAAATTGTCGTGTTGAAATCTCAAAAACATCAGCAACACGTAATTTAGCTGTTGAAAAAGCGGTTTCAGAATTGCCAAGTGAATGTTTGTACTGTGGCGAGGAATTTCCAAATCGCAAATTAATGTATCACCAAGATTTATATTGTGAAGAACGTCCAACAAATTGTCAATATGCTCGTATTGGTTGCCAATGGCGTGGACCAGTCCATGAAGCACCAAATCACGAAGAAAATTGTGTCCATCCCAAGAAAACTGGTGCTGACGTAATGGCAGCGTTGGAAGTTAAAGATAAAGAATTCGTGGAAGAAAAACAATTATTTTCTTTGCTTGTTGATCTGCTGAGCTATGAGAAGATTATATTTAATGGTAAGAATATTTTTATTTTGATTTTTGATTATTTTTGATTCCATTATATTACATGTACAGCGTGATTCAACACAGATAAATTGTTAAATACAAACTGAATGGGATTACGGTCTAGCAAATATGTAATCCAAATTTTCACAAAAACGGACTGTCAAAAAATCGAAATTCAAATAAAGAAAATATATATTTTGTGTTTTCCCATCAAAATTTGAGTTAATTGTGTAATTGTTCCTTCTATCGTTATTTTAGGGCTCCTTTAAAATTTCCAATTACTTCCGTTCATTAATTTCATAATTTCGGAAATTGTTGAATTTGATTTTCGTGGATTTCGTCTTTTGGTATAGGTAGATTGCTATTGTTTTTGTAACTGCAATAAGTACGATAGTTGTATCTGAAATGATACTGTAGAAGGTTGTTTGCTGCACATACTTCCTGTGTAGCTGTATTATTTTATCGTTGTTAATTATTGTCCAGTTAGTTAGTTTATTAATTCTAATTTTATTTGTGGTATTAGTTGTAATATTAATATCATCAAACGGTTGAATTATTAGAATTTTATTATAATTAATTTTATTTTCGTTATTATATTTCTTATTATCAATGCGAATAGAACAATTTTTGAAATACATTAATTTTTTTGTCCTTTATGTTGCCTTAATGATTTCTGAGATGTATATATGTTCTGGTAGGATGTAATCGATTTCGTCTTGTTCCTCAATGTGCTCCATAACACAATGTGCATCTTTATTTAGTATGATATTTGCGATGCAACTATTGTCTTGTTGATTTGTTCTTTCTAACAGTAGTATGTTTTCTCGATTAATTGACATGGCTTGTATATTATCATGTAAATATTTTGGTTTAGGATTATGGAATTTAATGTAATGGGAATGATAAATGCATTGTTAATTGGAATTGGTTTTATTTTATAGAATTGTAATACTTCAGTATGGAAGATAGGTATAGGGATAATTAGGATTACGTTAGTTTCATTATAATAAGCTTCCAATTCTAGTAATTGTTATAATTCTTCATTGGATAAAATGGAAATATCTTGTTTTTCGAATTTTTTATGTATTAAATTAATTTTGTCACGATTAAAAACATGTCGTGATATTATTTTAATTTTTGCAAAGGTTAATATTTCATGAATTGTGTTAATTTGATTTTCCAATGTGTAAATATTGTCATCGAGCCTATAAATATAGTTCAAATTGGTTAGCATATTGCTCATGTATTGCGAATTGATTTTCATCTACGTTTTTTATTACTCTCATAATATGATCGTAATCACCCTGGTCAAGATTTCCAGATATAAATTTAATAATTGTTCCCAAACCTTTACTAGTCCGCGTTTAGGTCGGGTGGGTATTTGGGTACAGATGATAAAGGTGGATTCTTCCTCTACAAATTCCATACCAACCTTGCTCTGTTAATTAATATCTAGTACGAATTCACACGACTATATATCTAAAATATGACTCATAAACTCGAGTTACAATTTTGGTGTTTGAAAGGTGGATTCTTCCTCTACAAATTCCATACCAACCTTACTCTGTTAATTAATATCTACTACGACTTCACACGACTATATCTAAAATTTGACTCATAGACTCGAGCCACAATTTTGGCGATTGAAAGATGGATTCTTCCCCTACAAATTCCATACCGACCTTGCTCTGTTAATTAATATCTAGTACGACTTCACACGACTATATCTAAAATTTGACTCATAAACTCGAGTCACAATTTTGGCGATTGAAAGTTCTTCCTCTACAAATTCCATACTGACCTTGCTCTGTTAATTAATATCTACTACGACTTCACACGACTATATCTAAAATTTGACTCATAAACTCGAGTCACAATTTTGGTGTTTGAAAGGTGGATTCTTCCTCTACAAATTCCATACCAACCTTGCTCTGTTAATTAATATCTAGTACGAATTCACACAACTATATATCTTAAATTTGACTCATAGACTCGAGTCACAATTTTGGTGTTTGGAAGGTGGATTCTTCCTCTACAAATTCCATACCAACCTTGCTCTGTTAATTAGTATCTAGAACGAATTCACACGACTATATATCTAAAATTTGACTCATAGACTCGAGTCACAATTTTGGTGTTTGAAAAGTGGATTCTTTCTCTGAAAATTCCATACCGACCTTGCTCTGTTAATTAATATCTACTACGACTTCACACGACTATATCTAAAATTTGACTCATAGACTCGAGTCACAATTTTGGTGTTTGGAAGATGGATTCTTCCTCTACAGATTCCATACCAACCTTGCTTGCTCTGTTAATTAGTATCTACTACGACTTCACACGACTATATCTAAAATTTGACTCATAGACTCGAGTCACAGTTATGGCGATTGAAAGGTGGATTCTTCCTCTACAAATTCCATACCAACCTTGCTCTGTTAATTAATATCTAGTACGACTTCACACGACTATATTTAAAATTTGACTCATAGACTCGAGCCACAATTTTGGCGATTGAAAGATGGATTCTTCCCCTACAAATTCCATACCGACCCTGCTCTGTTAATTAATATCTAGTACGACCACACGACTATATCTAAAATTTGACTCATAAACTCGAGTCACAATTTTGGTGTTTGAAAGGTGGATTCTTCCTCTACAAATTCCATACCAACCTTGCTCTGTTAATTAATATCTACTACGACTTCACACGGCTATATCTAAAATTTGACTCATAGACTCGAGTCACAATTTTGGTGCTTGAAAGGTGGATTCTTTCTCTACAGATTCCATACCAACCTTGCTCTGTTAATTAATATCTAGTACGAATTCACACAACTATATATCTTAAATTTGACTCATAGACTCGAGTCACAATTTTGGTGTTCGAAGGGTGGATTCTTCCTCTACAGATTCCATACCAACCTTGCTCTGTTAATTAGTATCTAGTACGACTTCACACGACTATATCTAAAATTTGACTCAGACTCGAGTCACAATTTTGGTGTTTGAAAAGTGGATTCTTTCTCTGAAAATTCCATACCGACCTTGCTCTGTTAATTAATATCTACTACGACTTCACACGACTATATCTAAAATTTGACTCATAGACTCGAGTCACAGTTATGGCGATTGAAAGGTGGATTCTTCCTCTACAAATTCCATACCAACCTTGCTCTGTTAATTAATATCAACTACGACTTCACACGGCTATATCTAAAATTTGGCTCATAGACTCGAATCACAATTTTGGGTTTGAAAGGTGGATTCTTCCCCTACAAGTTCCATACCAACCGTGCTCTGTTAATTAGTATCTAGTACAACTTCACACGACTATATCTAAAATTGGACTCATAGACTCGAGCCACAATTTTGGTGATTGAAAGGTGGATTCTTCCTCTACAAATTCCATACCAACCTTGCTCTGTTAATTAATATCTACTACGACTTCACACAGCTATATCTAAAATTTGACTCATAGACTCGAGTCACAATTTTGGTATTTGAAAGGTGGATTCTTCCTCTACAAATTCCATACCAACCTTGCTTAATCTGTATTGTACTGAAAAAATCAAATTTTGTTAATGTCGATATTTCATTGCCCCTAAATGTATACATTTTGTGTTTTTGTTAATTTTGTGATTGTTATTTTGTATAATTTGCTTACTAACTTATCTGCTTATATTGTTTATATCTGTAAAATTATTATTAAATTTATTATTTTTCATTTTTGCTGATCTAAACATTGCATATTTATTAAATTAATAACCACTTAACAAAATTTTTCCAAATATTCGTCTTTGCTCCGTAAAAACAAATAAACTTATCGTTTGACGTAATTTTTCGATCTTTATATCGATCGATATTATTTTAAACTAAACTAACTTTAATTTTTAATATTTTTAACTAATATTAATCCCTCAATTATACATTTAAATTTATGCTAAAGAAAGAATTAGGCCAATTGGTAATATTTTATGGTCAAAAACTGATTTTTACTAAATCGTTTTTGACAATTTGAGTGACACAGCCTTAAAACAAGTAATTATTATTTAAAATAGTTTTATTTTCGTTCAGAGAATTGTTGTTTTTCTAATATTAAATATTTGAATTAAATTTTTTTTGTATATTTTTTTAAATTTGATTATATATCGATGTGAATTATATTAGTGTATTTTTTTCGAGATGATATAAAAAATTGTCGCGAAATGTTATGTAGTACATATGATTTTAAATGACTATTTCGTGATACTAATTTTATATTACAAAACTATACTCGTAGTAATTTACAATATTTGTTTTGTATGCAGCAATAATAATTATATATACTTGACTATCAGGATAGTATTAAAATATTCTGTAAATATATAATAGTCTTGCCATATGTAACTATAATGGTTTTTCGGGATGATTTTTCGGGCTAACTTCCCAGAGGTAAAATCACCAACTTTGAATTGTTGAAACCCCTCTTTGCATGCTGTATTCGATGGAGCATATTCACCGTAAACTTCCACAAGCAAACGATTGGTTTCCACTGCACTTGTCTTCAACAAAAAATAATGAAGTAAAACTTACCGCAAATGCTGTTTTTTGGCATAAAGTTCGACATTTTAAATTACATGAAAATAATTGTTGTTTATGCTTTGAACAAATGTCACTAGTAATTATTCAAGCTAGACATCTAACTTCCAAAAAAACATGAATTGTCCGATTGAATAATATACCAGCAGTGATACTAACAACACCTCTATAAAAAGGTCGGAAATACATTTGTGGTCCAATATGTTATTTAGAATATTTAATTGAATGAGATTTTTTCTATCTTATGGTATATGTATATGTAAATGTTATATACGTTAAATGTGCTCAGATTATGCTAATTGAACAGAAAATTTTTTAGAAGAACAATGAAAAATAAAAATAAACTATTTTTATGATTCTACGTTTCTATGGATTTGGAGAATATGCCGGTTTTAATTTCCGTTTGAATTTGTTAATTTAAAAATTATTAATTTTTCAACAAGATCACAATTTGTCATTTAAAAGTTTGAACTATAAACTTGATTTTTTTAAATTTTATATTTTTGATTTTTTCTGCTCATGTTACGTTTGGGGTGCCGTATTGAGCTGTGCCCACAGTTGGGAGTGATGATTGTTACTCACAAAGATCCAGCGAATAGACCATTGTACAAAATAAAGGAGCCTATTAAAATTTTTGGTATGATGCATGGGTGCACGAAATTGTTTCATGGTGACAGATACCAATTTTAAATTTGACACGAAGAAGATGGTCGTCATTTTGGAAATTTTTATGAAGTTCATAAACCTCGTTATAAATGAGCTTATGAGCTCAAACTGGGGTTGGGCTTCAAACAAAATTGTGTAACTATATATAAATAAATAAATAAATAATTAAATAAATAAACTAAACCACATGCAAATGATTGTTTATGAAAAATATTAAGTTAAAATAAAATACGACGTATTCAAGGTCAATAAACATTCCTGATTGTGTTAATATTTTAGCGTAATTTTTACTGTATCGACTCGACTGCTCGTTAGTAATTAGTTATTCAAATCAATTGAAATACTAAAAGTTCTCATTGTGATTTTTTCATTCGCAAGGCCACTACAGAACAAATATTGGTCTCTAAGTTTTAGAATGCAAACCATATAAACACACTATATCGAAATAAATACTAATTTTATTTTGTGAGTGTAATAATATCCTCGTACTTATACTTTACTAATTATATTATGTAGTATACACAAAAATAATGGATTAAATAATAGATTCAATCGATTTTTTTTGGTATAAATTTAAATGTAAAGCAAAAGCAAGTAAATTTATTACATAATTACTGACACATTTACAAATAAAAGTAACTAATAACTAAAAAGTAAAAATATTGAAATTAAGTTAAATTGAAGGCCTCCAATCCGCTTCACGGTCTTCCGAACATCTTGAATAATTGAATCAAGCCTCTAACTCCAGAAAATCCTGTTAATTGTAGACAAACAGCCTAAATGTTTGAGTTGTGATGTGCTTTGTGTTGCAGGCGCATAGTAACTCTAAATTATTTATTACATCGAATTTAAATTTTATTATTGGGGGTACAAATAAATTTTGAGGTTTCTTTATAACTTCGAAGCTTTATTCAGAGAAATTGGCACAATGTATTTTATTCAAAGTATTCTTCGCTGAAGTTAGCTACGATTTTTTTCCCATCTTCAGGCCATAATCGAACCAATTTATGGCTTTTTCGTAAGCAGTGAAGTGCTGCTCGGCCAGACCATGAGTCATATGCCGGAAGAAGTGGTAGTCGGGATGAGCAATGTCTAGTGAATACGGCGGGTGGGTAGGGCATCCCATTGAAGCGCCTCCAAAGTTTCCATGACGGAAAGATCATTTGATCATGAATGGAGGAGTAGGATTTTCTGCACTTTGGGTTGTCTTAGTGGATCCACTTTTCATCCCTCGTCACGATACGATTAAAAAAAACCTTCCGTCTTTGGAGTTGTTCACACGTGGAAAAGGGCATTCGAGGTCTCTTGGCTTGAGTTCATACGGTACGCAATTTCCATGTTTTTGCATCATACCCGTGATCTTGAGTCGGGGTTGAATCGCTTGTTAAGTCCCAAAGGTTCGACGCCCACTCCCAAAGGTTCGACGAACTCCTCTTGAGTTTGGTTCAATAACACTTCCAACTCAACGTCTTCAAACGTTATTGGTGTCCCTTCGCGTTCTTTATCACTGGTGTCAAAATCGTTTATTGATGAAGCATGCTCCTCATATGATTCATAAAGCAATCGATTATCCATCAGCTGCAATTTTCTTCAAATTAAAACTATCTTCAAACTTCTTCAAATATAAACTAACTAAAATTTCCAAATACATATTCATAGCCACATATGTACGTATTGCAATCGATTAAAGCTGTCCAACTTAGCGAAAATCCGCCACATGTCTATGCGGATCGTCAGGGGTAGCTACACATTGGTCGGATAATTTATCATAATTAGGTCGAAAAAGTCCGCAAATGGAAATTGTGTGGAGCGAATCGTGTAGATTTTGCCGTAAAGCCAAATACATAGTGCAATAGATTAAAGATGATCAACTACGCAAAATACAACACATGTATATGCGGATCGTCATGGAGCTCCATTTTGGCCCGTTGATTTTATCATAATTAGAAAGATAAAAGTAGTGTTGCTTTCACTAATCTAATCGGATTAGCTAAGAAATGTGAAAGCAACAACTTTTGGATTTATTTTTTTTGATGTATTTTTAATTCTTCTGTGTTGGCAATAACAAAATTTCTGTCAAATTATCTACAGAACATTAACATAAAAGATACGACATTTAATGCGGCAAACAGTTTAAATATCTTTTCGTTTAATTAAAATAAAGTGAACTATACAAATTAAATGGATTTTTCTGTCAAATAACAAATGCCAATTGTCTTTTTTTTACAAGATGACAACCCTTCAAAAAAAAAAAAATTAAAAAATAGCCGCCTTGCGGTAAACACCATAACCATAAAAAGATTTATTTCCCCTAATCCTAAAAATTTTTTTCTTAACATTCTAAAACAATCGGCTTAATACAATGCAATTGTTGTTGTAAAATTTTGAAAGCAACGCAGCTAAAGTTAGAAAATGGTTCTGTGGCCCGAATCCTTGAGATTTTGGCACGTACCCGCATACATAATGCAATAGACTAAAACTACTACTGTGGGCAAAAAGTAGTAAGACTTTTTAATTTAAATTTCGCGCGGAAAACCATTCGTCGAAATATTTTTTTTCCTATGTTGGTATGACTGTCAGTGACATCTGTGTCAAATGTCACATCAACCTAATCATTAGTGTTTAGTATACGCTTGTCTTTCTGAAGTACAAAAAGTGCATTCGGTGAATTTTACAATGAGTGAAATTATTCAACAATGAAGTTCTATTAAATTTTGCGTAATCAATTTTGTGATGTCGAAACGTTCAGAATGTTGCAAAAGGCCTTCGGTGATAATTGTATGTCGCGAGCAAGTGTTTTTGATTCCTAGAAATTGTTCAAAGAGGGTCGAGAACGTGTTGACGACGAACCACGTCTAGGACGACGGCCATCAACATCAACTGATGATCGACACGTTAATAAAACCAAGGAATTGGTGCTCGAGAATCGACGATTAACAATCAGAGACCTTACTGGCATTGTTGAAATATCGGAAGGATCAGTGAAAACCATTTTGAAAGATCATTTGGGCCTAAGAAAAGTGAAACCACGATTGGTTCCAAAATCACTCAATTTTTTGGAAAAACAGCGTCGCGTTGACGTGTGTGAAACAATGTTTTTCGACTACCGGGTGTCATAAAACGTATTATAACTGGCGATGAGTCTTGGATCTATGCTTACGACCCGGAAACAGACGATCAATCAGCCGAATATCGAGCCAAAGGTGAGCCGAAGCCGAAAAAACCACACCAAAGCAAGTCAAAAATCAAGGTAATGCTGACAGTTTTCTTCGATTATCGAGGTGTGGTGCACTCCGAATTCCTTCCTACCGGCCAAACTGTCAACAAGGAATACTATTTGAGTGTTATTCGTCGTTTGCGCGAAGCTATTCGTAAAAAGAGGCCAGAATTATGGGTCGACAACTCTTGGTTTTTGCACCACGATAATGCACCTTCTCATAGTGCATTGGTTTTACGTGATTTTTTCGCCAAAAATTCCACCCATATCGTTCCGCAACCACCGTATTCGCCTGATTTAGGTCCGTGTGACTTCTGGCTGTTCAGCAAACACAAACGACCGCTCCGGGGAAACCGTTTGAGTCAATTGAAGACATTAGACGTGTATCGCTACGCGCATTGGAGGCTATTCCGGAAATTGACTTTAACAACTGTTTCGAGGATTGGATAAAACGTTGGCACAAGTGTATTGAGGCCGCGATTACTTTGAGGGGACGAAATAGATTTGGAGAAATAAATAAAGAATTTTAAAATTATGAACAAAGTCTTACTATTTTTTGCCCACAGTATTATATAATTTCGCAAAAGTACGACACATACTTATGTGAATCGACAGGATGCCTTATTATGGTCCGTTTATTTTATCATAATTAAAACGACAATATCTGTAATTGGAAATTCTGTGGAGCGGATCCTAGAGATGTTGGCACATAGCCGCATACATAGTGCAATAGACTGCAACTTTATAATTTCACAAAAATACGCTATGTGTATATGCGGATCGTCAAGATGCCCCATTTTGGCTTCTTGATTTTATCATAATTAGAACGAAAAAGTCCGAAAATGGAAAATGTGTGTATGTGCCAAATTCTCCAGGATTCGCTCATGATAAAATGAACGGGCCAAAATGGAGCACGCTGACGATCCGCATAGACATGTGGCGTATTTTTGCGAAATTGAACGGCTATAATCTATTGCACTATGTATAATAGCTATGTGCCAAAATCGTATATACATAAAATCATTCATTAAAATCAATCTCATTTTACGAACCCGGACACTTTCATTCCATTCATATCACATTGTATTCATTATATAACTTAAATCATCGCTCAAGTTTTAGTTTCTGCACTCATAGTTCGGTTACATTCTTAGCCTACATTGTAAGAAGAGGAGTAGTCAATTTTTAAGAGCAATAAATATTTTATAGTATTCTTCATATTTTCAGTAAGGGGATAAATAGTTAACGTTTTTATGTTTCGCTGTTGATTTCCTTTAAGTGAAATAACGATCATATTTTATAAGCGTTCGATTATTTGTTCATGCAGTGCGTAATAAAAATCCCAGATAGTATTAAAATAAATAATTATAAATGAAAGAAATAATAAACCACTAGAGACTTTGTGGAAACTTCGCAGCAGGAAAAAATCGTTTGTGTCTAAAATACGGATTTAAACATAACTTCATAGTGTTCTCGAGTTTCTTGTCCAGTTTTGTTTTTCTTGAACAGAGCTTCTTTTTTAAGAGTCTTTGACTTTATTCCAGTACTCCACTAAAAATGTATTATTAAATCTCGTAATATTACCCAAAAATCTAATTTTTATATAACAACGGATAATTATCAGATTGGGATCATCTATCCTGCATCTGGTTATTTTAATCCCAAACATTTACATCTTATAACAAAATTTAATCGTCAAATCAATCTAACAAACTTTAAAATAAAATAATAATGTTCGGTACTGTACAGCTCGATACAGTGCACAATCTACATAATTATTTTTTCAAACAAATTCTTGCTGATTTTGCTCAACCAATAAGTGAAATAATAAGTTGAAATTATAAAACTGTGCCAGTGCCCACTTGCTTCACTTTTTACATTCACATCGTTGTCGGCCTCCATAGCAAAGTAAGTAGAGCGCTTGCTTTGTAATTCGTTCGATTTTTGGTAATGACAAAAGACAAAAGTTATGATTGCCATTGCGGATTGTATTTATATCTCGAGCCCTATTGTCGTGTTTTTCTTTCTCAAATCCGCTGTAACAAAGAAGACATTTGTTAGCCCGTTAACTGTAATTTTGTTTCGAAAAACTTTTTCTCCCTGTTTAATTGTGAATATTCTGAAATGTATATTTTTTAAATGATCTTTATTTGCCCCTCGCTGGGGGCCAACTCTGGTGAATACGGAGGATGCGGAAGAAATTCAATGTGCAATTTTGCCATTGTTGCGATCGAATTGTGACATGGTGCATTGTCTTGGTGATGACCAACACGTTCCATTGATATCTTTACCAACACGTTCCATTGATATCAGCTATCTCACGCAACTTCAGTTTACGATTTTTCAAAATAATTTCGTGGATTTTTTGTTGTTGTCTGGAGTCACAGGTTCATTTGAGGGTTCAGAGCATGGTACGCATCATCGGTGGTTGTATGACCACGTTTAAACTCAGCATACCGGCCAATGATCGTTGATTATCCTGGTGCAGAGTCCGGATAACACTTATCAAGCCGCTACTTTGCTTGAACGGTATTTTTTCCCATCAAAAAACAGTGTTTAATCAACACACGAAATTATTTTCTTCCATTGTTTTGAAATTAACAAAAAGAGCGACACTAAAACAACTGTAACTTGTAAACTAATAGACGGAATATAATGCAATTGTGACACGTATCGTGTGGTTGGTAGAATTTAAAAATCAAATGGGTTTAAAATTTGTGGCACCATCTATGTGTCAGAGCGGGAACTTTTCAGACGATGTATTATACTGGTTTTTTCTAACTATAGAAAAGATCAGTAGCAAAATATAATTTGAGATATGAAACTTAGTAACGGATCGAAATAAACTGAAAAAATAGTAAAATAGTACTGAACATTTTCTATAACTAACAAAATCACATGCCAATCTATGCGTCCACACGGGACGTCAAAGATGTGGTTTTATCTTCGTTTCTTTCCCCTTTACCTATAAAACCAGTTTTATAGCGGCTTCATCCAAAAAAAATTTCGGCTTCACCACCATAGAAATAGATTATATAGAATGAATGTAGCAAACGGTCAAGCATCACAAATTCTGAGTGAAAACGAGAAAGCGTATAAATCAACAGGGCCGTATTTACAATTTTTTTTCGACCGAATGCAATGAAATTATGAAGTTAAAATTAAAAAATTTATATAAATTGAATTATATTTTTATTCATCCAGTATAACAAATTAATTATTTTTTCCTTAAATAAAATATATTGTAGATTTAAACCTGTGTATATCCAAATAGTTATTGATCCTATTTAACTTAATATTATTTTCGTTGCCGTTAAAGCTAGTCGTTGGCTCGTTTACCAACAAGGGAATGACTCGTTTCTTAAAAATATTTACCGATTCTCTTTTGTCTGCGGCATAAAATAATAATAATTATTTTCAAAATGTAACGAGCAAATAATAGAATTTTTACTCATTTTTACATTTTACATCTTCTACATCGAAGCCAATTGAGTTCAACCATTGTTTTTTTAATTCCTCACATTAAGCTAAAAAAAATATGTTTTTCATATAATTTCTGTAAAAACACATAATTATGCTATTCAAAAATAAAAGTAATTATGAAAAGAAGTACGAAAGTAATACGAAAAATGCGGCACTGGTAATAAAACATGTTGACAAAAAGGAAAAACCCAACAACAACCAAAATTAGATTCTTAGTTTTTTCTGATTTATAACTTAAAATAAGGATAATTTTACCACAAATCACTTTCTTCATAATATAATTTACATTTTATTTTATATGAACACTTGGTAAACTTACCATCTTTTAGATATGAGACCTCCATATGCATTTTTATATCTCTGGCTTTGACACATGAAATAGCAAATTTTATATGGGCAAAATCTTTACACTCATTCTATAGTATATAATTCTATGTTCACCACTGTCCACCACCTAACAAAAATGAAATAAATTTGATTTTCGAGACAACAGTAATAAAACAATTTTGTGTCTAAATATAAAATAGTAATAAAAAAAATTTCCGGTACATTTTTACTTGTACTTTTTATTGTAATTTTATTTTATTTTTCGAGTGTGTAGTAATAAAACAAGCAATAAATAATATTTTGGGGTGATAAGTAAAAATTCTCAATTACACGTTTGGGTTGTATTTTTTAATTATAATTAATTATTTTTATTTATAATATGTGTAAATTTTTACATTTATCAACATATTTTTATGTAAATTATTTTCGATAAATTATATTGCATACGCGCGCAGACATTTCAAAAATGATTTTTTTACACATACATAGATATTTCTCGAAGGATGCGTATGCCGTTTTTGTATTTTTTTTCCACACGTATACGTATACAAATCCTATTGGAATTATTATTTTCTTATGAGATTCTGATTCAATTTTGCTTGTGTTAGTGAATGGAGTACACTGTTATGAATCTACAAATAAGATAATAGTATTAAATCAACCCATTTCATCATTTTCATTTAGTTTTAAAGAACAAAATATTTAAATAATTGATATAAATTAATAGAACTTGTATTGATTAAGTTTAAGAATTATTTTACTTAAATAAGTTATCAAAGTTGCAACCCTTTTAATATATAGTCAACACTACAACCAATTTAGTACAATAAATAACTAATATTCTCATGCGAATTCTGATTAGATTTATTATTTCTGTCCAACTTAAACATTTTTGTTCAAAATCATAATAGAAATAAAAAATTCGTTGCAAATTTGCTGATCTGGTTGGAAAACAGCAAACAAGCTAACCAGATGCGCAATTTAAGAACCTATTAGAAGTGGCCACGGAACCTGAGTCCAAATCTCTGGGAAGGCGTGTTAATGGCCGTTTACCATTTTCGTTCAAACTCTAATTATAAATTCAAAAATTCGTTACAAATTTGCTGATCTGGTTGGAAAGTGGCAATCAGGCTGGTCGGATGCGCAATTTAGCAAGCTATTAGAAGTGCCCATGGAATCTGAGCCCAAATCTCTGGGAAGGTGTGTTAATGGCCATTTACCTTTTTCGTCCATACTCTAATTATAAATTCAAAAATTCGTTGCAAATTTGCTGATCTGGTTGGAAAGCGGCAATCAGGTTGGCCAGATGAGCAATTTAAGAACCTATTAGAAGTGCTCATGGAACCTGAGTCCAAATCTCCGAGAAGGCGTGTTAATGGCCATTTACCATTTTGGTCCAAACTCTAATTATAAATTCAAAAATTCGTTGCAAATTTGCTGATCTGGTTGGAAATTGGCAATCAGTCTGGTCGGATGAGCAGTTTAGCAAGCTATTAGAAGTGCCTATGGAATCTGAGTCCAAATCTCTGGGAAGGTGTGTTAATGGCCATTTACCATTTTCGTCCAAACTCTAATTATAAATTCAAAAATTCGTTGCACATTTGCTGATCTGGTTGGAAAGTGGCAATCAGGCTGGTCGGATGAGCAATTTAGCAAGCTATTAGAAGTGCCCATGGAATCTGAGTCCAAATCTCTGGGAAGGTGTGTTAATGGCCATTTACCATTTTGGTCCAAACTCTAATTATAAATTCAAAAATTCGTTGCACATTTGCTGATCTGGTTGGATAGTGGCAATCAGGCTGGTCGGATGAGCAATTTAGCAACCTATTAGAAGTGCTAACGGAACTTGAGTCCAAATCTCTGGGAAGGCGTGTTAATGGCCATTTACCATTTTCGTCCAAAATCTTATTATAAATTCAAAAATTCGTTGCAAATTTGCTGATTTGGTTGGAAAACAGCAAATAAGCTAACCAGATGCGCAATTCAAGAGTCTATTAGAAGTGCTAACGGAACCTGAGTCCAAATCTCTGGGAAGGCGTGTTAATGGCAGTTTACCATTTTGTTCAAACTCTAATTATAAATTCAAAAATTCGTTGCAAATTTGCTGATCTGGTTGGATAGTGGCAATCAGGCTGGTCGGATGAGCAATTTAGCAACCTATTAGAAGTGCTTACGGAACTTGAGTCCAAATTTCTGGGAAGGCGTGTTAATGGCCGTTTACTATTTTGGTCCAAACTCTAATTATAAATTCAAAAATTCGTTGCAAATTTGCTGATCTGGTTGGAAAGCGGCAATCAGTCTGGCCGGATGAGCAATTTAGCGAGCTATTAGAAGTGCCCATGGAACCTGAGTCCAAATCTCTGGGAAGGCGTGTTAATGGCCGTTTACCATTTTGGTTCAAACTCTAAATATAAATTCAAAAATTCGTTGCAAATTTGCTGATCTGGTTGGAAAGCAGGAATCAAGTTGACCAGATGAGCAATTTAGCAACCTATTAGAAGTGCTTACGGAACTTGAGTCCAAATCTCTGGGAAGGCGTGTTAATGGCCGTTTACCATTTTGGTTCAAACTCTAATTATAAATTCAAAAATTCTAAACTCTAATTATAAATTCAAAAATTCGTTGCAAATTTGCTGATCTGGTTAGAAAGCGGCAATCAGTCTGGCCAGATGAGCAATTTAGCGAGCTATTGGAAGTGCCCACGGAACCTGAGTCCAAATCTCTGGGAAGGCGTGTTAATGGCCGTTTACCATTTTGGTTCAAACTCTAAATATAAATTCAAAAATTCGTTGCAAATTTGCTGATCTGGTTGGAAAGCGGGAATCAAGTTGGCCAGATGAGCAATTTAGCAACCTATTAGAAGTGCTTACGGAACTTGAGTCCAAATCTCTGGGAAGGCGTGTTAATGGCCGTTTACCATTTTGGTTCAAACTCTAATTATAAATTCAAAAATTCGTTGCAAATTTGCTGATCTGGTTAGAAAGCGGCAATCAGTCTGACCAGATGAGCAATTTAGCGAGCTATTAGAAGTGCCCATGAAACCTGAGTCCAAATCTCTGGGAAGGCGTGTTAATGGCCGTTTACCATTTTGGTCCAAACTCTAATTATAAATTTAAAAATTCGTTGCAAATTTGCTGATCTGGTTGGAAAGTGGCAATCAGGCTGGTCGGATGAGCAATTTAGCAACCTATTAGAAGTGCTAACGGAACTTGAGTCCAAATCTCTGGGAAGGCGTCTTAATGGCCATTTACCATTTTCGTCCAAACTCAAATTATAAATTCAAAAATTCGTTGGAAATTTGCTGATCTAGTTGGAAAACAGCAAACAAGCTAACCAGTTGCGCAATTTAGCAACCTATTAGATGTGCCCACGGAACCTGAGTCCAAATCTCTGGGAAGGCGTGTTAATGGCCGTTTACCTTTTTCGTTCAAACTCTAATTATAAATTCAAAAATTCGTTGCAAATTTGCTGATCTGGTTGGATAGTGGCAATCAGGCTGGCCGGATGAGCAATTTAGCAACCTATTAGAAGTGCTCACGGAACCTGAGTCCAAATCTCTGGGAAGGTGTGTTAATGGCCGTTTACCATTTTGGTCCAAACTCTAATTATAAATTTAAAAATTCATGATCTGGTTGGAAAGTAGCAAACAGGTTGACCGGATGAGTTATTTAGCAACCTATTAGAAGTGCTCACGGAACCTGAGTATACATCTCTTTTCGCTCAAACTCACAATTGATAACAATAATTTGAAAGGAATTTGCATTACATTTACATTTTAAAACTATTTTAGGCGCTAGCGCCACTTCAAAGCGGAACTCAATCTCTGAGAAGAAAATCTAAGTATTATTTAAAATATTTAATCAAAATTTTAGTTCAACATACAATCTTGAATCAATTTTATAATCTTATTTATAAAATTTTGTTTGAAACGATTGTATATAATTGTACAATAAACACTTTTATTGTATTTTAAATTCCAATTCGTATTCCCAGATGGATTCTGATAAGAAACTACAATAAATGTACAGAAACCAACCGGAATAGTTTAGTACATTAAAATATTTAGTACGAAACGTTGATATTTCATCCGCTAGATGTCACCAGAATACGGTTTTATAATTTTAAAAGTAGTGACACTATACGTATATGGCCAAATCAAAAACTAATAAGTTGGTGTGTATGTAGGCTTATAAAATGTACACATTATTGAATTATTGAAGGCAAAATAAATTTTCATTATTATGAACGTGAATTTTGTTTATTTATCTCCACTTTTGATCAATTGTTTTTGCATTTTGAAGATAGCATTCATTGGTTCAATCCGGTAAAAATTGTTTAAATGATTAATTAATTAATCAATCTATTTATTTGAACAAACATTGAATGGTAATAATTTGATAGATAATTTGATTTGATAATTTTATAAGCTTGCATAAAAACTGCATAGAATCAACGACGTATGACTATATATAGATACTTGGATGCGCCAAACATGTTTATTGTTTTGAGAGAAGCTTTTGCTTAGCTTTTGCAGCACCCTTGCGCAAACTGAATTCACATTACACCAAAATACATTGAATAATACGAGCGCAATTTTAAACTCTAAAAATTCTGTCTTTATCTTACTTGTAAAATCGGGCTGTGTGTCAAGTTGCAATGTAAATTTTTAAATTGTTGTAAATAATCAATTTGTTTTCCTTCTAATAATCTTTTAAAAATTTGATAATTTACACAAAAACCTTAATGAAAAATATTTTTCAGTAAAAAAGAACTAGATAGAAATATAAATTCGCCACATATCAAAATGAAACATACACAAATCAGAAAAGGTCTTTTGATAAAATCGCTTGGTGTAGTGGTTGTCATAATAAAAAGAAAACATACTAACCAAACAATTTTTATAGGAACATTCTAATATACTTACACAAAAAAGGATTTTACAAAAAGGATTTCTCGCACATTAAGATCGTTTATGGTTAGAAAATATTATAGTGAATGTGAATTCTTCGTGAGTACAAGTTTTTTAAAATAGTTTGTATTTGATACCAATCAAATTTAAATTCCTGTTAAAAAATGATATTGCCAAAGTAAATTTTTTTTGTGAAGTTTTGTGATTGTGCTGTCTTCGTCGAGATGTCAAAATTGATCTATAAAATGTAAATGTGAGGCTGCAAAAATAAATTGTCTCGTCAGAATAACAAAGTCATTAATAAGGCGACGTGTATGTATAATGAAAGTACTTATCAATGTTTAAAAATTGCTTTGAGTTAATTAATAAATTTATAACGACTAAATGTTACTAATATTTTATATAATTATTATTATAATTTTTATTTTTATAATTATTTTAATAAATTTGTATTTAAATAAAATATTATTCTTATTCAAATTTATTAATTTAATTTATGATATAATTATTGTACATATATAGTAGATTTATTCAAACTAATTATATTTGTTATGTATTATATTTGTACACTTAATATGCACGTCTGTCACCGTTCAACGATAATCTTCTACTGCTCGAGAACACCACATGTTTTTTTTTTTGCTTTCTTTACTACGAATCACCTAATCCACACTACAGTAACTTGATACCAGTAACTTTTATGGCGTACACCCTTTCCTTTCCCCTTTACCTACAAAACCGGTTCTTCGTGGTTTCACTTTTTAAACTAAAATTTTTGTAAATTCAAAAATTTCATCACACCAACACCAAAAATGATATTAAAAAAAATTTAAATTTGATCCAATGTAATCAAATTTAAATTTGATCCAATGTTGTTGGATGTATTGTAAATAAATAATATGTATATATATTGATAGGCGTTATTATTATTTATTATTAACAGCTTTTAATGTTTATTTAATTGGTTTATAATTTTCTTAATTAAAATCAAATTTCAGAACTTCTCTAAAATCCATTTTTATCCATCCCCACTCGGTTCTGTATACATGATTGGGCAATATTTGGTTGGGATATGGCCAAGTTCCATTCAGAATAGTCAAATTGTAGAACTTCATGTCAAATTGTAGAGCATGACAGAAATATGACAGAAATTAGTCAGGTATTATTTTGCGAAATGGGCTCCGGTAGTTAATCTGGCATTGAATAACATTAATAGTTTTCCAGGAATTATTGCCTTTGGGATTCCTCACTAATATTTTGCAACTTTTTTGAAAGATTTTTTTTTGTTATTTCGTGGTTTGCCCAATTCACGGATTAAATACTAATGGATTTTAGAGTATTTTTTAATATAATTCAAATAACTATATGGTTCGAGGAAATTCTACTATAAGTTGTGGAGTTGCAAAGGATTAAATTAATAAATGTTTATATTATTTAGGAAGCCAGAAACTATTAATTTAGAATTAAATTTCAGGAAATCTACAGATGCTTGTGAAATAATAATATGAAGACCAATACCATCGTTATCCATTAAACCTATTAAGCCTTTATCCTTCCTCTTGTAGATTAGAAGTCGATTAGAATTGTGTTGTGCCGTACGATCGCTAGATGTCTGAAACCGGATAGCTCCGGTTCAATTTCAAGCAATCAATTTTTCATATTCAACAAACATATATTGTAATATTAGTAATATTCGGCAAAGTATAGCCATTTTTATTCTAAGAGTGTGAGATATTACGAACCAATGTTGAAAAGAAGATTTTTAATGTAGCAGGTTTACAAATTTGTTTACTTACTGCTTGGCAAATTCTCAGAAGTTGAAGAAATAATCAAAAGATGCGCTAATTATAAATTTAAAAATTTGACACTTACCACATAAATAATAACAATAATACTTTGTGTCTTCCACATAAAAAATAGTTAATTAATTTCACAAAAAAACTATAAAAACCTAAATGTACAACTTTTTAAATTAAATAAAATATAATTTTTAAATTTTTCGGAATCTTATTTTTAAAAGGGATTCCATTAAACTTAGAACACAACGTGAGCAACTACAATTTCAATGTCAATACAACATTTTCTACTGTATTTAGCATTCCAGATGAGAAAGAGTCGCGGACGGACGGATATTACAGGCGAGCATATAAGCTTCTTTTACATTGAACATGCAAAGAAGCTTAAACTAAATTGTTGGTCTCCGGTTAAATTTGATAAATTGTTTTTCAGTTTTAAGTTATCTGTCAAAATTTTACCATTTCCCGCTATTATGTCTTTAATTTGACTATCGTTGTATAATATATAGAACAAAGTTTATGTGTATGCATGAAGAGTGGATAACATAAAGTTGAAAACGAACGAAATAACTATATATTTTATAGGACGTTCATCAAATTAAAGACATCACAGCGGAAAATGGTAAAATTCCGAATGAAAACTACCATAAAAATAAAAACAATTTATCGAAATTAAAGATAAATAAACAAAATTCGTGCTCAGGAGACCAAAAGTTAATTTTGGTCTCCTG